>JAQQSB010000997.1:0-38671 GCA_029721515.1 Synanceia verrucosa | reverse complement strand
TCTGTTTTTAGTTTTGAAAAATAATGACCCCTCGTGAGGGAGGATCTGGATCTTTTACATTTGAACTTTTTTTTTCTCAATCAGATTTTCTTTTTTGGCACTCGTGATTCTTGCACATTTTTCCATAATCATAGTTTAAAGTTCGTTAAATTTACAGGCAAACGCTGCAGCTTACTATATCAGCTAAACCAGGCATGTCAAACTCAGTTTGGCTCTGGGGCCGGATCCAGACTTTCTGTTCTCAGGTGGGCCGGATCAGTAAAAGAATGTCAACTCCAACTATTTAGCTTTGTTTTTCAGTACTATGCTTTATCATTCAGCCTACATTTGTAAATGACTCCTACATATTATAATCACGGATGACAAGGGGATCTTTTTCTAAGCACAACACATTTATTCACAAACAATGGAGAAAAAATGATTTTCATGTTTGGCATTGAATGTGTTAACAACTGGTTTATTTTAACAGTTGAGTGAATGCAGTTTTACACCTGAACCAACCTACCACACTAAACAAACTCAAAGTGGGAGCTAAGTGAAAAAAATGTTTTATTCTTAATTACTCATAATTGCTTTTGAACACAATAATACAAATAAAAATATATAATAATAACAAAAATACAAAATAAAAAGTTTAGCAGTGCATGGGCAATAAGATCAGACTACATCAGCTCAAACTACAATAGGCTGGGCCTACTGAATGAGAGAATATACTGCACAATATTAATTGTCTTGAAGATGAAACCAGATTAATCTTATTTTTAATGATCTGTATTCATGAGTGCGCAAACAAATGTCGTGGTCATCACACTTTTTTCTCTCTCTCACTGCACTCCTGCAGTCTACTTTGCTGCTGCTGGCTCCTGAAACTTGGCATCTTTTTGCCTTTACAAGGGCCGATATCAGGTAAATAAAACTTGAGTAGTGCAAGCACATTTAACAAATGTCATTCAAGTGTTCATTTGTTAACCTTTGAGCGCTAAGCTTTGTTTTGGCTTATTGTTCATCACGGAGAACACCTGTTCACAAAGATAAGTAGTCCTAAACGTGGAGATAGAACCTTTGCAGCTATGGCTGTTAATTTAGGGTAATCCTGGCACAAGATACTGATAAACTTTATCCAATCCCACGGACCCAAATTTATCCTTCATGAAGGAATCGCGACTGCAAGCTCAATAAGCTCGAAAGGAATGTCAGCTGGCACATCAGAAGGCTTCTACTGTAAATGGCGAGCTTAAAAAGTCGAATTTGTTCTCAAGTTCATTGAAAACCTGGAAACCTCCGCCAAACTCGCAGCAAATCTAATATAAAGGTTTTATATTTATCCAAATCGGGACGATCCGGGTGTGCCTTCGACTAACAGCTGTGAGACATGAGAAGTGGCGTGGTGTCACCGCTTGGATAGCTGGGCGCTCTCCTACAGTGACACAGTTTCATCTTGAACGCACTTATGCTGTCGTGAATATTGAGTGACAACTCTAGTGCTACGCAATGCAATGTAGTGTTAAGTGTATTCAAGTGTTGCGAATATCAACCATGAAGGCAAGATCCTGCACCCATTCCTCAGCATTTAAGTTCATTGGGCTACGCCTTCTTCTCTAAGGAAACTGTCCACTTCGGGCCGTAGCTCAAAGAAGCGCTTTGAGTACTGCACCTCTGCTTAACCAGCGCACGTCAGTGTGGTATGGTAGGCCAGCATGAATGTCATGATCACTGAGAAATGAGTCAAAACTGGCGGTGATTTAGGGACCGCGAAGCTCTGATGAAATTGACAGTTTTCACAACCACGCCGCCATAACATGGTCCATTTGCAGTGTTTTTGCAACATAACGCTTCCTGGTGCAAAATATAGTGAAATGCTGAAACTCCTGTCCTCCATTTCCATGGGTCTGTACTTTTGTCGCTGAATTTTGTGGCAACGCTTCGCCTTTCTCCCTACCATTGATGGCGACCGCCGGTATCAAGGCTCACAGCACGGACCAGTCCACCTTCTATTCTGTCCAGCGCCTAACGAGCTGGCTGAAAATGTCATCTGCTGTTGTAGCCGGTCATGCATGGGCACCACTTCAAGCAGCTCTCGGGTGATGATCAAAGTTTCATCAACAATTTAATGAATATGGCCAGTTGAGCAACATTCTGTGACATCGGTAAGCCTTCATCTATTGCAATTGAAAATGCGATAAATTATTGATGTCTTCTCTTCAATTGGCTGCTCAAGTCACTTGAGAGTTCTGTCAAATCTCGATCTCGCGACATATGTTCCTCGTTAGGACTAATACAGGCAAAGGCAGGTCTCCCTTTTTCAGGGCACACGACTTCTGCAGCCTCTTCTGCATGCAGCCATTGTTTTTACAAACTCCCCATCAGCAAATGGCTTGGATGCCTGCACCAGCTCGTTGGCAATAATGTAGCTGGCTCTAAGCAGTTTCCATCAGCTTGCATATCAAAGCGCCGCTGCAGCAGACTGCTGTTTCTTCAGACCAGCCACCAATTGGTTAGTATCTCGCCTTTTCTTATTTGTCCTTTCAAGCGTGGTCATATACTTTGTCTTCTTATGATGAGTCTCGTAGTGGCTACTAATATTAAACTCTTTGAACACTGCAATCTCAAAGCTGGATTACAAACCAAGCTAATACCGGTTTTGCATTCATTTCTGTGAATAAATAATTCTCAGTCCATTTTTCCTTCTGAAAACCCTAAAATGTCGTTGTCCACTTTTCTTTTTTTGACAGCTATTTTGGGAAGGGGTGTGTTGAATCGATAACTTGTTTAGTAGTAGTGGTGAAATGGTGAAGCAAGCTTGCCGGTTTATTTCTTAGGCTGGACACATCAATGCTGCGAATGTTTATTTCCTGGTACTAACTCGCGTCAGTGCTGTAATGTTGGACGCGGAGCTCTTTAGACATTTACTGCTCCCCCAGCCGTCGAGGGGAGCATTTGGTTTGTATTTATTTTAAAAAATCATAACTTTTGATAGAAATGAGCCGAAAGTGACTCTCGCTTCTTTTTTTTTTGACATACTCAGAAATTTATGACGGGTCGGATTAAATCATCCATCGGCATTGGTCCGGCCTGCTGGTCGTATGTTTGACATGCCTGAGCTAAACCAATGGCACACACCCTACATAAATCAATGGACGTTGTTCAGCCAATCAGGCGAGGATATGCGAAGAGCAGCTGCTGCCTTCAAAATCCAACCAGTGGATACTAAGTGGAGACAGAGATAAAGCTGCTGGAAAACTGCACGTAAATATTTTGAGCTGGCCAAGCAGCTGCTCTACGTGTAGGTAAGTATTAATGCTTGCTATGGTATTTATTTGATGTATAACCTCATGGTGAGGTATTTATAATTGTAAAGGTAGCATTAAATGTTAGCTCTAGCTAAAATCCTACCTAGTGCTTAATAAATCCTGGGCCTCACTTAATCAGTCAATTAAGCCGTAGAGACCTGAATCAATATTTCGATATTGCTAACTATTCTACTGAATTAATATTATATTATTCTATTTAACATGATGTGAATAACCCAAAGTGTAATAGAAGTCAAGCTGCGGTGGTAATTTTAGCAGCAAAAGCTACTATGAGACTCACAGTGTGTGAAATATAATTAATGTTAATAGTTAGTTTATTTACTGTATTTTATTGGTGTTACCTGCACTACTTACTTGCCCCCGCCAGTCTAAGCGCCATTCGTAGTCATCAGTGGTCACTCAGAGCTGCGACCTCCCCATACACATCAGACGCCCAGATTTAGCTTAAGGTTTTCTGGGGGAAACCCTGAGCATAATTGACATTTTAGTAAAGGGGCTAATATTTGATACAAATGAACCTTTGTTGTCTAAGTGTAAGTTCGATTTAATCAGGCTTAGTGGGCGCATCAATTGTGTGGAATCAGACCATTAAGTACTAACAGACTAACTATATCTCTACTAGCTAATACTCTCATGATGGACAATGAGAAATGGTGATCAAAACCATACACTGTTGGTGAGTTCATTTAATTCTAATAATCATCTGCTAATTCTAATCACCATCAAACATCTGCTAAGGAACACATTGACAGGAACAAATAACATGAACACATAAACACAGTAGTGGCTGATAAGAAGGGTTAGCATCTCATGATGGCCCTGGAACCCCTCAATATCTTCAAATGACCTGTTGCCACAGTTTGTGCATTGACACAGGTTTGTGCATGGCAGCTCATGCAGCTTGCAGGTGCATCTCCTTAACACAGTTTTTTTTTTTTTTTTTTTTTAACAAGAGCAGTGCAACAGTTCCAGTATTGCTTCTTGAGCTGGGGGAAGCAAGGCCATCCAGTCCACTTTTCCTCTTTCTCTTTACAATGTTTTTAAAAAACATGTTCAACCTACAGAGTCGTAACACTTCTCGTCTTTTTAAAAGCCTCTCCTCAATCACAGTCTCGCACAAATACTTGTACCCATTTTCATACAAGTTGCTCTCTATTGTCTCATTTGTCTTTTTAGAAGGTACTGAGTATAGTCTCTGAAACAGGTGAAGTGGTATCTTGCTTCACTGGCCACTAAGTCCCTGTCCCGAATGTGCAGAAGAAGACTCATCTCTTCTTACTTCAGCTGCCAGAAGCAGTTTACCAGCTACTATTGTTTCACACTGAATCAGTTTTTCTTTAATTCAATTCCAGGTGTATGACTCATTTTTGTATTTTTCATGTTTGCAAATTATGCATTGTACTGGCAATAGGTGTGGTGCCCCGCTTGGATGTGTGGAGGTTGTGTTGTAATGAGTACTGTTAATGGAACATAATTATATATATAAAGAGGTCAGACAAATACAGAGGTCACCAGTGTGTGATCTCAGAGCCTGTGTCTTTGCTGCAGTTCCTCTCACCATAGTCTGTTTCTCTTCTACCCCTGGCTCTAAAAACAAGAAGCAGACAACACATTTAGGGCTTTTCTTTCATTACATTATAACAGTTTGAACATGTCAGGTTAGTGGCACCATATTTATTGTTATTTTAACTCCTCAGGTACACTTCCAAAGATTACAGTTGGGGACAATAACGTCTGCATGTGCCTTGGTGTAATAGCTTCTTGCATTCCTATCCATGTTTTGGTCTTTTTCAGAGGTGTATAATGTTTTTGTTGTTTTTTTTTGTTTGTAGTTCATTTTTTCGGTCATTGTATTGCCTTGACTGTGGGCTCAATCAAATCAAAATGATAATTTTTATTATTTGTCTTAGACTCACAGCTGAAGTTCAAGATTTACATTGACATGAGTGTTCTGATTTCACACCAACCCTGTTTTTGAGCCTCTTTCTGAAATAAAGTGTGCCTTTTTCACATCTTCTCTGGACTTGTTTTATGTTTGTCATGTTTGTAAAGTGGCTGTAGCAGTCTCCCTGTGATAGCCACTGTTTGCTGGAATTGCAGCAGGTTCCTAAGTTTGAGGTTTACAGTTAACTTTACTTATAAGTGCTTAACACTACACCACTGTGTCATCAAAGTACCAAGTACATTATATTAAAATAATCTTACTGTTAGTAGCATTTTAAAGCTCCATTAATCTTAACGCAGGAGACAAAATGATTATAAGTTAATACAATTATAAAATATATAAGGACAGTTAACTGAAACACATATGTAGTCAAAGCTAACTTCCAGTGTTCACTCTTCTTGTAAGTGTTAAAGCCATCCACATAACACAACGACTATTTAGTATGACAACAAACCTTGGTTTTAAGGTTAAATCTTAAGCACTGGCTCTTCTGCCACAGTACTCTCTTGGTACTAAGTCTTTCCACAGAAACACAGCAAAAGTCAAAATTTTCTTCCATCCTGTGTCTTATAAAGGGGGTTACAGGACCGTTCTTTATCCAAAGATGCATACAGCACTCCATTTCTGTGGTTTGCTAGCAAACGAAGTTTCAAGAGGAGAGGAGTGTGGTATGTGTGTGTGGCTAATTGTTGGCGACAGATATGCTAATTTTGTCAGAGGTGAAAAAATAACATCTTACTTGATCTCGTAGATGTTGGGAAATCAGTCAGTTTTATGTTTTATGTGCAAAGTTCACCAAGACATTTTGAAGACATTGTTACAGAAGACTTCAGTTTTCCTAAGCTTTTATCAAGTTTGATGAATGCAACTGTCAGTTAACTTTGATTAATTTCATCTCCTCTAAAGTGATTGATATTTAAATGTGTTGTTATATTAGCATTGTGTGTGCTGCAGTGTAATTACGATCTTTAACTTATTTATGTACTGTACTCCCCATAGCTGCTAGCTTACAGCCGCAGCAGCAGTTTAACAATGTATCCATGGTAACCCGGTAAATTTCGAGACGTGTCATTGGACAATAACTACAACTACGCCATGCATGTCGGACCTCCGAGCATAGCTGCCTCACGCAAAGTTAGCCGGAACCGCAACCTAGACGAGTGCTGGGCTGATAAACAAAAAATGTGCAAGAGGTAAGAGTGCCAACAATTTTTGTTTCATTTGTTGAAAAATGAAGATGTTGTCCACAAAAAATAGGTCGTCCTCCCTCGGTGGGGGGATCGCTTTCAATACACAAAATCTCCCTCTAGCCCACCGCCCATGAGGGGACCTGGAGAGCAACTTAGAAAGCACCGCTTATTCTTTTTTCTTGTCTCAGTGAGTGGCACATGTTAAAGCAGCCGCTACATCGTGGCTGCAGTGGGAGTTAGCTTAGCCTCGTGGGCCTCTTTTGCCACTAAGTGTACTGTAAGTTGTTGTATTTCTCTTTTATTTGTAGGGAAGAGAAGGGAACATTTGGGTGTGCATAATAAGTTTGGTGTAGCTACTGTTATGTTGGTACATGTCAAGTTAAGTTTTTGGTTCAGTTTTGTCATATGGTCCTGTCATTTCCGTTTTATTTTGTATTAATTGTCTTCCCTTGTGTTTCAGCGCTTCACGCTTTCCTGCCCCTGTTTCCTGCATCTGTTGACTGGGTCTGCCCGGCCCTGGGATTGTTTCCAGCTGTTACCCATTACCTCATGCGTATTTATGTCTGCATCTTCCTGCAGTCGTGTGTCAGTACATCTTGTGAATTCTCCAGGCTACCAGCCTCTACGCCGTTGTTTCCTCGCCAGGTTGTGTCTTATCAGCTTCTGTCATTGTAAGGTCGAGTTTGTCCAGTCTAGTATTAGTGTTTTGTCTGTTTCTAGCATCTGTGTAATTATCCAGTCTAGTATTAGTGTTTTGTCTGTTTTGTAGCATCTGTGTAGTCATCCAGTGTTGAGGCTCATTTTCTCCTCACTGTTAGTGAGCGCTTTTATGTTTTGTCTTTTTCCCTAAGTTATAGTTTTCCTCACTGTGTGAGCGCTTTAGTGTTGCATTTTTACTAGTGTCCTAAGTTTGATTCATGTGTACAGCCATATGGTTTCTCTTCTAGTGTGTTTCTCAGTCTGAGGGTTTTTTTTGAGTTTCATCTAGATTTTAGCATCAGTGCCTGAGTTGTTTTGTTAATCTTGTTTGTGAATTTTATTTTGTATTAAAATCCTTGTTACTTACTTCTGTCGTGTCGAGTCGTGCATTAGGGGTTCCTCAGTCATTTCGCGGCCACATTCTAACAGCTACACTGTGCACAGAGCTAAGGGTAATGTTAGCTACATCTGAGTTAAGTGAGATTAGCCTTCTTGTGCTGCTTGCATTAACAACCACAAGGTGTGTTACTGGACAAATATTCATATATATATAGTGCAATATTTCATTCATCCATGTGGTTTCAAAGCCATTAAAATTGTAATTTAATAGTATTGTTTACATTAAAATATTAAGTGTTAATATTATGATGCTAGTTAATGTCATGATGCAACAGTAATCCTTATTCATGGCATAAGTACTTGAGTTGTATTATGTTTTGCATTGATAAGATTCACCTGTACAGTTAAGGGAATAAGAATGTTTGCATATGTTGCTATATAAGTCGTGGTCATAAGTTTACATAGGCTGGGTTTTCTGGATACCCTTGAACTTTGGATCTGGATTGGAATTCCTCTCTGATGAGGGGGATGGCGAAAGCAATTCAGTGATGAAAACCTGATTGAGGAGTGCTTCCCAACTTTCATCTGCCCCAAGCTGTCAGTGTGGTAGGACTGTGGGGGAAGGACCTCAAAGGACAGTTGGGATCTAACAATTGGAACATTCGTTTATGTCTTTATTTTCAGGGTGCACCCATTTCAAAGGACAGTGTTTGTAAATATTTTGTGTTCTTAATACAAACATTTTCTATTTAAATTCCACTTCTGTGTTCTGGTTAAGCTTATTGCAGATGTCTGATTACTGTCCATTACCTCCCTATGAATCTGGGGTATACTGGTCCAGTGTGCACCTATTCTACAAGTGGGTTACATTGGACTTTAAGACTCTAAGAATTAATGCAAAGAAGATCGTAAATGAAAAAATAAGGAGAATAATTACATATGGCGAACAAGTGGACAAAAACTGACAACAAAGACTAAATGCAAAATACAAAACTGAACTGAAAATCTCGTAGAAAACTTTGTTGGTTTTGGCTGTTAATCTGAAGGCTAATCGAATTCCACCTAGAAACGATCGCAAGTATGTATTTTCATTAATGAGGTTAAAGCTTATAATCTGTCATGTTAAAGAGAAAGCTAGCAAAAGAGCTAGTAAGATTTCAAAGTGGCTCTTCCTCCTCTAAAGCTCCTCCCTCCTATCAGTATTCTTGTCCAAAGCCACGCCCCTCAAACTTGGAACATCTGGACAGTAGGATTCAGCAGGGGGAGTGAGAGCTGGACCTGAAAGAAGCCTGCTACTACTTTGTCTGTTCTACAAATAACACCCAGAGGTATACATATACTGTATATATATACATACTCTTGTAGATCTCCATGATCACCGTGATCTCTGTTCATCCTCTGCTGTCGCCAAGATCGCTTTGTGTAGTTCACTAAGACCGGGAGCCTTAATACCTGCTGAACTGTGAGAATTGGGAAATCTAACAAACTTGTCGCCTTTGTCACCCAGAGTAGGTAAATAAACATAATTTCAGTACAACTCCGGAAAATGGGCTGTGAGCAGGGTTCAAACTCGCGCAGGGAAACCCATTGATTTCAAGTCCAACGCCTTAACCACTCGGGCCATCACAGCTGATGCTGCATTGATTCTCTGTGCTCACTGTCTCAATCATCCTTGGACATCAGTATGAAACCTGGTTGGTTTCTCCATTCACACTTTCCATAATGTTTCATCAAACAAGACAGAAAGGCGGTGTTTTGTGGACAGCCATGGAATCACTGCACAACACCCCAAATTAGTGGAACAGCTTCACATTATCACCATGGATGCTTTATGGCTAAAGATGCCAAGTAAGTTTGCATGAACAAGGAATTCAACTCGGTGACTTGGTATGACATAGAAACATGAACCTATAGACACATAAACATGTAAAAATGTAGTGGAAATGTGATATTTCACATGTTGATGTTATCTTGTTAGCATTCATACAGATATAAACAGTACAGACAAAGAAATAAAATGAGTTTTACTTGTTTCAATAATGAGTAAACATGAACATAGAGATGTATTTGAAACTTCCCATCACTAATTAGCATTAGTGATTGGAAGTTAGTGCACGTACAGCAAATTGCTGTACGTGCACACAGAGTGCCATCTACGCCGCTGGAGAGCCTGTCTAAAAGTCTCTCCTCCATTCCTCTCCGGGAGCATGAAATAATTTTTAATTGTCCATCACCCTGTCAGGGGAAAACAGGGAGATGGGTAAGTAAATGTGATTGGTCCTCTAAAACATCACTTCCAGAATTACTACTCTCTCCACAACATACAGTAGGAGCCATTCCCATGTTTCCATGGACTGGTCCGCAAGGAAGATAATGTATCCCCCAAGCAATGACATAAATCAGGGTGCAGCCCTGACAGGTAACGTTCCCTTTAAGAGCCTGGGTGAAAACCAGCTGTAATCCCTCATTTGTCTGACGGGAGGAGCAGTGATTGTTCCAGGCTCAACCCAGTCTCTCATCATAACTATATTACTGGGACAGTGCACAGTAGAAAATAACCATATTCAGCCTCATTGTTTCTATGTGAATGCAGCCATGTCACGTGACTTCAAAGTGGGCTTGAAATCAAATAACTTTGCTGCATTGCTGTTATTATCCATGTAAACTGTCATATCGTGAAGATACTTTCTGAATTAAAATGTGTGTTTACAAGGCAAGCTTTCCACAGGAAGGACTTTGTTTACAAACTGCAGCTAAAACACAAGCTACATAATGGAAAGATTTCCGTCGAGGAGCTCCTCATCATACTAAATGGAATAATGTGGAATGAATGAGCCTATTGAAGAAGACCATCATGGAATATTTTGCTGCAACTGGCCAGGAAACATATTGGGTGTGATCATAGCTTTTTCCAATTATCCAAAACCATGCTGTTGTGTGACTAGACAGAGCCCCCGCATATCATCGCCTGTCCTTAACTAAGCATTTATAAAGTTCAAAACTATAATTTTTTTCTATTGAAAAAAATATATTATGCACTCGGAGAGGCTCTCCAACAGGCTCCTCCAGGGACAAAGAGGGCTCTCCTTGTTAAGCCGCTTTTTAACTTTTTACAATGTCCATGTATTCATTAATATTGCCAATATTTACAGTGAAATACAGTGAAAATGTTGCAGACATTTTCTTTATCCCAATTAGTTTAATAAATGATGTTCTTCAATAAACTTTGTGGTAAAAAGAAAAGCTCCTGTCAGCCTCAGTGTGCTGTTTCAGTGATCACATATTATTCTGTAGCTTTGCTTCTTTGGCTGGCAGGGATACTGTCTATGATATTTCACTGTGTTCAAAGTCATTTCCCCTGTGCTTTCGCATGACATCTAATCCTTTACGTGAGTGAGTGTGTAAAAATGCCCACCTTCCTTGAGACACTCTACCATGTGAGCTAATTCCTCCATACCGGAATAACTCCCATGTAGTCTCCATTCTAGCCTGCTCTCATCCCACGCTTTTCCAGACTCTTGAGATCAATGTAAAGACAACTGAAAGGTGTCCCACACACGTGGACTTGATTCCCATCTTAATGCAGGCAAGTTTACATGGCTAAGGTGTTGGACTGCTAGTTTTTATGCATGTAAAACAAGATTTTGAGAGTCTCTCTGCTTAAAGGCACACATAAATAAATAGAAATGTAAATAAAGACATAAAAGATATAGAAAGAGATAGTGAAATATAAACATTTTCCTGATTATTCTGTGGAATCTCTACATTCTGAGTGATGTCACTGTAAAAACCACAGAATATTTCTGATAACTCTCTATACAGATCCATATGCTCATGAAATATACCATTCTTACCGGCAAATAAGAGCATCAGGTGATTTCAATCCTCTCTGTGAGGAGAGAGAAGTGTTCTACTCTTGAATATCTGCTGTGAGCTGAAGGTCACTGCTTCTAATTGCCGCCTGTGGCAAAGATGGAGAAAAAGTGTCAGGTAAGGTGAACAGTGGGACTCTATGTGGGTATGAGGAAAGGTTTGAGGCGCTGTGGTGGCTGGAGAGGTTATATGCTGGACTGAAAACCCAATGGGGATTTCCCCGCAGATTCAAACCCTGCTCACAGCGCCATGTTAAAAGCACATCTTTCAGAAAGTGCTAATTGGTTCTAGTGTCCTTGCTCTGCAGGGGACTGATGAACAACTGTGATGTTCTTTACTCCTCTTGATGGGTGCTCTTGACTCTAAAAAGAGGCTAGGTGTAATGGAAAATTAATGACATTTCTATTACATCTCAAAGGTCAAAAATATCACAAGTGCTTCCATGAAGCTTCACTACTGTAGGGTGATTCTGTTGCCGTTGTGTTGTTTGAGGACAATAGAGCAAAGACATAGGAAACAAAAGGACTGGAAATGTGCCCTTCCTCGAAAATGAGGAAACATGTAGTAAATCGCTCCAACAAATCAAAGGACATGAAAACTTTGAACTTGCTCAACTCATATGTTGATCATCTTTAGGCTCAGCTCTAATTGCAACAATGAAAAACTATGACACCAGGGGCGCCACTAGACCTAATACTGTACTGGGGCACACCTGGGGCACAAAGAATTACACGAGCACGCCAGAAAGTGCGTGTGAGAAAAAATATATATTCAGCACTTATTTATATATAAAAAAAAACATAAATAGTTTTTAAACTATTCAGTCATATCAGACTATGTTGTTGTCTCTCATCTCTCTGCCTCTTACTCCTCTCTCCACTTAGTCTGGAGTAACATGAAAATATTACTGCTTATTGCTGTACAAATATGTACATAGCTCAAAGTCTCCTTTCTGTACTTTTTATAGTCTTCAGTTTTCATATGGGATTATAAGAAGAGTGAAAGCTGTTCTGTTATCCCACCCTTCCTTGTAAGTCACCTGGACCAAAAGCTTGTAAGAAACTGACAGGTTTTTTGTTCTTCAAAAACTGTTTTCTGTTTTTTTCGCATGGGAGGTTTTGTATTTCTGCCATCAATATTCAAAATCAAATGACTCAGAGGCAAAAAAAGAAAAAACATGATTGGGACATCATTCAATGATAGTCAACTTACTCCTGCTCTGCTCTTGGGTCATCTTTTCTCTCCCTCAATTCCTTCCTGCACACTGCTGAACTCCACTTTGTCTGGAGACAGACATGGAAATTTATATATAAAAAAAATCTTAATTGGGGCAACAAAACCTGATATCTGTAGCCATGTTTCTATGACAAATAGAGAAATTTGACTATTTTTTCTGGCAACAAAACCAGATGCTTTAGCTGTAGCCATTTTTCTGGTGACAAAACAAGATTATTTTAGTCAAAGGCAAACCGATTAACAAGACAAGTCTACCGTGCTATTTTTTTCTGTGAAAAACTTGAATGATTTAAATTTGATCATTTCAGATGAGAACCACTGCACCACCCATAGGCTGTATCTGTCAACTAACACAAGCTTCCTAAAAAATCATCATTGATGCAGAGGTCCTGGAGCAGAACCATCAGACCATAACCAATATGATGTTTCATGCCAGATGAAACTCACTGGAAATTCTCCGCACAGCCTGCAGGTTACAGCAATGGATATCGCTTGTCTTCTGATGGTCCAAGTGAATAGCGTTAGCTAACTTTAGCATTAATTTAAGACAGACTTATGTCAAGTCTCAGTAGCTAGCTAGGAGGACTTCACTTTACCTCTCTCATTGCTTGCTGATTTGTCCCTACTATGCGTTGGCTTAATAACTTTCTGATATCCATCTAGGAGTTACAGTTCGAGTTTCAATCAAAATTAAAATAATATATTTAACAAGTTGTTGTCGGCTAATAACATTACCTACCTCAATGCAGTGATTCTCTCTCTCTCTTCTCTCTCTGGCTCTCAACTTCTAAGTTGAGGAGTATTGATCAGCGCAGAAGTCTACATGTGAATAAATAAATTACCATATTAATTAGCCATGTACGCATTGTTTATGTGGAGTGAATACAGTAGCAATGAATTGGCCATACTAAGTAGTATGTACTACTACTGTGTAGTCTATGCTATGCAGACTTAAAAACTCTGAAGTGATTTTTTTTTATTGGTGAAATTTTTACTGGGGCACTGCAGATCAATACTGGGGCACCAGTGAAATCTGTCTGGCGACAAAGGGGCTGTTTTAGCCTTCATGTCAACTTAGCTGTATAAACACAGATACAATAATAATTATGTACACATATAACAAGAGGAGCAATTTCCTATTTAGATGTTACAGTCAAGGCAAAGACCTTAGCAAGTAGGCTAATTAGCTATTAGCTTTACTCACGATTAGCATACTAATAAACATGAATTTGGTTGTAAAATTGTTGGGTTATAAGACAGGCAGTACATTACCATAAGACAGACGACAAGTTGCACTAAACATTTGATTCATTTATGACAAATATTCAATCACTTCTCACAGACATAAACAGAAGGCTGCAGAATACAGATAATGCTAGCTTGCTAAATAATGACAAGTTAACGTTCACTCTACCATCAGCTCCACGGGCAATAATCCACCTTCATGCAGAGACAATTTTATCTTTGCATTTATTTGACAAGCCAGCTATGTATTCTTATCTCAGTCAGCAGCCTTCAGGAAATAATACTTAGCTAACATAGGAATAGTCACTTATCTCAATGAGAACTGTTAGCAACTGTGACTCGATAGTAACATACTGGGTCAGAAGGCACAAGCATGTTGCCAAATATCTCCTCAACCGACAACAATAAAACTATAAAACCATGTTCAGTTGAAAAAACTTGTTTTAAGATGTTGCCAACATGTGGAATGTTAAGGTTACTACAATTCGCCTGTGGCGCCACTCTGAAAATTCCCCTCTGCAAGCAGAGATTCAAGCTTTTTCTACAGTTTAACATGCTGTAGAGTTTTACCTACACTGCATGTCTGGGATACAAAACTGACTCAAGCTTAGACTCTCTGTCTGTTGTTAACTGGACTGGTCACTGGACACTAGACTGACTGTGTGTGTGTGTGTGTGTATGTATACATGAATTATGCATTAAGATACATTAATGTGTAATAATGCACTTATTGATTTTTGACAATACTTAGTTAGTTACCTTGGCGGCTGTCTGGTAAACTCTGGAATATGCAAATGATAATAGAAGGTACAAGTACAGAGCAAAGCAGATTAGAATACAGATCAAAGCAGATCAGAATACAGATCAAAAGCAGATTAGAACAGAACGGAACACAACTGGAAGTGTTTAACAGAAGACACGCTGCTCATTTCACCTGAGAAAGTGAAGACAAAACTTTGAGCCGAGCTGGATCCATCAGTTATCGGCATCAAGTAAGTACACAAATTACATAAAGTAAAGCACCTCCATAGAATCCAGCATATTATTATTACTCAAACACATTTCACCAATGGTCTGTTAGCTGTCAATACAACACTGTTCTACAAAATTTCTCAAATTTTAAAAAGTACCTGCTCCAGTTCATATTGTATCATATATTATATTATTGGAGTATTAATGCTGATAGCATCAAATATTTAAGCTGTATTTGCGGACTGGAGCCTATCCCAGCTGTCTTAGGGCTTAGAAGGCAGGGTACACCTCCTGGACAAGTCTCCAGTTCATCACAGGACACATAGAGACATGACAACCACTCACACTTACATTCACACCTACGGGTCAATTTGCAATTTGCCAATTAACCTAATCCCCATGCATGTTTTTGGATGGTGGGAGGAAGTCAGGAGTACCTGAGAGAATACACAGTAAGGCCCCCGGGACTGGGAATCGAACCTCTGCAATTCTTCTTGTTGTGGGAGGTGACAGTGCTAACTGTTATGGATTTTTCTCAAATTTAGGAGTTCCTAGGGTTGGCTAGTGTCCTTTTACAGCAGTAAATCCTTAAACTGTCCCTCCAGAATGCAGGGTTGAAGCACAGCGTGTCTCGTTGGAAACAGGCTAGTTATCTCTAAGTTGACTAGGCAACCAAGGTCAGAGGAGTTCGCCAGCGCTGGCCCTTTGATAAGGCTTTTCAATGGCTGAGCATCAGCAAGACAACAGGCGCCACTGTTAATTCAGAGCTTAGAAACGAGCATGCTCCTGACTGTAACGCTTACTCAAGAGTAATGTAAGGTAATATACTTGTACTTAACTGGGTGTTAGTTTATAAAGGCTGGAGCACCATAGGGAAAGGTAGGAATAGGTGGCGGACTCTTGGCAGCTGTATGGTTGTCCACTACAAAGTTCATATTCCTCCTGATATGGTCAGAATCTCTCAATAAATGTGACAGGGATCCATAGCCAGGAACCCAAACGCATCGACTCCATGACAGGGTTACAGTTCTCAAGAGTCTTTATTTGTAAAATAAAATGTTACTTCTTCAATCAACCGCTGGAGGCTCCTGGGTGCATCCATTCTTTCCTCATTGACTATTCAATATTTTCCATGACAAGCTGGCATCACAAACAGGATTTCAAACAGGAACAAAGACTGGTAAGTGTAATTTTATGCTCTTACCATGTTCATGCGTTTGACGTAAATCAAAAGAAATGTATGGAAAATGTTGAAAGTCAATAGAGCGTTATTTTATTGAGCAATAATAATTGGTATAAAGAAGAGCAGAGTGGTCAAGGGAGTGTAGTTTTATGGTGGTGTTTTTCTTTTCTGTTGTGTTGCAGCACATGATGCTGTTGCCAGGGGGTGAGCTAAACCAGGCCGTGCTTCTGGACACAGACCTACGTGAGGCTTGGAACCAGAGGGAAGACGCGTTTCCGGGGTAGGGCCCTGGAGGCCATTTTCGGTCAAGCCAAGAACGGGGGGGTCAGCTGCTCAGGGCCTCCTCAAAAGTGCGACCCCATGGATGTTGTCCCTGGGGGCTGGGTAAGCACTGCCATGGTAAAGTTACATAGCAGTGCTGGACAGAGTTGTCAGTGGGTGTGTATTAAGACTGTTATGAGTTACATAGCAGTACTGGCAGAGTTGCTGCCAGTGTGATTTCTGACCACTGCTGCTTTGGAAATTTACATTGGAAACCTTTGGGGCAGAAGTAACATACATGTTGAAGACTTTTCGCTGTTTGTCAGTTTATCACAGTGTAAACTAACACAATGGGTAAATGAATCGTCCAAAGCTCTGAGTAGTGGTGGATCTAAAGCTAATGTAATTCTAATTCTTCAAATAGCAGAAGGAGAGGTCAACCTGTCATTGAAGTCATGTGGTATTACATATTTGCACACATACCGTACATCTGGAGCAAATAACAATGCTTATACATGATATGAGACCTTGCATGCCTGTGTACTCACAGGTAGATAGTCAGCTAGGTGGAGGGTATATCCATGGTCACAGGGTCACTTCACTGTAAGAAATTGATTCTGTGCTCATGTAGATTTGAATTAAATGTATTAGGTAAAATACATTCAATATGATTGTGTTTTTGATTTTGAGACAACTATTAATTATATTAATAACTTCATAATTAAATTTCAAATAAAATGCACCCATTGTAGTTAATAATAAAAATAAAACATAAGGGATTATATTTATAAAATCCCAAATAGAGAGAACATTGAGTTGATTGAAATTAATATAAACAGGGGCAGATTTTAATTGAAGTGGGTTTTTTTAAAAATTATGTCCGCAATTCCCATCATGCCCTCTGCCCCATATTACAGTATTTGCAGTTAGTTTGTTAAGCTAGCTGATTCACCTTGTAAATGCAGATATTACTTTGTGTTTTAATGCATCTGTTTTGGAACATGGCAGTTTATGGAGTTCATTGTCATGTTTTTTGCTCTTACAGTTCCACCCATCGGGTGAGGTGGCTGTCATGTTTCTGATCCAGGGACTGCAGGATGTCATGCAGCCTGGTCCCCGCCGCTGGGCCAGGCAGGTGCTGCGCAGCCAGGGACAGACTGTACATTTAAGGTAAGTATATACAGTAATTTTAGGTTAAGGATAGATATCATAAAAGTCTTGTCTCAATACTCTGCATCAAAAAGATGTCAGTCAGAGCCAAAAGGGATTGGTAGTGAGTAATCAATTAGTCGCATCGGGCAACTATTTTGATAATTGATTCATTTTTCATTTTCTGAAGTGGTTCACTGGTTCCAGTATTTAGCCTAGCAAAGATCCTTTATGATCCATTGCTGGTGCTAGCTTCAGGTAGGTGCACAGTAAAGCCGACAGGCATAATTTTGTACCATAAACCTTGGCCTACTTACCAGCTATTGGTCTGCTCTGATTGCAATTTGCTTGATTACTATAGAAAATAAGAGAGCATAGTTAATTTAGCTGAATCATGATTAACAAAGCTGCTAAATGCTATCAGTTAAGACATACTATATCTCATACAGCTACATGTAGACCATATCTTTTTTCATGTTTAGCCTTCATGTGTCAACTTAGCTGTATAAACACAGATACAATAATTATGTACATATATAATAAGAGGGTCAATTTCCTATTTAGATCAAGGGGCAGTTGTGGGTTCTCCCAAGTGAGGGACCACTTCGCTGCTCAAAAGCTGCAATTCCCGTCCGGCCGCTGGGGGCTGGGTCTGAAGTGAGTAATCGTACATTGGACCGGCTATGTTAAAATAGCTGACTTTACAGCTTTAAAAACATATTTACAGTCTGGTTACGTTGAGTGACAGGTTCACAGACAGCTACCGGCAGTTAGCTCTTTGCGCAAAGCATCTGCCTGAGCAAGGCTAGGCTACACCACTCCAGGGGTCTGTGCTTGTTTCTGGCAATATGGCGGTGGGCTGGCACGGGTGGTGCAATGGTTACGCACTGTCGCCTCACAGCAAGAAGGAACCCGGGTTCCCGATGTGGAGTTTGCATGTTCTCCTGCGGTTTGCGGGTTCTCTCCGGGTACTCCGCTTGGCCCCACCATCCAAAACATGCATGGGGATTGTTGATTGTACTAATCGACCGTCAAAGGATTGTGTGTTGCATTTTTTCCTGTGTAACATTCATTACTATTTTACCCAATACCCATAGGCTGTGTAAAATAAGGAGTTTTCTTGGATGCTGCCACTTATTGGTATGTGTCGGCATATTTTGCCAGCTGTTTATAAGAATTTATTGCTCGACTCATGATCCCTGTTGATACAGATAGATGACCAGAGTATGTTGAGTCTGTTTAGTGCGGAATACAACCTTATTTCTCTCTGTATCATTGTTCTGTTTAAAAAGTCCGACATTTCATGTACAGAGATGTTCACAGTGAAAGGGGCTGCTGTGCTGGATAAACGTTAGTGGATGGAGGCAGTGTTGAAACACGGTAACTAACTAGACTGATGTGTGTGTGTGTGTGTGTGTGTGTGTGTAGCGTATACATGCATTATGCATTAAGATACAGCCAATGTGTAATAATGCACTTATTGATTTTTGACAATACTTAGTTACTCTTGCGGTTGTCTGGTAAATCAAGGTACAGTACAGATCAAAGCACATTAGAATACAGATCAAAGCATATTAGAATACAGATCAAAGTAGATTAGAATACAGATCAAAGCAGATTAGAATACAGGATCAAAGCAGATTAGAATTCAGATCAAAGCAGATTAGAACAGAACGGAACACAACTGAAGTGTTTAATAGAAGACACGCTGCTCATATTTCACCTGAGAAAGTCAAGACAAAACTTTGAGCTAGCTGATCCATCAGTTATCGCATCAAGTAAGTACACAAATACATAAAGTAAAGCACTCATTAACCAGCTATTGGGTTATTATTACCAAAACACATTTCACCAATGGTCTGTTAGCTGGTCAATACAACACTGTGTTCTGCCAAAATTTCAAATTTTAAAGTACCTGCTCCAGTTCATATTATTGTATCATATATTATATTATTGAAGTATTAATGCTGATACATCAACATGTAAGCTGTATTTGGGGACTGGAGCCTATCCCAGCTGTCTTAGGGGGGGCTGGAAGGCAGGGTATACTCCTGACAAAGTCTCCAGTTCATCACAGGACACACAATTGACATCTACTTGTATACATATATATATATGTATTGTATGTACATATATATATGTATAGTATATATATATATATATATATATATATATATATAGTATATACACGTATGTATAACTGATGGAGTTACATTTTCTGCCACAATTTACTCACATCTGCAGGTGGTTTCTACTTTACATTTTCGCCTGGTTCTGATAATCTAGGTTTTCAGAGACGTTAATGACCAATTTGAATTGTAATTGTGATGTTTCATGGAGCACTGGAGTGTGTATTTGTGCTCTTGTTACATATTCAGGGAGGTCTGGTAGTATTTTGCCTTCTTTTTTCTCTTGGTTTTATAACCGGGGCAGTGGTATTTTCTTTCATTTTGTTTTTGGTCCTTTACCTCCTCCCTAAACCTCCATGAGGATTTCTGCCTCCCGACAGAGAAAAGTGACACACCGCCTCAGTTATGTTGCGGCTGGAGCTATCCCAGCTGTCTTAGGTGAAAGGCAGCATACACCCTCTGGACAAACATCACCAGTTCATCACAGGACACACAACCACATCTACGGTCAATTTAAATTAGCCAATTATCCTGTAATCCCCATGCGTGTTTTTGGATGGCGTGGGAGTGAAGCCGGAGTAACACCCGGAGAGAGCCCACGCAGGACACAGGTAGAACATGCAAACTCCATTAATAGAAAGGCCCCGGGCCCAGGATTCGAACCTGGTACCTTTCTCTTGCTGTGAGGCTAACCACTACACCACCGCGCTACCCTCTTTCCGCCTCATCTTTATTTTTATTTCTTTTTATTCATGTGTGCTCTTAAGCCGAGAGAGACTTCCAAAATTTTGTTCTGCGTGTATAATGACAATAAAGACTTTGAACCTTTTGAATTAACAGTCCAGCAGGACAACAGATTAGCAGTGCATGGAGTCAACCATGTAAACTTGCAGACTAAAGTGCAGCTTTGTCTGAGCAACAACGATGGGAATTTGAACTTGGAGAGCGTGAATTGATCTCAGCCACCTCGCTTACTAAGATCTGATGAATTACAGTAGACGCCTGATCCAGGAAACCTTTCAAGAGTCTGGAAAAGTATGGGATGAGATGATCGACATGGGGCTACATGGCAGCATTCCATACAGGGGAATTAGGCTCAAATAGTAGAGTGCTCAAGCACAATATGTAGAGAGGTAGTGGGATTGATGCCCCCATTCTCCACAATAGTTTAGCTTCTATCTTGGCTGCTTTGAAGCGATAGTCCCATTGTTCAGATCCCTTTTATGCAAAGAGTTGGAAACTCTTTTGTAACCTCGCCTGGTTTTCACATGTAAACTTTTTTGAAATTTAAAATAGTTTGTTTTGAGTCGGTCTTGAAGACCTGAGCTGACTGTTCCAGTAATAATGAAGCATGTTATGTTTTGGGTGGCTATAATAATAATAGACAAACCTGTCTCCATTAAGGAAGGAATTAAAACCAGTGGGCAGAGTTCTGCGGTGATAGTAGCCTATCGGTAGTGCATCCATGTGCAATAATCGCGACATGGATGTACCGGCGACAAGTGTTTGTTCAGACCATGCCACAACACAACATGCAGAAACACGCACTTTGCATCGTGGATATCAGCTGATCATTTATGAATTAAAGTTTTCACGGATAATATACAAACGCATTAGATGGAGCTTGATGCATACATGCATGTCCGATCCCTAAAACCTCTCTCTCGGCTACAAATATTTCTGATCTTTGGTCATGTTTACATGACATGTTTCAAAGACATCAATTGTATTGTGTACATATACATGGGAGAAGTACATACAAATATTGTAGTTTCCAACAGTGACAAGCAACATTTATGTGTATTTTTAAATTTATACACTGTCATAAGTAGGGGTAGATTTTATGAGTAGCTACTTGAAGATCTGTGCTATTTAGATGTTGATGAATGCAGAATCCATCAAATTAGCTAGCTGACCAAACTTTGACATTTTAAATAGCACAACTGACATATACAAGGCATACTATAAACTTATTTGGGAATGTGATTTTCTTTTCTCGTAATCCTGCTCCTTTCAAGGGCTCTTTTCATGGATGGACTTGTGACATCATAGTTCTTTTCTTTGGCCAAACAGAGGAAAAGGTGTGTGTATGTGGTCCTAACTTTTTTTGTATTAATGGCTGGTGGGGTTGACTCTGTGGTAAACCTCATGCAGGGTAAGAACTGAACAGCCTCAAAACCTCAGCTGGAAGAAATAAGAAAAAGTAAAGGGAAATTGAATTCAACTGAACTTTATTTTGAATATGTTCAAAGAACCAGAATGAAAAAATAAAACAAAAATGACGATATAGTTATAAAAAAAAAAAACCCAAACAGAAATGGCGAGATAAACATACAGCTCAACAATTCCTTGGATTATTGGATAGTTTTTGTTTAGAAATTAAAATGAAGGCACAACAGCAAGATAGTATAATCAAATTTGATTTATGGTAGTCCCATAACATTGATGGTGGGATCAGGATCATGCTGAATTAATAGTAGTGTCTATATATTTCTCCATGAAAAGTACACAAGGTCTCAGGGGGAGGAATTGATCCTCACCAGAGGAGTTCTAAGAGAGTAGATGTCTTTTCCTGTATTCTGGTACCTTTAAATAGGTCGTTTGATAGCCACTTTTAACTGTCTATACAAGCATGAGAAATGTACAACTTAAAAATTGTAATGACAATTGTATCATCATAATTGTTATTATTATAAATTATAATAATATATTGGTCAAGAAGAAGTGTTGGCACCAGTTCATATATTAAAAGCTAGAAGTGCAGAAATGGATTGGTAACAGCATACAGTATGTATACAGCAGAATGCATAGAGATGTCCACACATGCGCCCATGATCCACATTAACAGGCTAATGAGACCAGATTTTCAGGCTTAAGTAGCGCCGATTTTTCACATGAATATGTATGTGAGTGAAGACAGTGTACAAAGAAAAGCCTCACAAGTATGTTTCTCGCCTCTTTAGCCGCATATGATAATATTGTGGTGGCTACGATGCAACGAACGACAAAATGTGTCTTGAGCTGTAACAATTTCATTTACAATACATCAGACCTGCAGCTACTTGCATGTTAGCTTGCAAGCTTGAAATGTTACATCAAGCTGCTACGGGCGATCAGAAGGAAAAAGGTGTCATCATTGTTGTTGTTGTTGACAACGTGGATGGAGAAAGACCTGAGTCGAAACCTGCTGTTTGCAGCTGATTTTGTTGTCATGCCTAGGCAGCTGTGGCCTCCCTCACAGCTGTGGCACAGATTTCGACATGGTGGGGAAGTTCCTGCTGTTTCTGACATACACCACACAGTCTATGGTACCAACATGACCTTTCTCACTCTCCTCTTGTCTCTCTTCTTGCTCCAGTGCAAGGCTGAATATGCACACCGCCTCTATCAGAGCTATTAGCAGTGTGTAGCACGGTCAGTCAGACTGAGGGCAGTCAGAGGCCAGCTGACGCTATTCTCCTGTGGGATTGGCGAATTCAAATTGATTCATTGCTCATTTTTATTCATGAGTCAAAAATGCAGCCATAAATGAAAAGCATTTCTTTTAACACATTTTAATTTGAATTACTTGTACAGATTCGCCTCCATATCCTAGTTAACTGAGTGAGAGAGTGAACAAGACAACAGTTCTTATTTCTTAGTGGGAAAAAAAGTTAAGACTCTTTTCTTTGCTGACTAACCTAGCAAACGCTATCGCAGTGACCAAGTAGCAGCATTGCTAACATTAGCTAACAAAGTAGGAACAGAACAAAGGTGCTTTGAGGTGTGAAGTACACCAGTTATCACAACATATTTTTGTTGATTTAAACCACTGATCCTGTAAGTTTTCAATTCATTTGCACCACTTATTTACTGTTAAAAAGTTATTTGCTGAGAGAGACAACACTTACCTCTCTTAAGACTCAGAGCGTGAAGCAGTTCTGAAGTGACACACATCAGAATTACAGTTGAGTGCTCAAGGACACTGGGTTATCAAACGTTATCAAACCCTTTCAATCGCTCTAAAGATCAATTTATTAAAGTGACGACTCATTAATCCTCGGGATTGTTGGATCTGATGTGATCTGGAAACACATCAAAATTAAGGAACAACATCAATTATGAAACAAATATAAAACAAGAATAATTTCTGCTTTTTCCATTTCTTTTCAAATCTTAAATGGTGTCAAAATGGACAAATTAGGACAATGTGTTTTAAAATGCTATTGCAGACGCACTTCTGTCTCCATCTGCTGTTATGATCTCCTCAGGTCTCTCCCCGGCTCTCCTCACCTTCACCAGCCCAGTGAAGGCTGCAGCATGTACTGTTTAACTCTCAGCCGCCTGGCTCTATCCATACGCTGTGATAGGGGAGAAAATTTAGGATTACCTGCAAGGGCCCACGACTGGACAGGCCCCAAAAAATAGGTAAACACCAATATAAAAATTATTAAACCATCATCATTGAGTATATTTTTCACTATATTACCAAAAGTATTCACTCACCTGCCTTGACTCACATATGAACTTAAGTGACATCCCATTCCTAATCCATAGTGTTAAATATGACGCCAGTTCACACTTGCAGCTATAACAGCTTCGACGCTCTGGGAAGGCTGTCCACAAGGTTTAGGAGTGTTTGAGTAGGAATTTTTGACCATTCTTCCAGAAGCGTGTTTGAAAGGTCACACACTGATGGGGGCCAAGGCCTGGCTCCCAGTCTCTGCTCTAATTCACCCCAAAAAAGGTGTTCTGTGGGGTTGAGGTCAGGACTCGGGTGCAGGCTAGTCGGGTTCATCCACCCCCAGACTCGGGGTCATCCATGTCTTTATGAACCTTTCTTTGTGCACTGGTGCACAGTCATGGGAAAGAGAAAGGGCCGGGCCCCAAAACTTTTCCCCCACAAATTTGGGGGAGCATGGGTTTCCAAAATGTCTTGATATCCCAAGCATTTGGATTTCCCTTCCACGGGAACAAAAGGGGCTAACCCCGCCCCTAAAAAACAACCCACCATAATCCCCCCTCCACCAAACCTTTACAATTTGGCACAATGCAGTCCGAAAAAGTATCGTTCTCCTGGCAACCCCCAAAACCCCAGACTCATCCATCAGATTACCAGATGGGGGGGGGCGTGTTTCGTCCTCCAGAAAACGGCTCCATTTGCTCTAAAGTTTTTAGTGGGGGCTTGCTTTACACCACTGCATCCAACGCTTTGCATTGCACTTTTTTGATGTATGGCTTGGATGCAGCCCGGCCCAGGGAAACCCATTCCATGTAAGCTCTTTTTTGCATTTCTTGACCCAATCTAAAGGGCCCACATGAAGTTTGGGGGGTCTGTAGTGATTGACTCTGCAGAAAGTTGGCGCCCCTTCTTCGCCTCCATCATTTTAAATGGTCTACCATTTTGGACTGGGGTTGCTGTCATTCCCAAACACTTCCATGTTCTTATAATACAGCTGACAGTTGATTGGGAAATTTAGGGCGAGGAAATTTCAGGCGGGATTTGTTCCCGGGTGGCACCCTATCACATTTCCCACGGAACCACTGGGCCCCTAAAGCGACCCATTTTTTCACAAATATTTGAAAAAGAGTCTGCATCCCCTGGGTGCTTGATTTTATACACCTGTGGCCTGGAAGTGATTGGAACACCTGATTCTGATTATTTGAACAAATCTTTGAAATAAAAGTGTAACACATGAGCAGTGGTTCCTGCTCATGTTTATGTTAACGGGCCAATCACACTCAGTTGTGTGTCAGCCCCAAACCCTTTTGCAGGGGACAGTCTCAGCCCAAGAAGATAAATGTGAACTGAACTCAGGGTTCGGGGCTTTTCTGTGGCTGAGATCCTTCCAGACCCTGTCATTCAGACCCCAACCCCGTCATATTTTTTACCTGTGACCTGAATAAATATCTGTAACTGTTTTTTAACAGTTTGTTTTCTTGGGGCTTCCAACTAAAGAATCGGGCCCAACAGTATTCAAGTTGTCAATAGTTTATTGTCTTTTTTATTCCTCAATTTGAATGCTTTATTCTTTTTTATCAATCATTTATTTGATTGTATTGTTTTTATAAGATGGTTTTATTTTTTATTAATCTATTTTTTATTTCCCTCCTTTTTTTTCTATTTTTACTGTTATAAAGGGTTTTTAATTTTTTCCCTTTTTGACAGATTCTTTGGGCTTGTCAGTATCTGTGAGTCACTTTGAACTGCACTAAACCTGTATGAAAGAGTCATATTTATTTGTCCTATAGGGGACTTTTGGTGAAAAGGAGGTCACTGACAACACAAGGAAGTGAAACCAGTGCCCAGGTGTGGAGCAAATGTTGGTGGAGAAACTGCGGGAAAATGCCCTTTTAAAAAATCCATGTGTGTTTTTTCCTGTTGCCAACAAGGTGAGGGAAAAAGAGGAGCTGTGTGATGGACAGACTGACTGCAGAGAAAAGGTGACTGAAGAAGGGGCTGTTTCCCAGCCCAAGAGGAGGAAGGAGCTCTTTCCCTTTTCTACCATTTTTTTAACCACATAATCGAGTTTTTGGGGTTCCTCATATTTATTTTTTCTCTGCACTATTTTTAAATGTCATGCACCAAGATCCCAAATTTTTAAATTCAATGTTTATTTTCAAACTTCCGGCAACTTTTTTTTTTTATTGAAAAGAAAAAACTGTTTTAAACATTTTTATCAAACTGAGCATTGGCAATGCTAATGTTAACTTTCATTTCCCCATACCAATTAATTCCCCTTTTCCTAAAAAAGGCTTAATAAACTACATAAAAACATGTAGTAATATTTTTATTGAGACAGACAAGTAGCTAAACATTTAATTAATATCAAATTTACCCCCCCCCTTATGTTCAAACACCAAGCAACACAGGAGGGGGAAATGCTAACGGCTGCTTAATGACCAGAGTGCATTAAGCACCACTGTTTTGTGTAAACAACGGTTGGGAGTGTTTTGAAGAACCAGTCTATGTTTTAATATGGGGGGTTATTAGCTCTACAACAAAAAGCTCCAGATTTGTGGAGAACTGGAAACAAGCGACCAAGGGGCCCACATCTAGCCCCCCTTTAAGTGAACTGAACTCAGTCCTCGGGGGGCCCAAAAATAGGGGGGGGGGAAAAAGGTATATCTGCTTTAGTTTTGAAAAATAATGCCCCTAGTGGGGGAGGATCGGGATTTTTTACATTTTAATTTTTTTTTTCTCAATCAGATTTTCTTTGTTGGCACTCGTGATTTTTTACTTTTTTCCATCATCATAGTTTGAACCAATGGCGCACCCGAAAATCACGGACGTTTTTTCAGCCAATCAAGGCGTAGATATGTGAAGAACAGCTGTTGCCCCAAAACCCAAACCTTCGTGGATCGGGTGGAGACAGAGATACACCCAAAGGGAAAAACCATGAAATATTTTGAGCAAATAAGCAGCGTCTAGGGTGTGGGTATGTATTAATGCTAGTTTGGTATTTATTTGATGTGTAACCTTTGGCGGTGACATTTATAATTTTAAAGGAAATTTTTAAAACGTTAGCCTAGCTAAAATCCTACCTAGTGTTAACAACGGGCTCATTAACCCAGTCAAAAAGCTCAAGAGACCTGAATCTATATTTCGATATCGCTAACTATCCTAATCGAATAAATTATTACATTATTCTTTTTAACGTGGGGGAATAACCCAGTGTTAAAGAAGCGGGGTGGTAATTTGGCAGCGGGGCCCCGCTTAAATTAAAAGGGCCCCCTTTTACAGTTTTTTGAATATATTTAAGCTTACTAGTTGGTTTGTTTACTGTATTTTATTGGTGTTCCCAACACTTTTTTTATTTGCCCCCCATTTCGGGTGTGGTTAGAAGTGTGGTCAGCTGGGGGAGCTAAGGCAAAAAGGCTGCTCTGAGCCCACCCCAAGATCAGACATCAGATTTAGCAAGTTTTCGGGGAAAACCCTGAGCATAAATTTTAGTGTTGGGCTAATATACCATTAAGCCCCAACAGATGTTAAATTAGTCTGGTGGTAGCTCAGTCTGTAGTGACTTGGGTTGGTGTTGGAATTCCCCAGTTCCCCAGGTGGGACCAAATCGGGAGAGTGGACGGGAGAGGTGTCAGGTGTCCTGCCCACTCCCAAGATGCCTCCAATGCATGGGGTTTTTGTTTAAATTTGTGTTTTAATGTGCAACTGAAAAATATACTAATAGAGTAAAAAATGAAATTTTCCCCCTCATTGGGGCCCTAAAAAAAAGGGACTAACTATATTCCCACTAGGTGATACTCCCGTGGGGATAATGAGAAATGGGGGGTAAAAACCAAACACTGTTGGTGAGTTCATTTTTTTTCCCAAATAATCATTTGCTAATTTAATCACCATCAAACATCTTTTAAAGGAACACAGTGACAGGAACAAAAACATGAACACATAAACACGGGGTACTGGTTGAAAAGGGGGTTTAGCATCTCATGCGGGGCCGGGAACCCCCTCTATCTTCAAATGACCTGTTGCCCCGGTTTGTGCATTGACACAGGTTTGTGCATGGCAGCTCATGCAGTTTGCAGGTGCATCCCCCCTTAACACAGTTTTGTTTTTTTTTGTTTTTTTTTTAACAAGAGCTTTTTAATTTTCCAGTATTGCCTCTGGAGCTGGGGGAAGTGTCACCCAGTCCACTTTTCCTTTCTTTACAGTTTTTTTAAAAAGAAAATTTAACCCTCCAAGTCGTTACACTTTTGTTTTTTTAAAACCCCTCTCCTCAATCACAGTTTTTGCAGAAATACTTGTACCCATTTTCATACAAGTTACTCTCTGTTGTGTCTTTTGTTTTTTTAAAAGGGAAAAGAGTATAGTCTGTGAAAAAAGGTGAAGGGTATCTTGTTCACTGGCCACTAAGCCCCTTTGTCCCGAATGTGCAGAAAGAAGACTCATCTTTTTCTTTCTTCAGCTGCCGGGAAGCAGTTTCCCAGCTATGATTTTTTTACACTGAATCAGTTTGTTTTTAAATTTTTTTTTCCAGGTGTATGACTCATTTTGTATTTTTCATGTTTCCAAAATTTGCATTGTACTGGCAAAGGTGTGGGCCCCCTTTGGGTGTGTGGAGGTTGTGTTGTAAAGGTACTGTTAATGGAACAACATTTCACAGCACCCCTGGGAGCTTTTGGCAGCGCGGGAGCCACTTAGAGCAGGAAGTAACGGAACAAACGGGGGGAACAGAAGGTTCATGCTTACAGTTGGGGGTGAATAAAAATTCACTAGACCAGCAACACGCCTTTTTTTGGTTTAAATTTTATATATAAAAAAAGACAGACAACACAGAGGTCACCAGTGTGTGATCTCAGGCCTGTGTCTTTGCTGCAGTTCCCCCCACCATAGTCTGTTTCTCTTTCTACCCCCGGTTTAAAAAAAAAGCAGACAACACATTTCGGGGTTTCTTCATTACATTATAACAGTTTTAACATGTCAGGGTTAAATGGGCCCCTTTTTTTGTTTTTTTAATCCCCCGGTACATTCCAAAAATTACAGTTGGGGCAAAAATGTCTGCATGTCTTTTAATAGCTTGATTCCCGTTCCCTGTTTTGTCTTTTTCAGGGGGGTGTATATGTTTTTGTTTTTTTTTTTTTTTTTGGTCATTGTATTGCCTTGACTTGGGCCCAAACCCAAAACAAATGATAATTTTATTATTTTTCTTAGACTACAGCTGAAGTTCAAGATTCACATTTACATGAGTGTTCTGATTTGACACCACCCCCGTTTTTTCAGCCTCTTTCTGAAATAAAGGTGCCTTTTTACATCTTCTCTGGACTTGTTTTTTTGTTTGTCATGTTTGTAAAGTGGTTTTAGCATTCTCTGTATTTGCCACTGTTTGCTGGAATTCAGCAGGTTCCCCAAGTTTGAGGTTTACCGTTAACTTATTTATAAGTGCAAAAACTACACCACACTGCCACCCCCAAGTCGATACATTATATTAAAATAATCTTACTGTTAGTAGCATTTAAAGCTCCATTAATTAATGCAGAGACAAATGGGTTATAAGTTAACACAATTATAAAATATATAAAAGGGCAGTTAATGAACACATATGTAGTCAAAAATTCCATGTTCAGTCTCTTTAAAGGGAAAGCCATCCACATAATACAAAATATTTAGTATGACAACAAACCTTGGTTTTAAAAGGGTTTAAAACTAAGCACTGGCTCTTCTGCCACAGTACTCTTGTGGCACCCCCAAAAATTTTTTTCCACAGAAACACAGCAAAAATCAAAAAAGTTTCCATCCTGTGTCTATAAAAAGGGGGTTTCAGGACCGTTTTTATCCAAAAAAATGCATACAGCACTCCATTTCTGTGGTTTCCAGAAACGAAATTTCAAGAGGAGGAGGTAGTATGTGTGTGGCTAATTTTTTTGACATTATGCTAATTTATGTTTTTTGTGCAAAGTTCACAAAAACATTTTTAAGACATTGTTCCAGAAAACTTCAGTTTTCCCGCTTTTTTCAAGCTTTTGACGGGAAATGTCAGTTAACTTGATTAATTTATTCCCCTTAAAGTGATTGATATTTAAATTTGTTGTTATATTTTTGCATTGTGTGTAAACGTGGGATCCAAACTTTAACTTTTTTTGTACTTTACTCCTATAGCTTAGGGTTACAAACCAAACAGCAGTTTAACAATGATCCATGGTAACCGCCAAATTTTTGAGGGGGGGTCATTGGGCAATAACTACAACTCGGCCCTGTATGTGGGAAATTTAGAAAGCTTCCAAGGAGTTGGGGGAACCGGGAACCCCGGCAGTTAATAAACAAAAAATTTCAAAGGGAAAGTGCCAATTTTTTTTTCATTTGTTTAAAAAAAGAAGATGTTGGGCCACAAAAATAGGTCCTCCTCGGTGGGGATCGTTTTAATACCAAATCCCCTTGGCCCACCTCCTTAAGGGGGACCTGGAGAGCAACTTAGAAAGCAACCGTTTTTTCTTTTCTTGTTTTCCCCGTGAGTGGACATGTTAAACAGCCCTACCGAGTAGGGGTTAGCTTAGCCTTGTGGCCTCTTTTCCACCAAGTGTACTTTTAAGTTGTTGTATTTCTTTATTTGTAGGGGAAAAGAAGGGGGAAAATTTGGGTGTATTAAGTATTTTGTGTAGTTTCTGTTATGTTGATCATGCAAGTTAAGTTTTTTGGGTTCCCGTTTTTTTCATATGGTCCCCGTCATTTCCTGTTTTATTTTTATTAATTGTTTTTCCCTTGTGTTTCAGCTTCGTTTCCTGCCCCCGTGTTTTGGGGTTTGTTTATTGTCTGCCCCGCCCCCGATTGTTTTTCCCAAATGTTAAACCCCTTACCCTCATGTATTTATGTCTGCATCTCCCCAGTTTGTGGGGCCAGGGACCCCCTGGGGAAATTTTCCCTACCAAACCATTAAGTCAAGGTTTTGTTTTATGGCCCGGTTGTTCATTTCAGTTTCTGTCATTTGGGAGTTTGTCCCGTCTAGTATTAGTGTTTTTTCTGTTTCAGCATCTGTGTAATTATCCCGTCTAGTTTTGTGTTTTGTCTGTTTTGGGAGCATCTGTGTAATTATCCCGTCTAGTATTAGTGTTTTTTCTGTTTTTTAGCATCTGTGTTTGTCATCCAGTCTTGAGCCCCATTTTTCCCCACTGTTAGTGGCGCTTTATGTTTTTTCTTTTTTTTTTTTTTTCCCCAAGTTATAGTTTTTCCTTGTAGCGCCTTTAGTTTTGGATTTTTTCTAGTGTCCCAAAATTTTGATTCATTTTAAATGGTTTCTCTCCCAGTGTTTTTTTTAGTCTGAGAGTTTTTTTGAGTTTTATCTAGATTTTGATGCCTGAGTTGTTTTTTTAATCTGTTTGTGAATTTTTTTTGTATTAAAATCCCTTTTTCTTTCTTTTTTGTGGGTGTGGCATTTGGGGTTCCCGCCCTTTTGGGGCCTTGCCTTTTAACAGCTACACTGTGCACAGAGCTAAGGGTAATGTTAGCTACATCTGGGGTTATGAGATTAGCCTTTTTTGGTTTCTTTTCATTTAAAAACACAAGTTGTTTTCCACAATATTCATATATAGTGAATATTTCATTCCCTTCATATGGTTTGGGGCCATTGAAATTGTAATTTAATAGTATTTTTTTAAATTTTAAATTTAAATGTTAGTATTATGATGCTAGTTAATGTCATGGGTGCAACAGTAATCCTTTTTTCATGGGTTAAGTACTGAGTTGTATTATGTTTTTCCATTGATAAGATTTTACCTGTAAGTTAAGGGGAAAAAGAATGTTTTGATATGTTGCTAATGTCGTGTCTTTCTAGGCTGGGTTTTCTGGGTACCCTTTAAATTTGGGTCTGGGTTAGAATCTCTTCGATGAGGGGGGTGGCGAGCTACCTGTGATGAAAAAAATGGATTGAGGCGCTTCCCAAAATTCCCTCTGCCCTGCTGCGTGGTGGGGCTGTGGGGGGGAAAGGGCCTCAAAAAGTTGGGTCTTTAAAGATTGGAACATTTGTTTATTTCTTTTTTTTTTTTCAGGGTGCAAACCCCTTTCAAAAGGGCAGTGTTGTAAATATTTTTTGTTCCTTTTTACAAAAATTTTCATTTAAATCTACCTCTTTTTCTGGTTGTTTTATTGTGATGTCTGATTACGTCCATTACCCCCCCCTATGAATCTGGGGGATTTGGGCCAGTGTGCACCTATTCTCAAGTGGGTTTCATTGACTTTAAGACTCCCAAAAATTTAATTTCAAAGAAGATGTAAAAGAAAAACATGAGAATAATTACATATGAACAAGGACAAAAAAACCGACAAAGACTAAATACAAAACTGGAATTTAAAGTTCAGAGAACTTGTTATTTTGGGTGTTAATCGAAAAGGGTAATCGATCCCAATTTTGAAACGATCTTTTATGTATTTAATTAATGAGGTTAAAACCCTTTAAACTGTCACGTTAGAAAGCTAGCAAAAAAGCTAGAAAATTTCAAAATGGCTCTTTCCCTAGCCTCCTCCCCGCTCCTCCCCCCCCTATATTTAAACCCCAAAAAAACCCCCCCAAACTTGAAATTTGACATTTGGATTCAGCAGGGGGAGGAGAGCCGACTAACAACCCCAAAAAACTACTATACTACTTTGTTTTGTTTTTTAAAAAAACACCCAGAGGCACACACACACACACATATATGCATACATATACTGTATATATGGTTTTTATATATATAACCGGGGATCTCCATGATCACCCCAACTCCACCACCCCTGCAAACCGCTTTTCTCCCCCCATTGTTTTTTTGTTTTTACCAAGGTGGTCTTTAAAAGGAAGCAATTGTAAGACACCCGGGAAAAAACTTCGATCTGGTGATCTTGGGCAAGGAGCGATTTGTCCCTGACTCAAAACTTTTTTTAAACGGGTCTGCAGGTGGATATCTGGGATTGCCCTTTATGCAAGTTGGTGTAAAAAAGGGTGAGTCCCAAAAAGACAGGTGTCATGGCACCCCCTCCCCCTCCCGCCCCCAACCCACGAGTCCCAGAACAAACAACAACGGCCGGGGCCCTCGCATTATCTTTGTTGGTGCTTTGTGGACATTTCACAGTGCCACCTTCAGGCTGGACGTATGTACTACAGGATTTGGTGTGGATTTTGCGTTGTCATGTAAATACTCTGCTGAGGTACAATACGATGTGTAAACGGGGATACATGTTTTGGTGCCGGCCAAGACAATACGGGCCGCCCTCCCCGAGGAAAGACCTGAAGCCTTAACATCGGCTGAACTGTGGGAATTCTGGAAATTAAACAACTTGTTGCCAAAGCTTTTTGTAATACCCAAACTGCTGTGGCCCACAGAAGTCCACACCTTGTCACCCAGAGTAGGTATCAAACTTAACTTCAGGACAAACTCTCAGTCGCTGGTAAGCAGGATTCAACCTCGCGGAAAACCCCTTTGGGACTTCAAGTCCAACGCCTTCACCACTCAGCCATCACAGTTGATGGTGCATTGGTTGTGTGTGTGTGCTCACTGTCTCAATCATCCTGGACATCAGTATGAAACCTGGTTGGTTTCCTCCATTAACACTTCCATAATGTTTCATCAAACAAGACAGAAAGGCGGTGTTTTGGACAGCCATGGAATCACTGACAACACCCCAAATTAGTGGAACAGCTTTACACATCACCATGGATGTCATACAAAGATGTCAAGTAAGTTTGCATGAGCAAGAATTCAACTCGGTGACTTGGTGCATGACATAGAAACATGAACCTATAGACACATAAACATGTAAATGTAGTGGAAATGTGATATTTCACATGTTGATGTTATCTTGTTAGCATTCATAACAGATATAAACAGTACAGACAAAGAAATAAAATGAGTTTTACTTGTTTCAATAATGAGTAAACATGAACATAGAGATGCATTTGGAACTTCCCATCACTAATTAGCATCCACATGAATACTGTCTGCTTACATTTAAAGCCAATTTTTAGCACTCCATAAATTGCTGTATGTCGACACAGAGCGCCTCTACGCCGCTGGAGAGCCTGTCGAAAAGCCTCTCCATTCTCTCCGGGAGCATGAAATAATTTTAATTGTCCATCACTCCATCAGGGAAAACAGAGATGGCAAGGGCTGTGATTGGTCCTCTAAAACATCACTTCCAGAATTACTACTCTTTCTACAACATACAGTAGAGCCATTCCCATGTTTCCATGACTGGTCCGTGAAGATAATGTATCCCCACAATGACATAGTCAGTGCAGCCCTGACTGTAGCGCCTTTAGAGCCTGGGTAAAACCAGCTGCAATCCCTCATTTGTCCACGGGGAGGAGCAGTGATTGTCTCCAGGCTCAACCCACTCTCTCATCATAACTATACATTGGGACAGTGCACAGTAGAAAATAACCATATTCAGCCTCATTGTTTCTATGTGAATGCAGCCATGTCATGTGACTTAAAGTTTTTGGCTGAAATCAAATGACTTGGCTGCATTGCTGTTATTATCCATGTAAACTGTCATAGTTGAAGATACTTTCCTAATTAAAATGTGTTTTACAAGGCAAAGTCTCCACAGGAAGGACTTTGTTTACAAACTGCAGCTAAAACACAAGCTACATACGGGAAAGATTTCCCGCTGAGGAGCTCCTGTCATATTGAAGAAGACCATCATGGAATATTTTGCTGCACCGTCAGGAAACATATTGGGTGTGATCATAACTTTTTCCAATTATCCAAACCATGCTGTTGTGTGACTAGACAGAGCCCCGGCAGATCATCGTCTGTCCTTAACTAAGCATTGTAAAGTTCAAAACTATAATTTGTTTTTTGAAAAAAAATATATTATGCACTCGGAGAGGCTCTCCAACAGGCTCTCCGGTGACAAAGAGGGCTCTCCGTGTTAAGCTTTTTTTTTAACTTTTACAATGTCCATGCATTCATTAATATTGCCAATATTTACAGTGAAATACATCAAAAATGCTGCAGACATTTTCTTTATCCCACTAGTTTAATAAATGATGTTCTTCAATAAACTTTGTGGTAAAAGAAAAGCTCCTGTCAGCCTCAGTGCCGTTTCAGTGATCACATATTATTCTGTAGCTTTGCTTTGGCTGGCAGGGATACTGTCTATGATATTTCACCATTCAATCATTTCCTGTGCTTTTAGCACATCTTATCCTTTAGGTGAGTGAGCATAAAATTGTCCATCTTCCTTTGAGCACTCTACCATGTGAGCTAATTCCTCCATACGGAATAACGCCCATGTAGCTCCACCTAGCCTGTCTCATCCCATGCTTTTCCAGACTCTTGAGATCAATGTAAAGACAACTGAAAGGTGTCCCACACACATGGATTTGATTCCCATCTTGATGCAGGTAAGTTTACATGGTTAAGGTGTTGGACTGCTAGTTTTATGCATGTAAAACAAGATTTTGGAGAGTCTCTCTGCTTAAGGCACACGTAAATAAAGAAATGTAAATAAAGACATAAAAGATATAGAAAATGGAGAAATGTGTCAGGTAAGGTGAACTGTGGACTCCCAGGGTGATATGGTGAGGTGTGATCCTCACTGTTTTAATTCATGTTGCCATTTTTTTAGTATACTGAACCAACTGGCAGCATGTGAGATGAAGCACATTTGAGGAGCTGGGGTGGCGAGAGGTTAAGGTGTTGGACTCGAAATCTAATGGGGTTCCCCTGCTGAGATTTGAACCCTGCTCACAGCGACATATTAAAAGCACATCTTTCAGAAAGTGATAATTGTCTATATCTTTGCTCTGCAGGACTGATGAACAACTGTGATGCTCTTTACTCCTCTTGATGGTGCTCTTGGCTTAAAGAAAGAGGCTTGTGTAATGGAAAATTACAACATTTGCATTACTCTTACTATCTCAAAAGTCCAAAAATATCACAAGTGACAAGACATACAAACAAAGGACTGAAATGTTCTCGAAATGAGGAACATGTAGTACCGCTCCAACAAATCAAAGGACATGAAAACTTTGAACTTGCTCAACTCACTGTTGATCATCTTTAGACTCAGACTAACTGCAAACAATGAAAACTATGACACCAGGGCGCCACTAGACCTAATACTGTACTGGGGCAACCTGGGGCATAAAGAATTCACGAGCATGCGCAAAGTGTGTGAGAATTGACTGAATGACCATTTCAGATGAGAACCACTGCACCATCCATAGGCTGTATCTGTCAACTAACACAAGCTTCCTAAAAAAATCATCATTGATGCAGAGGTCCTGAGCAGAACCATCAGACCATAACCAACATTATGTTTCATGCTGAGGAAACTCACTGGAAATTCTCCGCACAGCTCGTACAGCAAATGGATATCGTTGTCTTGATACAAGGAATAGCGTTAGCTAACTTAGCATTAACTTAAGACAAACTTATGTTGTCTAGCTAGCTAGAGGACTTCACTTACCTCTCATTCCTCGCTGATTTGTCCCTACTGGGGGCAATAACTTTCTGATATCCATTTAGAGTTACAGTTGAGTCAAATCAAAGTTAAAATAATATATTGAACAAGTTGTTGTTGGCTACGTTACCTACCTCACGAGTGATTCTCTCTCTCTCTCTCTGGCTCTCTCAACTCAAGTTGAGGAGTATTATCAACAGAAGTATACATGTGAATAAATTACCATATTAATTAGCCATGTCGCATTGTTTATGTGGAGTGAATACAGTAGCAATGAATTGCCATACTAAGTAGTATGTGTACTACTGTGTAGTCTATGCTATGTAGACTTAAAACTCTGAAGTGATTTTTTTTTATTGGTGAATTTTTTACTGGGGCACTGCAGATCAATACTGGGGCACCAGTGAAATCTGTCTGGCGACGCGGCTGGTTTAGCCTTCATGTCAACTTAGCTGTATAAACACAGATACAATAATTATGTACACATATAATAGGAGGGACAATTGCCCCTATTTAGATGTTACAGTCAAGGCAAAGACCTAGCAAGTAGGCTAATTAGCTATTAGCTTTACTCACGATTAGCATACTAATAAACATGAATTTGGTCGTAAAAATGTTGCTATAAGACAGGCAGTACATTACAATAACACAGACGATGTTGCACTAAACAGTTCGACCATTTATGACAAATATTCTATCACTTCACAGGCATAAACAGAAGGTAGAATACAGATAATGCTAGCTTGCTAAATAATGACAAGTTAACGTTACCTCACGTCTCCACGGGCACAATTCACCTTCATGCAGAGACAATTTTATCTTTGCATTTATTTGACGCCAGCTATGTATTCTTATCTTAGTCAGCAGCCTTCAGAAATAATACTTAGCTAACATAGGTCATCTTATCTCAGTGAGAACTGTTAGCAACTGTGACTCGATAATATCATCGAACAGAAGGGTACATGTTGCCCAAAATCTCCTCAACCGACAACAATAAAACTACAAAACCATGTTCAGTTGAAAAAACTTGTTAAAGATGTTGCCAACATGTGAATGTTAAGGTTACTTACCCGTCTGTGGCGCCACTCTGAAAATTCCCTCTGCAAGCAGAGATTCAAGCTTTTTCTACAGTTTAACACGCTGTAGAGTTAAAATTTACACTGCATGTCTGGATAAAACTGACCTGCTTAGACTCTCTGTCTGTTGTTAACTGGACTGATCACTGGACACTAGACTGATGTGTGTGTGTGTGTGTGTGTGTATACATGCATTATGCATTAAGATACATTAATGTGTAATAATGCACTTATTGATTTTTGACAATACTTAGTTACTTTAGGTTGCCCGGTAACCGAATATAAAATGATAATAGAGGGTACAGTACAGATCAAAGCAGATTAGAATACAGATCAAAGCAGAATAGAATACAGATCAAAGCACATTAGAATACAGATCAAAGCAGATTAGAATACAGATCAAAGCAGATTAGAACAGAACGGAACACAACTTAAGTGTTTAATAGAAGACACGGCTCATTTCACCTGAGAAAGTGAAGACAAACCTTTGAGCTAGCTGATCCATCAGTTATCGGCATCAAGTAGTACACAAATACATAAAGTAAAGCACTCATTAACCAGCTATTATTATTATTACCAAAACACATTTCACCAATGGTCTGTTAGCTGTCAATACAACACTGTTCTACAAAATTTCTCAAATTTTAAAATACCTGCTCCAGTTCATATTGTATCATATATTATATTTTGGAGTATTAATGCTGATACATCAACATGTAAGCTGTATTTGGGGACTGGAGCCTATCCCAGCTGTCTTAGGGCAGAAGGCAGGGTACACCTGGACAAGTCTCCAGTTCATCACAGGACACATAGAAACAACCACTCACACTCACATTCACACCTACGGTCAATTTAAATTAGCCAATTAACCTAATCCCCATGCATGTTTTTGGATGGTGGGAGGAAGTCAGAGTACCCGGAGAGAACACAGTAAGACTGGGAATCAACCCGTACCTTCTTGTTGAGGTGACAGTGCTGTTATGGATTTTTTCTAAATTTAGGAGTTCCTAGGGTTGGCTAGTGTCCTTTTTTACAGCAGTAAATCCTTAAACTGTCCCTCCAGAATGCAGGGTTGAAGCACAGTGTCTCAAGGAAAACAGGCTAGTTATCTCTAAGTTGACTAGGTAACCAAGGTCAGAGGAGTCTGCCAGCGTTGGCCCTTTGATAAGGCCAATGGCTGAGCATCACGAAAAGAC
>JAQQSB010000996.1:0-38978 GCA_029721515.1 Synanceia verrucosa | reverse complement strand
CACGAGGTTTCTCTGTTTCCTCACGCCTTTTCCTCTGAAATTTAGCATTGCAGTCTATGGAGGGATTTCTGGAGGTGCCGCCTAATTAAGGGTCTGGAGCCAAAACTATAAATCTCACAGACACGAAAAGGCACATCGCTACGACCGGGACAGAAATTTCCAACGTTTTGATGTATAAATTATGTCAGTGGGGCGTACGTAGCCCTCGCAATTGCTGTTTCAAAATATTTTTTCAGCTGATGCAGAAGCTGCTCTCCACTCTAGGTGTGTAGTTCTCCCACTCTAGTGCACGCAATAGACACCCATGTTAGACTCTGCTCTCCATGGTCTGAAAGAAAGTGAAATGCTGAATAAACTATACATTTTTTTAATAAATGATGAATTATGAAAATGTAGCCAGGAAAATTTGCTGCGTTTTCCAAGTGGAATGGAGTTTCTAGGTGCAACTACGAGGGAGCCGTGAGTGTTTGTTCGATGAGGTTAAATGACTGAGAAACTCTGAAGTCCTGAGCCAGCCCCATTCATTTCTTATGGGAAATTTTGAAATGGATTATGGTCCATAACTCGGAAATTATAAGGAATATCAAAATTCTGAATACAAGCACACCATTCCCGGCCGAGCCGGTCGCTTTGGCGCTGAACGGCGTTTCTCACGACCAACGGTGCGGGAGGAGTAGCGGTTCAAAGTTTTGAGTAGGGGGGTTTTAAATGTAATACTAGAAGAGCAATTGCTGAAGCAATTGCGGGGTGTGAATGCCCGCAGCTGAAGCTACGCTGCTGAATGCTGCTGAATGCTGCTGAATGCTGGGTTGAATTTTTGAATGAGAATGAATGGTATGAATTGAATGTTTGAAAATAAAAAGTCAAGCCAAAATGCTGAATGCTGGGTTGAATTTTTGAATGAGAATGAATTGTATGAATAGAAATTTTGAAAATAAAAGCTGAAGCCAAACTGCTGAATGCTGGGTTGAATGTTTGAATGAGAATGAATTGTATGAATAGAAATTTTGAAAATGAAAGCCTAAGCCATACTGCTGAATGCTGGGTTGAATGTAGTAGTATGAAGGTTAAGCAGAATGAATGTTGAAAAATTATGAATGTATAATCCATGAATTTGAATTTAAAAGCTGAATGGTGAAAATGTTTGAATTTTATTGAAAAGTTGAACGTTAAATGTGTGCCTGTCCCAGATCCATGTTGCAATCAAACACACTGACGCACTACGTGCGTGCCTGACTTTGTTTCCTGTGAAGACTCAATCAGAATTCGGGACTTTTATTTTGAAAGGACAGTCATAGACACAGCTTCCTGTGAGGAAACAGTCACCCCTCTGGAGTTTGACCTAATTCTGCTGGCCACCCCTGCATGACTTGGCCCCCTTGGGCCCGGGCCCCCTTTAAAAAGCCCAGACACGCCCCTGGTCTGTCTGTGTGTGTGTGTGATTGATGATGTCATCCACTCTCTGTATCATGAGCATTGATCGATCAGAAGCCTGTATAAGCCCCAGGCAGGGTCACTTGAGGTCAACTGCCACACACAGAGCTGGGCCGTTTCCATGGAGACGGCCCCTCCTTCTCACTCCCTCTCCCTGCACCAGCCTCTGTCCCCATAGACTGCCATTCATTTGAACTGAGTCAGAGCCTGCCGAACTCCTCTAAATAACTCCAAAACCGTGAGGAGTACAGCTTTGGGGTTTGGACCGTGGGCGGCAGGAGCTCATGAGGGTCGCATGTGGTGTCATTTTTATGTCTCTAGCCCACTCAGAAGGCTGACAGCGGCAGGTTAAACACGAGAGGTTTCTCTGCTTCCTCACGCCTTTTCCTCTGAAATTTAACATTGCAGTCTATGGAGGGATTTCTGGAGGTGCCGCCTCTAATTAAGGGTCTGGAGCCAAAACTATAAATCTCACAGGCATGAGAGGCACATCAATACGACCGGGACGAAATTTCCAACATTTTGATGTATAAATTATGTCAGTGGGGTGTACGTAGCCCTCGCGATCGCCGTTCAAAATATTTTTTCAGCTGATGCAGAAGCTGCTCTCCACTCTAGGTGTGTAGTTCTCCCACTCTAGTGCACGCAATAGACACCCATGTTAAAGGCTGATTTTTGAAGATTTCATGGTCTGACATAAGGCAAAATGCTGAATAAACTATACATTTTTTAATAAATGATGAATTATGAAAATGTAGCCAGGAAAATTTACTACGTTTTCCAAGTTGAATGAAGTTTCTAGGCCCAACTACGAGGAAGCTGTGAGTGTTTGTTCAGTGAGGTTAAATGACTGAAAAAGTCTGAAGCTCTCCCATTCATTTCCTATGGGAAATTTTGAAATGGATTATGGTCCATAACTCGGAAATTATAAGGAATATCAAAATTCTGAATACAAGCACACCATTCCCGGCCGAGCCGGGTCGTTTTGAAGTTGGAACGCAGCGTTTCTCAGCTTGAAAACGGTGCGGGAGGAGTAGCGGTTCAAAGTTTTGAGTAGGGGGGTTTTAAATGTAATACTAGAAGAGCAATTGCTGAAGCAATTGCGGGTGTGAATGCCCGCAGCTGAAGCTACGCTGCTGAATGCTAATGCTGGGTTGAATGTATGAATGAGAATGAATTGTACGAATTGAAATTTTGAAAATGAAAGCTGAAGCCAAACTGCTGAATGCTGGGTTGAATTTTTGAATGAGAATGAATTGTATGAATAGAAATTTTGAAAATAAAAGCTGAAGCCAAACTGCTGAATGCTGGGTTGAATGTAGTAATATGAAGGTTAAATAGAATGAATGTTGAAAAATTATGAATGTATAATTAATGAATTTGAATTTAAAAGCTGAATGGTGAAATATATACATGGTGAAGTATATAATTAGCATTGACCAATCAGAAGCCTGTATCACAGGCATGCTCACTGCAGCCCAAGTGCCACACACACAGCTGGGTCGTTTCCATGGAGACGGCCCCTCCTTCTCACTCCCTCTCCCTGCACCAGCCTCTGTCTCCTTCTGCCCCTTAGGCTGCCATTCATTTGAACTGAGTCAGACCCTGCCAAACTCCTCTAAATAACTCCAAAACCGTGAGGAGTACAGCTTTGGGGTTTGGACCGTGGGTGCAGGAGCTCGTGAGGGTCGCAGCGGTGTAAATTTCATGTCTCTAGCCCACTCAGAAGGCTGACAGCGGCAGGTTAAACACAAGAGGTTTCTCTGCTTCCTCACGCCTTTTCCTCTGAAAATTAACATTGCAGTCTATGGAGGGATTTCTGGAGGTGCCGCTCTAATTAAGGGTCTGGAGCCAAAACTATAAACCTCACAGACATGAGACACACATCGCTACGATCGGGACAAGATTTCCAACATTTTGATGTAAAAATTATGTCCGTGGGATGTACATAGCCCTCACAATCGCGATTTAAAAATATTTTTTCAGCTGATGCAGACACTGCTCTCCACTCTAGGTGTGTAGTTCTCCCACTCTAGTGCACGCAATAGACACCCATGTTAAAGGCTGATTTTTGAAGATTTCATGGTCTGACATAAGGCAAATTGCTGAATGAACTATACATTTTTTGAATTGACAATGATTTATGAATATGTAGCCAGGAAAATTTACTGCGTTTTGAAAGTTGAATGAAGTTTCTAGGTGAAAGTATGAAGGAGCTGTGAAGGTTTGTTCAGTGAGGTTGAAAATCACTGAGAAAGTCTGAAGCTCTCCCCATTCATTTTCAATGGGAAAATTTTGATGAATTATGGTTAATAACTCGGAAATTATGAAAGTTATCAAAATTCTGAATACAAGCACACCATTCCCGGCCGATGAAGCCGCACGTTTTGGCGCGGGAACGGCGTTTCTACGACCAACGGTGCGGGAGGAGTAGCGGTTCAAAGTTTTGAGTAGGGGGGTTTTAAATGTAATACTAGAAGAGCAATTGCTGAAGCAATTGCGGGTGTGAATGCCCGCAGCTGAAGCTCCGCTGCCGAATGCTGCTGAATGCTAATGCTGAATGCTGCTGAGCTGAAGCTAAACTGCTGAATGCTGGGTTGAATGTATAAATGAGAATGAATTGTATGAATAGAAATTTTGAAAATAAAAGCCTAAGCCAAACTGCTGAATGCTGGGTTGAATGTTTGAATGAGAATGAATTGTATGGCTAAGCAGAATGAATGTTGAAAAATTATGAATGTATAATTCATGAATTTGAATTTAAAAGCTGAATGGTGAAAATGTTTGAATTTTATTGAAAAGTTGAAAGTTAAATGTGTGCCTGTTCGAGATACATATTGCAATCAAACACACCGAAGCAAGCACTACGTGCGTGCCTGTCCCAGATCCATGTTGCAATCGAACACACCGAAGCACGCACTACGTGCGTGCCTGACTTTGTTTCCTGTGAAGACTCAATCAGAATTCGGGACTTTTATTTTGAAAGGACAGTCATAGACACAGCTTCCTGTGAGGAAACAGTCACCCCTCTGGAGTTTGACCTTAATTCTGCTGGCCACCCCTGCATGACTTGGGCCCCCTTGGGCCAGGGCCACCCCTATGAAAAAGTCTAGACACACCCCTGGTCTGTCTGTGTGTGTGTGTCTGATTGATTATGGCATCCACTCTCTGTATCATGAGCATTGACCAATCAGAAGCCTGTATCACAGGCAGGGTCACTGCAGGTCAACTGCCACACACAGAGCTGGGCCGTTTCCATGGAGACGGCCCCTCCCTTCTCACTCCCTCTCCCTGCACCAGCTTCTGTCCCCTTAGACTGCCATTCATTTGAACTGAGTCAGACTCTGCCAAACTCCTCTAAATAACTCCACAACCGTAAGGAGTACAGCTTTGGGGTTTGGACCGTGGGCGGCAGGAGCTCGCGATGATCGCAGCGATGTGAATTTTATGTCTCTAGCCCACTGAGAAGGCTGACAGCGGCAGGTTAAACACAAGAGGTTTTTCTGCCTTCTCACGCCTTTTCCTCTGAAATTTAACATTGCAGTCTATGGAGGGATTTCTGGAGGTGCCGACCTAATTAAGGGTCTGGAGCCAAAACTATAAACCTCACAGGCATGGGAGACACATCGCTACGACCGGGACGAAATTTCCAACGTTTTGATGGATAAAATTATGTCCGGTGGGGTGTACCTAGCCCTCACAATCGCGATTTAAAATATTTTTTCAGCTGATGCAGACACTGCTCTCCACTCTAGGTGTGTAGTTCTCCCACTCTAGTGCACGCAATAGACACCCATGTTAAAGGCTGATTTTTGAAGATTTCCATGGTCTGAAATATGATGAAATTGTGAATGAACCGTACATTTTTTGAATAAATGATGAATTATGAATATGTAGCCAGGAAAATTTCCTGCGTTTTGAAAGTTGAATGAAGTTTCTAAGTCAAAGTATGAAGGAGTTATGAAGGTTTGTTCAGTGAGGTTGAAAAATGTTTGAAAAAGTCTGAAGCTCTCCCATTCATTTCCAATGGGAAATTTTGAAATGGATTATGCCCATAACTCGGAAATTTATGAAGGAATATCAAAATTCTGAATACAAGCAATACCATGTCCCGATGAAGAGTCACGTTTTGAAGTTCGTTTGAAGTTTCTAGGTTGAAATTTGTGGGAGAAGAAGCGGTGCGGGGAGGAAGAAAATAAAGAACACAGAATAAAGGTTTTGAGTAGGGGTTTAAATGTAATACTAGAAGAGCAATTGCTGAAGCAATTATGGGTGTGAATGCTCGCAGCTGAAGCTACGCTGCTGAATGCTAATGCTGGGTTGAATGTATGAATGAGAATGAATTGTACGAATTGAAATTTTGAAAATGAAAGCTGAAGCCAAACTGCTGAATGCTGGGTTGAATGTTTGAATGAGAATGAATTGTATGAATTGAAACTTTGAAAATAAAAGCCTAAGCAAACTGCTGAACGCTGGGTTGAATGTTTGAATGAGAATGAATTGTATGAATAGAAATTTTGAAAATAAAAGCTGAAGCCAAACTGCTGAATGCTGGGTTGAATGTAGTAGTATGAAGGTTAAGCAGAATGAATGTTGAAAAATTATGAATGTATAATTAATGAATTTGAATTTAAAGCTGAATGGTGAAATATATACATGGTGAAGTATATAATTAGCATTGACCAATCAGAAGCCTGTATCACAGGCATGCTCACTGCAGCCCAAGTGCCACACACACAGCTGGGCCGTTTCCATGGAGACGGCCCCTCCCTTCTCACTCCCTCTCCCTGCACCAGCCTCTGTCTCCTTCTGCCCCCTCAGGCTGCCATTCATTTGAACTGAGTCAGACCCTGCCAAACTCCTCTAAATAACTCCAAAACCGTGAGGAGTACAGCTTTGGGGTTTGGACCGTGGGCGGCAGGAGCTCGCGACGATCGCAGCGATGTAAATTTCATGTCTCTAGCCCACTCAGAAGGCTGACAGCGGCAGGTTAAACACAAGAGGTTTCTCTGCTTCCTCACGCCTTTTCCTCTGAAAATTAACATTGCAGTCTATGGAGGGATTTCTGGAGGTGCCGCCCTAATTAAGGGTCTGGAGCCAAAACTATAAACCTCACAGACACGAGAGACACATCGCTACGATCGGGACAAGATTTCCAACGTTTTGATGTAAAAATTATGTCCGTGGGATGTACGTAGCCCTCACAATCGCGATTTAAAAATATTTTTTTCAGACGCTTCAGACACTGCTCTCCACTCTAGGTGTGTAGTTCTCCCACTCTAGTGCACGTAATAGACACCCATGTTAAAGGCTGATTTTTGAAGATTTCATGGTCTGAGATATGCTGAAATTGTGAATGAACTGTACATTTTTGAATTGACAATGAATTATGAATATGTAGCCAGGAAAATTTCCTGCGTTTTGAAAGTTGAATGAAGTTTCTAAGTTCAAGTATGAAGGAGTTATGAAGGTTTGTTCGAGGTTGAAAATTTTTGAATTTTGAAGCTCTCCCCATTCATTTTCAATGGGAAAATTTTGATGAATTATGGTTAATAACTCGGAAATTATGAAGGTTACGGCTTATGAAAAGTAATAGCACACGTCCTGATGAAGCCGCACGCTTTGAAGTTGGTTTGAAGTTTCTAGCTTGAAAACTGTGGGAGAAGAAGCGGCTAAAAAGTGAGCGGAAGAAAATAATAATAATAATAATAAAGGTAGGAGAACATAGGTGTGAATGCTTTGGGCATTCACACCAACTAGAAGAGCAATTGCTGAAGCAATTATGGGTGTGAATGCCCGCAGCTGAAGCTACGCTGCCGAATGCTAATGCTGGGTTGAATGTATGAATGAGAATGAATTGTGCAATTGAAATTTTGAAAATGAAAGCTGAAGCCAAACTGCTGAATGCTGGGTTGAATGTTTGAATGAGAATGAATTGTATGAATTGAAACTTTGAAAATAAAAGCCTAAGCAAACTGCTGAACGCTGGGTTGAATGTTTGAAGGAGAATGAATTGTATGAATAGAAATTTTGAAAATAAAAGCCTAAGCAAACTGCTGAATGCTGGGTTGAATGTAGTAATATGAAGGTTAAGTAGAATGAATGTTGAAAAATTATGAATGTATAATTACTGAATTTGAATTTAAAAGCTGAATGGTGAAATATATACATGGTGAAGTATATAATTAGCATTGACCAATCAGAAGCCTGTATCACAGGCATGCTCACTGCAGCCCAAGTGCCACACACACACAGCTGGGCCGTTTCCATGGAGACGGCCCCTCCCTTCTCACTCCCTCTCCCTGCACCAGCTTCTGTCCCCTTAGACTGCCATTCATTTGAACTGAGTCAGACCCTGCCAAACTCCTCTAAATAACTCCACAACCGTAAGGAGTACAGCTTTGGGGTTTGGACCGTGGGTGGCAGGAGCTCGCGATGATCGCAGCGATGTGAATTTTATGTCTCTAGCCCACTGAGAAGGCTGACAGCGGCAGGTTAAACACAAGAGGTTTTTCTGCCTTCTCACGCCTTTTCCTCTGAAATTTAACATTGCAGTCTATGGAGGGATTTCTGGAGGTGCCGCCCTAATTAAGGGTCTGGAGCCAAAACTTTAAATCTCACAGGCATGAGAGGCACATCGCTACGATCGGGACGAAATTTCCAACGTTTTGATGGATAAATTATGCCGGTGGGGCGTACGTAGCCCTCGCAATGGCCGTTTCAAAATATTTTTTCAGCTGATGCAGTAGCTGCTCTCCACTCTAGGTGTGTAGTTCTCCCACTCTAGTGCACGCAATAGACACCAATGTTAAACTCTGCTTTCCATGGTCTGAAATAAGGCAAAATGCTGAATAACCTATACATTTTTTTAATAAATGATGAATTATGAAAATGTAGCCAGGAAAATTTGCTGTGTTTTCCAAGTTGAATGGAGTTTCTAAGCCCAACTATGAGGAAGCTGTGAGTGTTTGTTCAGTGAGGTTAAATGACTGAAAAAGTCTGAAGCCCCATTCATTTCCTATGGGAAATTTTGAAATGGATTATGGGCCATAACTCAGAAATTATAAGGAATATCAAAATTCTGAATACAAGCACACCATTCCCGGCCGAGCCGGTCGCTTTGGCGCTGAACGGCGTTTCTACGACCAACGGTGCGGGAGGAGTAGCGGTTCAAAGTTTTGAGTAGGGGGGTTTTAAATGTAATACTAGAAGAGCAATTGCTGAAGCAATTGCGGGTGTGAATGCCCGCAGCTGAAGCTACGCTGCCGAATGCTAATGCTGGGTTGAATGTATGAATGAGAATGAATTGTATGAATTGAAATTTTGAAAATAAAAGCTGAAGCCAAACTGCTGAATGCTGGGTTGAATGTTTGAATGAGAATGAATTGTATGAATAGAAATTTTGAAAATAAAAGCCTAAGCCAAACTGCTGAATGCTGGGTTGAATGTAGTAATATGAAGGTTAAGTAGAATGAATGTTGAAAAATTATGATTGTATAATTCATGAATGTGAATTTAAAGTTGAATGTTGAAAATATATGAATTTATAATTAGTTTGAAGAGCATTAAAAAGTTGAATGAACCCAAACTATGTAATATTTTGGTTTTAATAATATTTGTATTTGAAGTAGGCAGTACTTGTTAAAACCCCTATGTGTGTGTTCCTGCTTTGACCTCAAAGGCCTCATCATGTCACCATAGTTTAACAGAAACTCCTGCTAAGTGTTGTGCTTACAGACCTTACCTTACCTCTCATTTGTCCTCCTCTTCTGTCTTCGTTGTCTTCTTCTTCACTGATTCACTGTCGTGCAGCATCTTTACTGTGGCTTCTCTCTTAATACATTTACAGCAGCCTCATCAGCTAATCTACAGTAAGAAATCTCAGCACTAAAAATCATGAACCTTTAACTCATTTTACAAACTAATACACATGAATATAAATATCCAAGGTGAGCTGCTTCAATTAAAGTGTTATTATTCAAACAATTATTACCATAAGCAGTTCCCTTCCAGATAGATCAGACAGGCAATGTTGCTTTATTGTAATCATTTAATTGCAGAGAACAGGTGAAGCTTCAAATCTTCAGTATCAAGCATCATCAGCCTTAGACCCTCAAAGCATGTCAGGAAAAACTCCCACGAAACCTCCTTGAGGAAAAAAAAAGGAGAAACCTTTAGGTAGGCCAAGGTCTAAGAGGGATCCCCTACCAGGACGGCTGAGCATGCAGTCTTTGTAAAGTTCAGGAGAAGATCCTGTCTCCACCACAGGAAAGATTGCTGCCATTTCATTCAGTGAATCCCAACAGGAGCAAACAGGAAGCAGCTGGGTTGAGTTGAACTCTCTGTGGTGCTGAAGACTGTCTGAAGCCAGGCTTTGCTGTAAACAAGATGATAGGTGTCATAACAAAGCGAAACAACACTGGATAATATACAACAATCACTCACTAACACATAACATGTTAGTGTTTTATTTCCATCCCTTGTGTTTTGCTCCAGTTCAAATGTTGTAAACAGTAAATATTACACACTGTGTCACCCTGTAACCATCTGAAGTCAAGCTACTTACAGTTAGTTTGAGTCCAGCTGAAGAATCACACAGCTGCTCTGCCTCTGATGCTCTGGTCCTGTGGTCCACGTGGTTCTGGTCCACATGGTTCAGGTCCTGCAGTCCTGTGGTCCTCGTGGTTCTGGTCCACATGGTTCTAGTTCTGTGATGAGGACAGGAGACAGAATTGTAACAGCAGTGATGCAGATGGACATCCTTCCACAATAGTTTGCTGTGTGAACATGTTTTCTGTTTATTGACAGTTTAAAGAGTCATGCTGAACCACTAAGGTGGTCTGACAGAGAAAAACACAGTCACATACCAGGTCCAGGTCCAGAGATTTGTTCAGTGGAGACGTAGAGTCCCAGTGCTGCTGGAGTCCCCTTTCATCTCTGATTGCCAGGGATGGAAGGCACTAGAGCACAAACACAAAACAAAGGTTATGACAGGTGTCCTTCCTGACAGTCAGTACAAGTGCACATGTGTTATTATTTCAGCTATGCATAAAGTATGGATTGTAAAGTTCACTTACAGAATGACTGGGTCCAGCTCCAGGTCCACACCGGCTGTCTGGTTGTCCTGTTGTCCAGGCTCCTCTGTCAGCATGGCCTCGCTTCAGTCACATGGATGTGCCTTCACCTTTCAGTAGGAACTCTGACAGAGCAGAGGAAGGCAGAGATGACATGAACTGGTCAGAATGGAGTGTATCACTGGAAGTCACTTGCAGCATTGAAATAATTAAACAGTAGATACCAGGCACAGGAGCAGGCGGTTTGAAGCAGAGGCCTCTCGGTGTGGTGTCTCCACGTGGCCCAGGCACATGGATCTTTGAGTCCAGCAGTGAGGAACTGTGCTGCTGGACCTGTTGGCCTTTAAAGGTGTTTGCTCACATAGAGAAAAGAAACAGTTAGACAAACACATAGACAGTGATCAGCATGTTTACCTCCTCAATGAACAGAGGAAATAAACAGTACATTGCTTCATGTTACTTACCACTTGTGTGCCTGGGCCCAGCTCAACTAAGAGTAATTTAATTTGTTGTGAATTTAATATAAACATAATGCTCTGAAAATATAACACTCTGTACAAAACAATGCTCTGTAAATATAATGTTCTGTAAATATAATGCTCTGTACATATAATGTTCTGTAAATATAATGCTCTGTAAATATAATGCTCTGTACATATAATGTTCTGTAAATATAATGCTCTGTACATATAATGCTCTGTAAATATAATGTTCTGTAAATATAATGCTCTGTAAATATAATGCTCTGTAAATATAATGCTCTGTACATATAATGTTCTGTAAATATAATGCTCTGTAAATATAATGCTCTGTAAATATAATGTTCTGTAAATATAATGCTCTGTAAATATAATGTTCTGTAAATATAATGCTCTGTACATATAATGTTCTGTAAATATAATGCTCTGTACATATAATGCTCTGTAAAATTCTTAGTTCCTCACAAAGTATTTGCCACTCAATAAAATGGAAGATAAAAATCTCCCATTTTTCATCCTATCTGTAAACGACGGACATCTAGTTTTTTGTCGGAGGGATCGTCCCTCCATCCCTGCCAGCCTCTGAGAGGCTGGAGCAGCCAGGACCAGATGTTATAGCCTGGCTGCAAAGGACGATCCCCCCCATTATATATGTTGGCCTTTAAAAGTGTTTGTTGACACAAAGTAGAGAATCTGTTAGAAAAACACATGGACAGTGATCAGCCTGTTTACGTTTTCAATGACCAGAGGAAATAAACACTACATTACTTCATGTCACTTGTCACTTGTGTACCTAGGCCCAGCTCAACTGGTTGACATTTTATAATTAGAGCAACTAAATTTGTTGTGAATTTAAAATAAATATAATTCTCTGTAAAAACAATGCTCTGGAAATATAATTCTCTGTAAAAACAATGCTCTGGAAATATAATGCTCTGTAAAAACAATGCTCTCTCTCTCAAAGTATTTGCCACTGAATAAAATGGAAGATAAAAATCTCCCATTTTTCATCATATCTGCAAACAACGGACATCTACTTTATTGTCGGGGGGATCGTCCCTCCATCCCACCCTCCCTTCAAAGGACGACCCCCCCCATCATTACTGTAAAGGATTTAGACTTCTGAATTTTACAACAGTTATGGTTTGCTGACAAGACTTAAAAAGTTCACTACACAGTAGACAGGATTATGATAGCTGTAGTAAGTTTTTAGTACTCCTGAATACAAACAGCACTGTGGCCTTGAGATGAAAACAGGGTCCAACAGTGTATTTTTCTCTGTGGTAGATGAACTGATCACTTGGTCGTAACCTTTAGACTCAAACAGAGCCAGTATTGGCTTGTTTGTTCCAGACAACAGATCTTCATTAAAATCTCCACAAACTAAGATCGGATGTTGATCCAGTATTTCCAGCGCATCTAACAGGTTTTCCAGATTAGACAAGAAAGACTGAACACTGTAGCTCGGAGGTCTGTAAACTGCTGCAATGACACCTTTGAATGGTGCTTCAAGTTTAACAACAGTAAACTCAATGTCAGTAGCGTTCTGGATGTAACGCTTCTCTTGTACTTTGATGTGGTTTTTCACATAGATCGCAATTCCACCACCGCTTTTGTTGGCCATGTTAGGGTTGTTAGTATAGGACACGTTTCTGTTTCGATGAAACAAGTTGTAACCGTCTAACTGAAGACTTTCAGATACAAAAGATCCCACAAGATGAGTTTCAGTTAGACACAAGATGTCTGCCAGAGGAAGCTCATGGTGACTTTTAAGGTCAGAGACATGAGCTGGTAGTCCTTCTGTGTTATGATGGACAACAGTCAGAGTATCTGGTCTGTCAAATGCTTCTAATGGGAGATGAAAAAGAGGCATAACATCCTGCAATGAAACTTCTGCCATACTAGCAAGAGCCACTTTGATCTCTGGGTTAGCATGTATCTTTTTCTCATCAAAATCCAGAATATGTAGTCCACTTAGAGAAGTTACTCTGCTGAGAGCTACATAAGCCATGCCATGCTCAAAGATGCCTTTCAGTGATACAACAGCAGATGAAGCCGTCATACCTTGAACTTTATGGATCGTACAAGCGAATGCCAGTTTTAATGGAAACTGTCTGCGAACCACTCCTTTCTGCTTCAGATTCTCTTCCTCTCTTTTTATGAACACAACATTATTGGCTGCACCAGTATTATTTCCACTGACAAGTTGCAAACCAAGTTTACACACATGTGGACCACCTACATCAGTCACAATCTGTGAAATCAGAGCAAATGTTCCATTACAAAGGCCAGCCTGAACATCAATGTTTCTGGTTATCATCACATGAGCACCAAGTGCAACATTTATGTAGTCAGGTAGTTCTTTTTTAGTGCCTTGATAAGGTACGGCCTTTCTTTCCATTCTGCCAGTTCTGGGGTCTTTCTGATAGTCGTCTGCATTTATTTTCACAATGTCAGAGTGAAACTCAGTTAACACAGCAGAGTTATGCTCATCAACCTGTTTGTTGGTAGCATAGATATGCAGAACATCTTTAGGACAGTGAGTCTGATCTGTGATTGTCTGATAAAGCAGAGCTTTATCTTCCTCCAACAAGTCATCTGTCTTTCCTTTGACACGGATTCTGTTCAGCATCTCAGCAAAAGGTACATCATCTTTTTGACGCATGATTTCAGTCAGCGTGATCATCTTAAAATGTTGACACCAGAGGTCAAGCTGAGACGGATCAAAGACACACAGAGGTTTAGCCTGTCTGACTGGAGGTAACTGATAGAAATCTCCAACAGCAAGAACCGACATGCCACCAAAAGGTTTTACACTTCCTTTGATCTGCTTCAATCTGTGATCGACATAGGCAAACAGAGACCTTGAAACCATAGAAATTTCATCAATGATGAGGATTTCAGCGTTTGAAAGCTCAGCTCTCACTTCGTCAAGTTTATTGCCAAGACCCTGAAAAGGAGGCTTTAGGCTTCTTGGCAGTTTAAGCAGAGAATGTAAAGTAGTTCCATTTATGTTGAACGCTGCAGTTCCAGTGAATGCAGTCAACAAGACAGTAGGTTTAGATATGTCTGCTTCCTCTGCATGACGTGGTAGTCTGCTCAGTATCTTGGTTGCCTCTGCATGGATACATTTGATCAGGTGTGATTTTCCTGTTCCTGCACCACCATTGACATAATAGAAGAACTGATCAGGGTTTAAGTCACAGACACGCTTCAAGCACCAGTCTCTCACAGTGTAAAACATGGATGCTTGCTTCTGATTCAAGTTCTGATACATTTGACGTAACACTGTAGGATCTATCTCAGGGACCTCTCTGGTTACTGCACAGCCTGGTCTGGAGTCTGAACCAAGGTTTAAATCAGGTACATTCTCTTGAACATTATCACAGTCAGGTTGTCTCGCTTCAAGTTCTTCAATACACTCTAACCTCTGCAGTTCACATTCTGGAGCCAAGTTAGACCACTCATCTCTGATGCCACCGGTTTGTTCAAACTCTTCAATAGCATTATCAATGTCATTCCTGTGTTTCTCATATTTCTCTCTGTTCCGTTTCACAATCTGAAGCACTGACTCTGGATGCTCTGAACCAGGTAGCCAAACAGCAGCACCATCATGAAAGGAACGGTAGGTAGGGAAATGACTGCTTTTCAACTGCGACTCTGCACGATGAGGTAGGTAAAGTTTCAGCAAAGTGCCATAAAAGTCCTCAGGGTTCTTTTCCTGTGAGAAACGGTGATACTTAATGACAGCAGGTTTATCATTGGTTCTCCTCTGGACAAAGCCCATTTCATTCAGAAGAGGAAGAACATTTGGACCTTTTGCTTGTTCACCATAGACAATCCTACAAGTAGCAGCAAAATCAGCCAAACACATTGCCTCAAATTCTGGTGTTTCAGGTCTGCATTTGTACTTATCAGGTAAACCACTCATCCACACGTTCTCAGAGTCTGCTGGTCTGTTCTCTAGAGCTGAGAGAGGGTAACTCATTTTCAGCGCATTGTCATCTGTTGGAACAAACACAACGCTGCGTGAGCATTTTTTCATGTGGAGGCCACAAACACGAGCAACACACTCCTGAGCACTGACTTCTCTTTTTTTGGAGTACGCCTGCATTATTTGTTTCATCTCATCGCTCGCTCACATTTCCCTGACGCATGTTTTCAATCATTGACTTCAGGTACTCACTTAAACCATGCTCGGCTTTAGTGATGTAGCTGCAGATGTACATGATGCAGGAGTAAGCGTTGAGAATGAACTGAATGTCCAAATTAGCATCCCAGCCTTCAAGAAGATGACGATTGTAACAATTCACCCAAGCGTCTTTTGGATCTCGCTTATATACTACAGCACTGGATTTGGTCGTCAACTCTAGACATCGAAGATATTCTGCAACGGTGAGCTCACTCAGAGACAGAAGTTGCTCCAAAGTCAGGTTGGCATTTTCAGATTCTTCAAGCAAAGATTTCACTTTTGTGAGCTTGACTTTTGCGGCATTAGCTGCACTCTGATCTTCACTCTCTATGGATCTCAGTATCATGGTTTGTGGGCAAGGTTGTTTAGGAAAGCCAAAACGACAACTCGCACCAGGATGTTTCACACACGTCTTGAATGCTTTTTGCTGTGCATCTGAACTTCGGTTACTTTTTTATGCAGGTCAGGTTCTGAGTCTGGATCGGGCAGTTGAGCTGTAATGTATTTGTCAACAAAGTCACAAATCTCCTGATCACTGTCTTCCTCAAACACAGGTGCACCTTCGACCCAAATGAGACAATGAATGTGTGGACTGCCTCTGTGCTGAAACTCCAAACGGTAAAAGTAGTCAATGACTTTTCCAATGGGTTCAGCAGGTGACAAAAGCAAATCTCTGAACAGAGCCTCAACACGTTTGTCAAACATACGCATCGTTGTCACGGGATTGCTTCGCAGTATGTCACACTTGGAAGACCAGTCGAGCTCATCAAAATTCACACGTTCTCCTTGTTGAGCCTTAATGACTGTAATGACTTCTTTCCAACGCATCTCTGCAGCAGAAAATGTACAAAAGAAGGTGGGAGTTCCCAACTGTCTGATCATAGCAAAGAGATCTTTAGTGGTTTTTTCCCAGTATGCTGGAGTGCCTCTGAGTGGAGTCATAAATCTGGTGACATATCTGTTACGCACAAGTCTTTCAACTTCCTCTCTGTCTTGCAACATTGCATTAGTTATTCTGCGACCATCTCTGGTAAAAGGACGACCTTTACGCAACTGTATCCTCATGCTGGAAGTAGCCTGGTGTATCTCAGTTACAAACTGTGCAAAGAACAAGTAGTTTGAATCTCTGGCAAAACGATCATCGACACAAGAAAGCCTCGTTTTGAAATAACTGGAAGGCGTTAACCTGATAGGTCTGTTTTCATCCAGAGTGTTTTCACCAGTGGGAAACTGAACAGGGAAAGCCATCGCCTCAAGATGAGGTGTTTTGAAAAAGCTGACTGGTTTGTTTCCTTCAGCAGGGGCAACAGAGTAGATTCCTTCACTGAAGCTCAAGATCTCCTCTGAAACATCACACGGCTGTAGACAAGACTCAAGAGCAACGCCACCATTAGGTTCATCACCTTCTTGTTCTTTATCATCTGACTGCTGCTGTGGTTGATGGTCATCACAAGACTGACCGTCAACAATCTGTTCAATGAGTTCAGGATCAGTTACTGCTTCACAAAGCGCATCGTTCTCAAAAGCGTCAATTTCCATCAGATCCTCAGCATCGTAATCATTATCATCCATTTTGTCCTCCTCATCAGCATCATCATCCTCACCTTCATCAGGAAGTGTTGGATCACATAGCTCAGCCTCATCTCTGATAGTTACATCGTCGTACTGTGGATGAACCTCTTTCAGTTTAAGCAAAGCTCTCACAAGTTTAGACCAAGTTACAGTTTGGAAGACTTGATGACCTTTGAAACACAATCGTCTCTTCAGTTTCACTCTCATCACTTGAGATTCACTTCTCAGTCTGGGTAAAGCATTGACTGTTTCCTGGACTTCAGAAGGAACACAAACAACGTTACCTTGAACAGCTCTTTGTTGACCTTTAGGAAGAGGGATGATCTTAGCAAACGTTATACACTTAGCAACAAGATGTCTTTCCAAGATGTTCAAATCTTTAAGCTCAGGTGGAATATCTGCAAGCTGTAAGTTGTTAGCTGTTGCAAGGGACGGCATTCTACCATTTTTAAGATGATCATGACAAGTGTGACAGATCCACTCTCGCTTTCTCTCATCAGGTACTGTGCAAAGTTGAGAATGACATTCATCATTGCAAACATGAACAAACTCACCTGTCAGACAAGTTTTAGCAACAACTGGATTTTTAACATAAGTAGATCTGTTGCAACATTTCACCTGATTAGGGAACAATGCTCTGTGGCAAACTGTACAAACATGAGTTGGACCTTTTTTTATTTCAGATTGAAAAACTTTAACAGCTTCTCTGATCAGAGTGTCATCAGTTTGGTTTTGTTGAGTCTCATTACGGGATTATTTTGTCTGTTCAACCATCTGTACTTTCTTCTGATGTCAAACGCACACTGCATGCTATTACTCACTCTGAATCCAAGGTATTTGTTTCTCATTAGCTGTCTCATTGTTTGTTTTTGTTTGGATCTGAATTCAGGGTCGTTGGCATAGCGACGGGTGACGTAAGACTTTTGAGTTTGTCTGAAATGGGCATTCAGGCGATAGCTGGAAGTTATACGTGATCTTTGTCTCAGCTTAAAACCAGTGTCTTTACTGTAACGATCAGTCATATATGATCTTTGTCTCAGCTTAAAACCAGTGTCTTTACTGTAACGATCAGTCATATATGATCTTTGTCTCAGCTTAAAGTTAGTGTCTTTACTGTAACGATTTCTGATGTAAAATTTCTGTCTCTGCTGGAAGTTTGAGTCCTGTTGATAACGAGCAGTTATGTAGGATTGCTTTCTTTTTCTGCACTCAACATTTTGCCTGTAACGTTTAATTTCATAGGATTTTTTCTGTTTGTTCACACTTTCATCTTTAGCATATCTTTCTCTGCGTGTTCTGTTTTTAGCCATCACTTTAATTTTCTGCCTTCTGTTTCTTTCATCGTTTTTGCTTTGTTTCTTCTCCAAATCCTTAAGTCTTCTTTTAATCTTTTGCCTTGTGTGCTTTGAATATTTTGATAGATCCAATTCATTTTTATCCAATGGCATGTCAACACAGGATGTGGACTCTGTTACTGAACATGATGGCAAACACATTTCTGACATTTCAATTTCAACCTCTGCAACTCCTGACACACTGTGATGCTCCTGCTCTTTCACATGTGGATGATCAGCAACATCACTGGACTCTACATGTAGCACATGTTCATCAACAAGTTTATCTACACTCTGAAAAGTCACAGGCATCAACTCATATGGAGAGTTTGGGCTGGCACCAAGTATTTGGAAAACTGTAACAATCTTTCTGATCATTTCACTGAGATGAGTGAAGGTAAACATGACAGCTGTTCCTGTACCTGTACCCCATGGGCCATGTGGTAAACCATCAGGACGTCGAGAGTGAGGGTCAAAGAAGCCATACTTTCCTTGTTGGTCTCGGAAAACAGCGATGCACTGAGAAGCCATGATCAACAGAGCGTAGTTCACATCTGAAGACAAGCACTGCAGTCTGTTTGAGAGGTTAGGGAAAGCTCCATCATCTGTAAACATTCCAATCATTGATTCACACTTTGTCATGATGTATTGCTGACTGTGGCCTACAATGATCTCAGGAAGTTCTTCAGTGTTCAAATGGTTAGAAACTGCTCGTTTATCAGCAATCAGTTGATTCATAACAAGTGTGTACATTGCATGGCCTCCATCTAAAACAAGATCAAGGTCTGCACTTCTGAGGTGTCCCAACTCATGAAGGAAAGCAAGAAATGTAGCAGAGTTACAGGTGCATGAACTGTTCTTTGAAGCAGCATATCTCCAATGGGCCTGACTGCGGGATGCTAACACACGTGTCACATTAACATTCGAAGATTCAGGTACATTTACCTCTCTGTTGCTCTGAGGTGGAGTACTCACTGTTTGTTTGTTCTGAGTTGTAATACTCACTGTTTTTCAGATGCTGTTGACTGTAGAAAATCATCAAACTTCTGCCAACGTACCTTTGCAGCTTGAGATTTCTTTCCTTTGCGAGGCATGGTTTCTGAAGTCACAGGGTTTTGTCAAAGGTCAGGTCTGAAGGTCAGATATGTTTGTGGTTTTTCAAGAATGTTGCAATGTGACCAGAGTTTTTGTACTGTTCAAAGTGTTTTTTGAAAGGTTTGTTTCAATTCTCAAAGGTTTTCTTTCTCAAAGGTTTTCTTTCTCAAAGGCCCGACACAGGCGCAAACAAGGCCAAAGAGTGAAATAAAGGGAGAGAGAAAAAAGTCAGCGAGAGCAGAGCAGGACGGATGACAGAGAGGTTGGGGACTGGACCTATGGCCCAAATCAGATCCCACAGCTTGAAATAAAGGGTGAGGGGAGAGACAAAAGTCAGAGCAGGATGGATGTCAGGGGTTCAGGCCCGGCAATATTGCACAAGCAAGGCCCACAGAGTGAAATACAGGTAGAGAGAACAAGGCAGAGACAAAAGACAGAGCAGGATGGATGATAGAGGGGTTGGGGTGTTGGGACAACTTCGGCCGTCTACAGTGTGAGAGATAAGGGAAAAAATAATTAATTTTCTTAAAATAATTCTGTATGGTTATTGCATGACTTGATATTGAAATACATTATTAATGACTTTAAACATGTAGGCTTCAAAACAAACGTAACAGAATTTAACAACAGCACAACGATCAATGTAATTGTAGTTTTAGCAAGAATGCTTTAAAATTAAATGTATTTTTAAAAATCATGGTTTGAATTTAGCATCCAATATTAGTGTGGACTTCCAATCATCTATCATAATTCAGTTGAAAAAGCCCTTCAAGACTGCAGAGTTAGCCACCTAATGTGGGATTGATAATTATTTTGAATATAATAACTTTGAGTGACTAATTTGAGCAGCTAATGCTGCTAGAGAAAAAGTGACACAGACAAGCATCAAACACAATGCCCTTTAACCAGCAGCCATTTTGACATGTCATTGCAGGGAGAAGCCAGTTATAATCTGTGACATTAATTATGACCCAGGTAGAGTCCACACTGGCTCACTAGAGTTGCTACGACATTTCTTTTTTAATAGTAAAGCCACACCAGTGTACACCTTGATATAACATGACAAAATGGCTGCAATTAAAAGTGCTAATAAATCTAGGTGATAACTAAGAGGATTAGCTGGTCTCTATCTGACACTTTATTGCAGTTAACAACATGACAGATTCACTTTTTATTTTCCAGCTTCACAGTGATGTACCAGTAACTGACTGAGACAGTGAACGAGACAACAGCCCAAACTCAGTATCATAAGATTTCACTGCTGTTTGATTGACATGCCCCCTTCACATGCTACCCAAAAGGCTTACCTTCGGCCAATCACAGAGCGGTAGCAACAGTACAGTGACCTTCAACCAATCACAGCGCAGCAGCAACAGTACAGTGACTTTGGTAACTATGAGGATTAGCTGGTCTCTATCTGACACTTTATTGCAGTTAACAACAGACAGACATGACAGATTCACTTTTTATTTTCCAGCTTCACAGTTGTGTCCTAGTAAGTGGACAGTGAGACAGTGAACAAGACAGCACTTCTTATTTGGTGGGGAAACTTGTTAAGACTCTTTTTTTGCTGACTAACCTGCTAACGTTAGCATTAAAGGCCGTTAGCAGCATTGCTAACGTTAGCTGACAAAGTACAAAAAGAAATGCTACTTTGAGGCTATATCCTCCTTGCTGTAAAGCACATGAGTTATCACAACATTTTCGTGTTACTTTAAAGCACTTAAGCTGTGTGTTTTAAAGTCATTTTACCACTCATTTACTGTTAAAGAGTTTTCAGCAGAGAGACACGACTTACCTCTCAGAGAGTCGGAGCAGAAGTGGCGGGAATCGAAGTGACGCAGCTGAATTACAGTTGGGGCGTTCAAAGACACTGGGAAATTGAAGCACTCAGGATTGTCAGTGACCAGGGCTAACATTACTGTCTTTAAGAGGCTGTAGGAGGCTAAATGTCAAAGCCAGTGAAGCTACTGCTATCATATGAAAGTAGAAAAATGTAAAACTAAATTGCTATCATCATGTAATACTTACTTATTATCATTCTTTTATTATTATTATTATTATTATTATTATTATTATTATTATTTTTATTGTTGTTGTAACCTGTTGGATAATCCCAGCTTCAGTAAACGTTACATCCACAGACTAGAGGTCTGGAACATTCTGAGGATTTACTGTGTGGCACCAAAGCAGTTTCCAATCACAGATGCCCCAAAATTGCTGCAAAACTTTATGAGGCAGAAGGGACCACAGGAATGGGCATTTTATACTTCCAGTATTATTCAACAATGATGGACAGAGGATGTAGAATAATGTAAGGATTTTATTAAAGATGAGGCTACTCTGATATTGAAGGATTTAACGTTTATGAATAAAGTGGAGAAATATAAGATAAAGAAAAAATATATAATATTTGAAGTTGAAGGCTAAACTAATCTGCTGATGCTGAGTTACATGTGTTTGAATGAAATAGAGAAATATGAACAGTTGTAAATGAATGTATTGTACGAATGTAATTTTTTAATGAATTTCATTTAAAAGTAGATTTATGAAAATATTGGAATTTAATTTTAAAGTTTAATGGTTTGATGTATGAATTTCATGAATGCTAATGCTGGGTTGAATGTTTTGGGAAGGTGGAGTAGAATAAATGTTGAAAAAAACAATGAATGAGAATGAATTGTATGAATTGCAATTTTGAAAATAAAAGCTGAAGCCAAACTGCTGAATGCTGGGTTGAATGTTTGAATGAGAATGAATTGTATGAATAGAAATTTTGAAAATAAAAGCTGAAGCCAAACTGCTGAATGCTGGGTTGAATGTTTGAATGAGAATGAATTGTATGAATAGAAATTTTGAAAATAAAAGCTGAAGCCAAACTGCCGAATGCTGGGTTGAATGTGGTAGTATGAAGGCTAAGTAGAATGAATGTTGAAAAATTCTGAATGTATAATTCCTGAATTTGAATTTAAAAGCTGAATGATGAAAATGTTTGAATTTTATTCAAAAGTTGAACGTTAAATGTGTGCCTGTTCAAGATCCATGTTGCAATCGAACACACCGAAGCACGCACTACGTGCGTGCCTGTCCCAAATCCATGTTGCAATCAAACACACCGAAGCACGCACTACGTGCGTGCCTGAATTTGTTTCCTGTGAAGGCTCAATCAAAATTCGGGACTTTTATTTTGAAAGGACAGTCATAGACACAGCTTCCTGTGAGGAAACGGTTACCCCGCTGGAGTTTGACCTAATTCTGCTGGCCACCCCTGCATGACTTGGGCCCCCCTTGGGCCCGGGCCCCCCCTTTAAAAAAGTCTAGACACGCCCCTGGTCTGTCTGTGTGTGTGTGATTGATGATGTCATCCACTCTCTGTATCATGAGCATTGATCGATCAGAAGCCTGTATAAGCCCCAGGCAGGGTCACTTGAGGTCAACTGCCAAGAGCTGGGCCGTTTCCATGGAGACGGCCCCTCCCTTCTCACTCCCTCTCCCTGCACCAGACTCTGTCTCCTTCTGCCCCCTAAGGCTGCCATTCATTTGAACTGAGTCAGACCCTGCTAAACTCCTCTAAATAACTCCAAAACCGTGAGGAGTACAGCTTTGGGGTTTGGACCGTGGGCGGCAGGAGCTCGCGAGGGTCGCAGCGGTGTAAATTTCATGTCTCTAGCCCACTCAGAAGGCTGACAGCGGCAGGTTAAACACAAGAGGTTTCTCTGCTTCCTCACGCCTTTTCCTCTGAAAATTAACATTGCAGTCTATGGAGGGATTTCTGGAGGTGCCGCCCTAATTAAGGGTCTGGAGCCAAAACTATAAACCTCACAGACACGAGAGACATATCGCTACGATCGGGACAAGATTTCCAACGTTTTGATGTAAAAATTATGTCCGTGGGGTGTACGTAGCCCTCACAATCGCGATTTAAAAATATTTTTTTCAGACGCTTCAGACACTGCTCTCCACTCTAGGTGTGTAGTTCTCCCACTCTAGTGCACGCAATAGACACCCATGTTAAAGGCAGATTTTTGAAGATTTCATGGTCTGAGATATGATGAAATTGTGAATGAACCGTACATTTTTTGAATTGAAGATGAATTATGAATATGTAGCCAGGAAAATTTACCGCGTTTTGAAAGTAGAATGAAGTTTCTAAGTGAAAGTATGAAGGAGTTATGAAGGTTTGTTCGAGGCTGAAAATTTTTTAAATTTGAAGCTCTCCCCATTCATTTTCAATGGGAAAAATTTTTGAATTATTGTTAATAACTCGGAAATTATGAAGGTTATGGCTTAGAAAAATACAAGCACACCATTCCCGATGAATGCGCACGTTTTGAAGTTCGTTTGAAGTTTCTAGCTTGAAAACTGTGGGAGAAGAAGCGCGGCGAAAAAGTGGGGGGAAGAATAATAATAATAATAATAAAGGTAGGAGAACATAGGTGTGAATGCTTTGGGCATTCACACCAACTAGAAGAGCAATTGCTGAAGCAATTGCGGGGTGTGAATGCCCGCAGCTGAAGCTACGCTGCTGAATGCTAATGCTGAAGCTACGCTGCTGAATGCTGGGTTGAATGTTTGAATGAGAATGAATTTGTATGAATTGAAATTTTGAAAATAAAAGCTGAAGCCAAACTGCTGAATGCTGGGTTGAATTTTTGAATGAGAATGAATTGTATGAATAGAAATTTTGAAAATAAAAGCTGAAGCCAAACTGCTGAATGCTGGGTTGAATGTAGTAGTATGAAGCTTAAGCAGAATGAATGTTGAAAAATTATGAATGTATAAATCATGAATTTGAATTTAAAAGCTGAATGGTGAAAATGTTTGAATTTTATTCAAAAGTTGAATGTTAAATGTGTGCCTGTTCGAGATCCATGTTGCAATCGAACACACAAGCACGCACTACGTGCGTGCCTGTCCCAGATCCATGTTGCAATCAAACACACGGCACGCACTTTCGTGCGTGTCTGTCCCAGATCCATGTTGCAATCGAACACATCAAGCACGCACTACGTGCGTGCCTGACTTTGTTTCCTGTGAAGATTAAATCACAATTTGGGACTTTTATTTTGAAAGGACAGTCATAGACACAGCTTCCTGTGAGGAAACAGTCACCCCTCTGGAGTTTGACCTAATTCTGCTGGCCACCCCTGCATGACTTGGGCCCCCTTGGGCCCCGCCCCCTTAAAAAGTCTAGACACGCCCCTGGTCTGTCTGTGTGTGTGTGTGTGTGATTGATGATGTCATCCACTCTCTGTATCATGAGCATTGATCGATCAGAAGCCTGTATAAGCCCCAGGCAGGGTCACTTGAGGTCAACTGCCAAGAGCTGGGCCGTTTCCATGGAGACGGCCCTCCCTCCTTCTCACTCTCTCCCTGCGCCAGCTTCTGTCCCCTCGGACTGCCATTCATTTGAACTGAGTCAGACCCTGCCGAACTCCTCTAAATAACTCCCCAACCGTAAGGAGTACAGCTTTGGGGTTTGGACCGTGGCGGCAGGAGCTCGCGACGATCGCAGCGGTGTAAATTTTATGTCTCTAGCCCACTCAGAAGGCTGACAGCGGCAGGTTAAACACAACAGGTTTAACTGCTTCCTCACGCCTTTTCCTCTGAAAATTAACATTGGGCCCAATGGGGAGATTTTTGGAGGTGCCGCCCTATTTAAGGGTCTGGAGCAAAACTTGAAACCTGAAAGAAATTAGAGACACATCGCTACGACCGGGACGAAATTTCCAACGTTTTGATGTAAAAATTATGTCCGTGGGGTGTACGTAGCCCTGACAATCGCGATTTAAAAATATTTTTTTCAGACGATTCAGACACTGCTCTCCACTCTAGGTGTGTAGTTCTCCCACTGTAGTGCACGCAATAGACACCCATGTTAAAGGCTGATTTTTGAAGATTTTATGGTCTGAGATATGATGAAATTGTGAGTGAACCGTACATTTTTGAATATACAATGATTTATGAATATGTAGCCAGGTCATTTTCCGACGGTTGGAATGTTGAATGAAGTTTCTAAGTGAAAGGATGAAGGAGATATGACCGATCGTTCGCTGAAGGAAAATGTTTGAAAATCTCTGAATCTGAAGCTCTCCCCATTCATTTTCAATGGAAATTTTTACTAATTATCGTTAATAATTCGGAAATTATGAAGGTTACGGCTATGAAAAGTAATAGCGCACATGTCCCGATGAAGACGCTTACGTTTTGAAGTTCGTTTGAAGTTTCTAGGTTGAAATTTGTGGGAGAAGAAGCCGCCAAAAAGTGAGCGGAAGAAAAATAAGAATAAAGAACACAGAATAACATAGGTTGTGAATGCTTCGCATTCACACCCAACTAGAAGAGCAATTGCTGAAGCAATTGCGGGTGTGAATGCCCGCAGCTGAAGCTACGCTGCTGAATGCTAATGCTGGGTTGAATGTTTGAATGAGAATGAATTGTATGAATAGAAATTTTGAAAATGAAAGCTGAAGCCAAACTGCTGAATGCTGGGTTGAATGTTTGAATGAGAATGAATTGTATGAATAGAAATTTTGAAAATAAAAGCTGAAGCCAAACTGCTGAATGCTGGGTTGAATGTTTGAATGAGAATGAATTGTATGAATAGAAACTTTGAAAATAAAAGCTGAAGCCAAACTGCTGAATGCTGGGTTGAATGTAGTAGTATGAAGGTTAAGCAAAATGAATGTTGAAAAATTATGAATGTATAATCAATGAATTTGAATTTAAAAGCTGAATGGTGAAATATATACATGGTGAAGTATATAATTAGCATTGACCAATCAGAAGCCTGTATCACAGACATGCTCACTGCAGCCCAAGTGCCACACACAGAGCTGGGCCGTTTCCATGGAGACGGCCCCTCCCTTCTCACTCCCTCTCCCTGCACCAGCCTCTGTCCCCATAGACTGCCATTCATTTGAACTGAGTCAGACCCTGCCAAACTCCTCTAAATAACTCCACAACCGTGAGGAGTACAGCTTTGGGATTTGGACCGTGGGTGGCAGGAGCTCGCGATGATCGCAGCGATGTGAATTTTATGTCTCTAGCCCACTCAGAAGGCTGACAGCGGCAGGTTAAACACAAGAGGTTTTTCTGCCTTCTCACGCCTTTTCCTCTGAAATTTAACATTGCAGTCTATGGAGGGATTTCTGGAGGTGCCGCCCTAATTAAGGGTCTGGAGCCAAAACTATAAATCTCACAGGCATGAGAGGCACATCGCTACGATCGGGACGAAATTTCCAACGTTTTGATGTATAAATTATGTCAGTGGGGCGTACGTAGCCCTCGCAATCGCCGTTTCAAAATATTTTTTCAGCTGATTCAGAAGCTGCTCTCCACTCTAGGTGTGTAGTTCTCCCACTCTAGTGCACGCAATAGACACCCATGTTAAACTCTGCTCTCCATGGTCTGACATAAGGCGAAATGCTGAATAAACTATACATTTTTTTAATAAATGATGAATTATGAAAATGTAGCCAGGAAAATTTCCTGTGTTTTACACGTTGAATGGAGTTTCTAGGCACAACTACGAGGGAGCTGTGAGCGTTTGTTCAGTGAGGTTAAATGACTGAAAAAGTCTGAAGCCCCATTCATTTCCTATGGGAAATTTTGAAATGGATTATGGGCCATAACTCGGAAAATATAAGGAATATCAAAATTCTGAATACAAGCACACCATTCCCGGCCGAGCCGGTCGTTTTGGCGCGGGAACGGCGTTTCTACGACCAACGGTGCGGGAGGAGTAGCGGTTCAAAGTTTTGAGTAGGGGGGTTTTAAATGTAATACTAGAAGAGCAATTGCTGAAGCAATTGCGGGTGTGAATGCCCGCAGCTGAAGCTACGCTGCTGAATGCTGCTGAATGCTGCTGAATGCTGGGTTGAATGTTTGAATGAGAATGAATTGTATGAATTGAAATTTTGAAAATAAAAGCTGAAGCCAAACTGCTAATGCTGGGTTGAATGTAGTAGTATGAAGGTGAAGTAGAATGAATGTTGAAAAATTATGAATGTTTAATTCATGAATTTCAATTTAAAAGCTGAATGGTGAAAATGTTTGAATTTAACACATTTGAAAATGTTTGAATTTAATTCTGCTTGCCACCCCTGATTGACTTGGGCCCCCCTTGGGCCAGGGCCACCCCTATGAAAAAGTCTAGACACACCCCTGGTCAGTCTGTCTATGAATGATTGATTATGGCATCCACTGTCTTTATCATGAGCATTGACCAATCAGAAGCCTGTATCACAGGCATGCTCACTGCAGCCCAAGTGCCACACACAGAGCTGGGCCGTTTCCATGGAGACGGCCCCTCCCTTCTCACTCCCTCTCCCTGCACCAGCCTCTGTCTCCTTCTGCCCCCTTAGGCTGCCATTCATTTGAACTGAGTCAGACACTGCCAAACTCCTCTAAATAACTCCAAAACCGTGAGGAGTACAGCTTTGGGGTTTGGGCCGTGGGCGGCAGGAGCTCCCGAGGATCGCAGCGGTCTAAATTTCATGTCTCTAGCCCACTCAGAAGGCTGACAGCGGCAGGTTAAACACGAGAGGTTTTTCTGCTCCCTCACGCCTTTTCCTCTGAAATTTAACACTGCAGTCTATGGAGGGATTTCTGGAGGTGCCCCCCTAATTAAGGGTCTGGAGCCAAAACTATAAACCTCACAGACATGAGAGACACATCGCTACGATCGGGACAAGATTTCCAACGTTTTGATGTAAAAATTATGTCCGTGGGGTGTACGTAGCCCTCACAATCGCGATTTAAAAATATTTTTTTCAGACGCTTCAGACACTGCTCTCCACTCTAGGTGTGTAGTTCTCCCACTCTAGTGCACGCAATAGACACCCATGTTAAAGGCTGATTTTTGAAGATTTCATGGTCTGACATAAGTCGAAATTGTGAATGAACTGTACATTTTTTTGAATTGAAGATGAATTATGAATATGTAGCCAGGAAAATTTGCCGCGTTTTGAAAGTAGAATGAAGTTTCTAAGTGAAAGTATGAAGGAGTTATGAAGGTTTGTTCGCTGAAGGAAAATGTTTGAAAATCTCTGGATTTGAAGCTCTCCCATTCATTTCCAATGGGAAATTTTTTCTGAATTATTGTTAATAACTCGGAGATTATGAAAGTTATCAAAATTCTGAATACATCCGCACTATTCCCGATGAAGCCGCACGTTTTGAAGTTGGTTTGAAGTTTCTAGCTTGAAAACTGTGGGAGAAGAAGCGCGGCGAAAAAGTGAGCGGAAGAAAAATAATAATAAAGGTAGGAGAACATAGGTGTGAATGCCTTGGGGCATTCACACCATTCAGAAGAGCAATTGCTGAAGCAATTGCGGGGTGTGAATGCCCACAGCTGAAGCTACGCTGCCGAATGCTAATGCTGGGTTGAACGTATGAATGAGAATGAATTGTACGAATTGAAATTTTGAAAATGAAAGCTGAAGCCAAACTGCTGAATGCTGGGTTGAATGTTTGAATGAGAATGAATTGTATGAATTGAAACTTTGAAAATGAAAGCCTAAGCCAAACTGCTGAATGCTGGGTTGAATGTAGTAGTATGAAGGTTAAGCAGAATGAATGTTGAAAAATTATGAATGTATAATCCATGAATTTGAATGTAAAAGCTGAATGGTGAAAATGTTTGAATTTAATTCTGCTGGCCACCCCTGACTGACTTGGGCCCCCCTTGGGCCAGGGCCACCCCTATGAAAAAGTCTAGACGCACCCCTGGTCAGTCTGTATATGAATGATTGATTATGGCATCCACTCTCTTTATCATGAGCATTGACCAATCAGAAGCCTGTATCACAGACACGCTCACTGCAGCCCAAGTGCCACACACAGAGCTGGGCCGTTTCCATGGAGACGGCCCCTCCCTTCTCACTCCCTCTCCCTGCACCAGCTTCTGTCCCCATAGACTGCCATTCATTTGAACTGAGTCAGACCCTGCCGAACTCCTCTAAATAACTCCACAACCGTAAGGAGTACAGCTTTGAGGTTTGGACCGTGGGTGGCAGGAGCCCGCGAGGGTCGCAGCGGTCTAAATTTTATGTCTCTAGCCCACTCAGAAGGCTGACAGCGGCAGGTTAAACACAAGAGCTTTTTCTGCTTCCTCACGCCTTTTCCTCTGAAATTTAACATTGCAGTCTATGGAGGGATTTCTGGAGGTGCCCTAATTAAGGGTCTGGAGCCAAAACTATAAATCTCACAGGCATGACAGGCACATCAATACGACCGGGACGAAATTTCCAACGTTTTGATGTATAAATTATGTCAGTGGGGCGTAAGTAGCCCTTGCAATCGCCGTTTCAAAATATTTTTTCAGCTGATGCAGAAGCTGCTCTCCACTCTAGGTGTGTAGTTCTCCCACTCTAGTGCACGCAATAGACACCTATGTTAAACTCTGCTTTCCATGGTCTGACATAAGGCAAAATGCTGAATAAACTATACATTTTTTTAATAAATGATGAATTATGAAAATGTAGCCAGGAAAATTTGCTGCGTTTTACAAGTTGAATGGAGTTTCTAGGCCCAATTATGAGGAAGCTGTGAGTGTTTGTTCAGCGAGGTTAAATGACTGAAAAAGTCTGAAGCCCCATTCATTTCCTATGGGAAATTTTGAAATGAATTATGGGCCATAACTCGGAAATTATAAGGAATATCAAAATTCTGAATACAAGCACACCATTCCCGGCCGAGCCGGTCGTTTTGTCGCGGGAACGGCGTTTCTACGACCAACGGTGCGGGAGGAGTAGCGGTTCAAAGTTTTGAGTAGGGGGGTTTTAAATGTAATACTAGAAGAGCAATTGCTGAAGCAATTGCGGGTGTGAATGCCCGCAGCTGAAGCTACGCTGCTGAATGCTGCTGAATGCTGCTGAATGCTGGGTTGAATGTTTGAATGAGAATGAATTGTATGAATTGAAATTTTGAAAATAAAAGCTGACGCCAAACTGCTAATGCTGGGTTGAATGTAGCAGTATGAAGGTGAAGTAGAATGAATGTTGAAAAATTATGAATGTTTAATTCATGAATTTCAATTTAAAAGCTGAATGGTGAAAATGTTTGAATTTAACACATTTGAAAATGTTTGAATTTAATTCTGCTTGCCACCCCTGATTGACTTGGGCCCCTTGGGCCAGGGCCACCCCTATGAAAAGTCTAGACACACCCCTGGTCAGTCTGTATATGAATGATTGATTATGGCATCCACTCTCTTTATCATGAGCATTGACCAATCAGAAGCCTGTATCACAGACATGCTCACTGCAGCTTAAGTGCCACACACAGAGCTGGGCCGTTTCCATGGAGACGGCCCTCCTTTCTCACTCCTCTCTCCTTGCACCAGCTTCTGTCCCCTTAGACTGCCATTCATTTGAACTGAGTCAGACCCTGCCAAACTCCTCTAAATAACTCCAAAACCGTGAGGAGTACAGCTTTGGGGTTTGGACCGTGGGCGGCAGGAGCTCGCGATGATCGCAGCGGTGTAAATTTCATGTCTCTAGCCCACTCAGAAGGCTGACAGCGGCAGGTTAAACACAAGAGGTTTCTCTGCTTCCTCACGCCTTTTCCTCTGAAAATTAACATTGCAGTCTATGGAGGGATTTCTGGAGGTGCCGCCCTAATTAAGGGTCTGGAGCCAAAACTATAAACCTCACAGACATGAGACACACATCGCTACGATCGGGACAAGATTTCCAACGTTTTGATGTAAAAATTATGTCCGTGGGGTGTACGTAGCCCTCACAATCGCGATTTAAAAATATTTTTTTCAGACGCTTCAGACACTGCTCTCCACTCTAGGTGTGTAGTTCTCCCACTCTAGTGCACGCAATAGACACCCATGTTAAAGGCTGATTTTTGAAGATTTCATGGTCTGAGATATGCTGAAATTGTGAATGAACCGTACATTTTTGAATTGAAGATGATTTATGAATATGTAGCCAGGAAATTCACTGCGTTTTGAAAGTTGAATGAAGTTTCTAAGTGAAAGTATGAAGGAGTTATGAAGGTTTGTTCGCTGAAGGAAAATGTTTGAAAATGTCTGAATCTGAAGCTCTCCCCATTCATTTCCAATGGGAAAATTTTTGAATTATTGTTAATAACTCGGAAATTATGAAGGTTATGGTTATGAAAAGTAATAGCACACCATTCCCGATGAAGGCGCACGTTTTGAAGTTCGTTTGAAGTTTCTAGCTTGAAAACTGTGGGAGAAGAAGCTGCGAAAAAGTGGGGGAAGAATAATAATAATAAAGGTAGGAGAACATAGGTGTGAATGCTTTGGGCATTCACACCAACTAGAAGAGCAATTGCTGAAGCAATTATGGGTGTGAATGCCCGCAGCTGAAGCTACGCTGCTGAATGCTAATGCTGGGTTGAATGTATGAATGAGAATGAATTGTATGAATAGAAATTTTGAAAATGAAAGCCTAAGCCAAACTGCTGAATGCTGGGTTGAATGTAGTAGTATGAAGGTTAAGCAGAATGAATGTTGAAAAATTATGAATGTATAATCCATGAATTTGAATTTAAAAGCTGAATGGTGAAATATATACATGGTGAAGTATATAATTAGCACTGACCAATCAGAAGCCTGTATCACAGACATGCTCACTGCAGCCCAAGTGCCACACACACAGCTGGGCCGTTTCCATGGAGACGGCCCCTCCCTTCTCACTCCCTCTCCCTGCACCAGCCTCTGTCCCCATAGACTGCCATTCATTTGAACTGAGTCAGACCCTGCCAAACTCCTCTAAATAACTCCACAACCGTAAGGAGTACAGCTTTGGGGTTTGGACCGTGGGCGGCAGGAGCTCGCAACGATCGCAGCGATGTAAATTTTATGTCTCTAGTCCACTCAGAAGGCTGACAGCGGCAGGTTAAACACGAGAGGTTTTTCTGCTCTCTCACGCCTTTTCCTCTGAAATTTAACATTGCAGTCTATGGAGGGATTCTTGGAGGTGCCGCCCTAATTAAGGGTCTGGAGCCAAAACTATAAATCTCACACACACCAGAGGCACATCGCTACGACCGGGACGAAATTTCCAACATTTTGATGTATAAATTATGTCGGTGGGGCGTACGTAGCCCTCGCGATCGCCGCTTTCAAAATATTTTTCAGCTGATGCAGAAGCTGCTCTCCACTCTAGGTGTGTAGTTCTCCCACTCTAGTGCACGCAATAGACACCCATGTTAAACTCTGCTTTCCATGGTCTGACATAAGGCAAAATGCTGAATAAACTATACATTTTTTTAATAAATGATGAATGATGAAAATGTAGCCAGGAAAATTTGCTGCGTTTTCCAAGTTGAATGGAGTTTCTAGGCCCAACTACGAGGAAGCTGTGAGTGTTTGTTCAGTGAGGTTAAATGACTGAAAAAGTCTGAAGCCCCATTCATTTCCTATGGGAAATTTTGAAATGGATTATGGTCCATAACTCGGAAATTATAAGGAATATCAAAATTCTGAATACAAGCACACCATTCCCGGCCGAGCCGGTCGTTTTGGCGCGGGAACGGCGTTTCTACGACCAACGGTGCGGGAGGAGTAGCGGTTCAAAGTTTTGAGTAGGGGGGTTTTAAATGTAATACTAGAAGAGCAATTGCTGAAGCAATTGCGGGTGTGAATGCCCGCAGCTGAAGCTACGCTGCTGAATGCTAATGCTGGGTTGAATGTTAGAATGAGAATGAATTGTATGAATAGAAATTTTGAAAATAAAAGCCTAAGCCAAACTGCTGAATGCTGGGTTGAATTTTTGAATGAGAATGAATTGTATGAATTGAAACTTTGAAAATAAAAGCTGAAGGGAAACAGCTGAATGCTGGGTTGAATGTAGTAATATGAAGGTTGAGTACAATGAATGTTGAAAAATTATGAATGTATAATTAATGAATTTGAATTTAAAAGCTGAATGGTGAAATATATACATGGTGAAGTATATAATTAGCATTGACCAATCAGAAGCCTGTATCACAGACATGCTCACTGCAGCCCAAGTGCCACACACAGAGCTGGGCCGTTTCCATGGAGACGGCCCCTCCCTTCTCACTCCCTCTCCCTGCACCAGCCTCTGTCTCCTTCTGCCCCCTTAGGCTGCCATTCATTTGAACTGAGTCAGACCCTGCCAAACTCCTCTAAATAACTCCAAAACCGTGAGGAGTACAGCTTTGGGGTTTGGACCGTGGGCGGCAGGAGCTCGCGAGGATCGCAGCGGTGTAAATTTCATGTCTCTAGCCCACTCAGAAGGCTGACAGCGGCAGGTTAAACACAAGAGGTTTTTCTGCTTCCTCACGCCTTTTCCTCTGAAAATTAACATTGCAGTCTATGGAGGAATTTCTGGAGGTGCCGCCCTAATTAAGGGTCTGGAGCCAAAACTATAAACCTCACAGACACGAGAGACACATCGCTACGATCGGGACAAGATTTCCAACGTTTTGATGTAAAAATTATGTCCCTGGGGTGTACGTAGCCCTCACAATCGCGATTTAAAAATATTTTTTTCAGACGCTTCAGACACTGCTCTCCACTCTAGGTGTGTAGTTCTCCCACTCTAGTGCACGCAATAGACACCCATGTTAAAGGCTGATTTTTGAAGATTTCATGGTCTGACATAAGTGGAAATTGTGAATGAACTGTACATTTTTTGAATTGACAATGATTTGTGAATATGTCGCCAGGGAAATTTACTGCGTTTTGAAAGTTGAATGAAGTTTCTAAGTGAAAGTATGAAGGAGTTATGAAGGTTTGTTCGAGGCTGAAAATTTTTTAAATTTGAAGCTCTCCCCATTCATTTCCAATGGGAAAATTTTTTGAATTATTGTTAATAACTCGGAAATTATGAAGGTTATGGCTTAGAAAAATACAAGCAATAATGTCCTGATGAAGACGCACGTTTTGAAGTTCGTTTGAAGTTTCTAGCTTGAAAACTGTGGGAGAAGAAGCGGCGAAAAACGAGGTAGAAGAAAATAATAATAATAATAAAGGTAGGAGAACATAGGTGTGAATGCCTTGGGGCATTCACACCAACTAGAAGAGCAATTGCTGAAGCAATTGCGGGGTGTGAATGCCCGCAGCTGAAGCTACGCTGCTGAATGCTGCTGAATGCTGGGTTGAATGTTTGAATGAGAATGAATGGTATGAATTGAAATTTTGAAAATAAAAGCCTAAGCCAAACTACTGAATGCTGGGTTGAATGTTTGAATGAGAATGAATTGTATGAATAGAAATTTTGAAAATAAAAGCCTAAGCAAACTGCTGAATGCTGGGTTGAATTTTTGAATGAGAATGAATTGTATGAATTGAAACTTTGAAAATAAAAGCTGAAGCGAAACAGCTAAATGCTGGGTTGAATGTAGTAATATGAAGGTTGAGTAGAATGAATGTTGAAAAATTATGAATGTATAATTCATGAATTTGAATTTAAAAGCTGAATGGTGAAATATATACATGGTGAAGTATATAATTAGCATTGACCAATCAGAAGCCTGTATCACAGACATGCTCACTGCAGCCCAAGTGCCACACACAGAGCTGGGCCGTTTCCATGGAGACGGCCCTCCTTCTCACTCCTCTCCCTGCACCAGCCTCTGTCCCCATAGACTGCCATTCATTTGAACTGAGTCAGACCCTGCCAAACTCCTTCTAAATAACTCCAAAACCGTGAGGAGTACAGCTTTGGGGTTTGGACCGTATGGCAGGAGCTCCCGAGGATCGCAGCGGTGTAAATTTCATGTCTCTAGCCCACTCAGAAGGCTGACAGCGGCAGGTTAAACACAAGAGGTTTTTCTGCTTCCTCACGCCTTTTCCTCTGAAAATTAACATTGCAGTCTATGGAGGGATTTCTGGAGGTGCCGCCCTAATTAAGGGTCTGGAGCCAAAACTATAAACCTCACAGACACGAGACACACATCGCTACGATCGGGACAAGATTTCCAACGTTTTGATGTAAAAATTATGTCCGTGGGGTGTACGTAGCCCTCACAATCGCTGATTTAAAAATATTTTTTCAGACGCTTCAGACACTGCTCTCCACTCTAGGTGTGTAGTTCTCCCACTCTAGTGCACGCAATAGACACCCATGTTAAAGGCTGATTTTTGAAGATTTCATGGTCTGACATAAGTGGAAATTGTGAATGAACTGTACATTTTTGAATTGACAATGATTTGTGAATATGTCGCCAGGGAAATTTACATGCGTTTTGAAAGTTGAATGAAGTTTCTAAGTGAAAGTATGAAGGAGATATGAAGGTTTGTTCGCTGAAGGAAAATGTTTGAAAATCTCTGGATTTGAAGCTCTCCCCATTCATTTCCAATGGGAAATTTTTTCTGAATTATTGTTAATAACTCGGAAATTATGAAAGTTATCAAAATTCTGAATACATCCGTACTATTCCCGATGAAGACGCACGTTTTGAAGTTGGTTTGAAGTTTCTAGCTTGAAAACTGTGGGAGAAGAAGCGGTCCAAAAAACTGGGGGGAAGAAAAATAATAATAATAATAAAGGACACAGAAGAACATAGGTTGTGAATGCTTCGCATTCACACCCAACTAGAAGAGCAATTGCTGAAGCAATTGCGGGTGTGAATGCCCGCAGCTGAAGCTACGCTGCCGAATGCTAATGCTGGGTTGACTGTATGAATGAGAATGAATTGTACGAATTGAAATTTTGAAAATAAAAGCTGAAGCCAAACTGCTGAATGCTGGGTTGAATGTTTGAATGAGAATGAATTGTATGAATTGAAATTTTGAAAATGAAAGCTGAAGCCAAACTGCTGAACGCTGGGTTGAATGTTTGAAGGAGAATGAATTGTACGAATAGAAACTTTGAAAATAAAAGCCTAAGCAAACTGCTGAATGCTGGGTTGAATGTAGTAGTATGAAGGTTAAGCAGAATGAATGTTGAAAAATTATGAATGTATAATCCATGAAATTGAATGTAAAAGCTGAATGGTGAAAATGTTTGAATTTAACAATGCTATGTTGAGGAGGTGCATGCATATCATATAACTCTGCTGGCCACCCCTGACTGACTTGGGCCCCCCTCGGGCCAGGGCCACCCCTATGAAAAAGTCTAGACGCACCCCTGGTCAGTCTGTATATGAATGATTGATTATGGCATCCACTCTCTTTATCATGAGCATTGACCAATCAGAAGCCTGTATCACAGACATGCTCACTGCAGCCCAAGTGCCACACACAGAGCTGGGCCGTTTCCATGGAGACGGCCCCTCCCTTCTCACTCCCTCTCCCTGCGCCAGCTTCTGTCCCCTTAGACTGCCATTCATTTGAACTGAGTCAGACCCTGCCGAACTCCTCTAAATAACTCCAAAACCGTGAGGAGTACAGCTTTGGGGTTTGGACCGTGGGCGGCAGGAGCTCGCGACGATCGCAGCGATGTAAATTTCATGTCTCTAGCCCACTCAGAAGGCTGACAGCGGCAGGTTAAACACAAGAGGTTTCTCTGCTCCCTCACGCCTTTTCCTCTGAAAATTAACATTGCAGTCTATGGAGGGATTTCTGGAGATGCCGCCCTAATTAAGGGTCTGGAGCCAAAACTATAAAACTCACAGACACGAGAGACACATCGCTACTGATCGGGACAAGATTTCCAACGTTTTGATGTAAAAATTATGTCCGTGGGGTGTACGTAGCCCTCACAATCGCGATTTAAATATATTTTTTTCAGACGCTTCAGACACTGCTCTCCACTCTAGGTGTGTAGTTCTCCCACTCTAGTGCACGCAATAGACACCCATGTTAAAGGCAGATTTTTGAAGATTTCATGGTCTGAGATATGCTGAAATTGTGAATGAACCGTACATTTTTTGAATAGACAATGATTTATGAATATGTAGCCAGGGAAATTCACTGCGTTTTGAAAGTTGAATGAAGTTTCTAAGTCAAAGTATGAAGGAGTTATGAAGGTTTGTTCGAGGTTGAAAATTTTTTAAATTTGAAGCTCTCCCCATTCATTTCCAATGGGAAAAATTTTTGAATTATTGTTAATAACTCGGAAATTATGAAGGTTATGGCTTAGAAAAATACAAGCAATAATGTCCCGATGAAGACGCACGTTTTGAAGTTCGTTTGAAGTTTCTAGCTTTAAAACTGTGGGTGAAGAAGCGCGGCTAAAAACGAGGTAGAAGAAAAATAATAATAATAAAGGTAGGAGAACATAGGTGTGAATGCTTTGGGCATTCACACCAACTAGAAGAGCAATTGCTGAAGCAATTGCGGGTGTGAATGCCCGCAGCTGAAGCTACGCTGCCGAATGCTAATGCTGGGTTGAATGTATGAATGAGAATGAATGAATTGTATGAATTGAAATTTTGAAAATAAAAGCTGAAGCCAAACTGCTGAATGCTGGGTTGAATGTTTGAATGAGAATGAATTGTATGAATAGAAATTTTGAAAATAAAAGCCTAAGCAAACTGCTGAACGCTGGGTTGAATGTAGTAAGATGAAGGTTAAGTAGAATGAATGTTGAAAATTATGATTGTATAATTCATGAATGTGAATTTAAAGTTGAATGTTGAAAATATATGAATTTATAATTAGTTTGAAGAGCATTAAAAAGTTGAATGAACCCAAACTATGTAATATTTTGGTTTTAATAATATTTGTATTTGAAGTAGGCAGTACTTGTTAAAACCCCTATGTGTGTGTTCCTGCTTTGACCTCAAAGGCCTCATCATGTCACCATAGTTTAACAGAAACTCCTGCTAAGTGTTGTGCTTACAGACCTTACCTTACCTCTCATTTGTCCTCCTCTTCTGTCTTCGTTGTCTTCTTCTTCACTGATTCACTGTCGTGCAGCATCTTTACTGTGGCTTCTCTCTTAATATATTCACAGCAGCCTCATCAGCTAATCTACAGTAAGAAATCTCAGCACTAAAAATCATGAACCTTTAACTCATTTTACAAACTAATACACATGAATATAAATATCCAAGGTGAGCTGCTTCCAATTAAAGTGTTATTATTCAAACAATTATTACCATAAGCAGTTCCCTTCCAGATAGATCAGACAGGCAATGTTGCTTTATTGTAATCATTTAATTGCAGAGAACAGGTGAAGCTTCAAATCTTCAGTATCAAGCATCATCAGCCTTAGACCCTCAAAGCATGTCAGGAAAAACTCCCACCTAAAACCTCCTTGAGGAAAAAAGGAGAAAACCTTTAGGTAGGCCAAGGTCTAAGAGGGATCCCCTACCAGGACGGCTGAGCATGCAGTCTTTGTAAAGTTCAGGAGAAGATCCTGTCTCCACCACAGGAAAGATTGCTGCCATTTCATTCAGTGAATCCCAACAGGAGCAAACAGGAAGCAGCTGGGTTGGAGTTGAACTCTCTGTGGTGCTGAAGACTGTCTGAAGCCAGGCTTTGCTGTAAACAAGATGATAGGTGTCATAACAAAGCGAAACAACAATCACTCACTAACACATAACATGTTAGTGTTTTATTTCCATCCCTTGTGTTTTGCTCCAGTTCAAATGTTGTAAACAGTAAATATTACACACTGTGTCACCCTGTAACCATCTGAAGTCAAGCTACTTACAGTTAGTTTGAGTCCAGCTGAAGAATCACACAGCTGCTCTGCCTCTGATGCTCTGGTCCTGTGGTCCACGTGGTTCTGGTCCACATGGTTCCAGGTCCTGCAGTCCTGTGGTCCTCGTGGTTCTGGTCCACATGGTTCTAGTTCTGTGATGAGGACAGGAGACAGAATTGTAACAGCAGTGATGCAGATGGACATCCTTCCACAATAGTTTGCTGTGTGAACATGTTTTCTGTTTATTGACAGTT
>JAQQSB010000995.1:0-39162 GCA_029721515.1 Synanceia verrucosa | reverse complement strand
TTTTAAAAATTTTTCAGTTAACGTTGAAAACAGATAAATATGCCTAAATCACCTAATCAGTGGAGAAGCCCGCTTGCCTATACCTTCTCCAATAGCAGTCACCGTAGCCTACTGATTAGACTACTTATTGAGCCATTTGTTAGTGGTTAATAACTGATTGAGAGCCATGTATCTCTGTGATGTTTATAGATAATTAATTAATGCAGTATATAAAATGTAATAATGTGTGCAACAGTAAACTGTGAATATACTTATGATAGAATTATCAACACAGCTCCTCACACTAGACTCACTGGTGCTAACTTAACTTATCTTGTCTTATCTCATCTTATCTTATCTTGTCTTTGTTTGCTTGAATTGTTCTTCCAGGCAATGGGACTTGTTAGGAACTGGAGAAATGGACTTTGACACGACTGAACTGTTGTCCTGTGTCATGATCTTGTCGAGATGGTCTACAAGGAGGTCATGGATGTTGTGGTACCCAGATATACAACAGGACATTTGAGGAGATTTACTATGAGATAGCCAGCAACCCTGCAAACACTTCTGTCACAATGTAAGGCAAAACTCTCCACTACCTATGATATTCACTACATTGTCTTCAAACATTACTATTGTGGTTATACAGTATAATATCTCTGTGTGTGTGTTTGTGTTGCGGCACTGATCAATATTACCTTCATACTGCTTAAATGTCACTGCCTGGAGCTGATCAGTTGACTAAACTATGACTGTTTTTCTTTGTAAAGGAGCCACATTGAATCTGCAAACAGGAGGCTAATCAATCACATGGTGACAGGGAGGATATCCAGGCCTGTCTTGGAAAGAAAATTTCTCAGTATTTTGAGACACTCCTGCATGAGACATCTGGATGACTCTGGAACAATCCTGCTGCAGCGATTGTAGAGAAAGTGGCCAACATGGTCAACGACATGTTGGCTTTCATCAGGGGCTCAACCTCTTCCGAACTATCAGGAGGAGACTCCAACTAACATCATGGTTTATCATGTTGCCAGCTTATTGAGCAGATTTTCACAGATGTTCCACCTTGAGTCCCCTCATGAAACACTTCCTGGACAGCCGTTTCACGGCAAACCTCCACTCAAAAACAACAACACTGTGGTGAAGGAGCTCAACTTAAAGGAACCAGAGTGTGAAACAACGTAAGCTGGAGGATTTCCCCACCCAGAGGAGACGACAGTGGAGTATCGCCACCCAGAGGTGAGACACAGTGAGGATTTCCAAATCTATAGAGGAGACAAAGGTTGATGATTTTGAAATTAAGTAACATGTGACTTTATGTCAAGATTGTTGTGTCTTATGCAGAGAACTGCGTTCTCAGTACACTTCAAAAAGTGCCATTTTGAATTGCAAAATGTGTGTAAAGCTAGAATATGTTTCAAGTTTTGGAGATTTGAGATGAGGCTTTGGTTTCTGTGTGCTTGTAGGGTTAAATATTTGTGCTGTCCATGTCATTTTAGTGTGTTAGCAACTGGAATTGAAAACTTTAACAATGGTTGATGGTTAACGAAAAAATGATTGAATAGTTATGTTACTGCAAGGACAAACACCTAAATGATAATTAATGTTTACTAATTATTAGGTATGCCACAATGCACACATTATAACATTATATATACTTAATGTATGCATTTGTTCATGCTTAAAATAATATTTGTTAAAGAAATTGTTTGCAAAACATAAAAGCATTATCAGCATAGCATTAGCCTATATATATATATAACTCCCACTAACTGGACTGTAATACATCAAGAAAGATTATTTCAATGACTATTATAAAATTTAACTGATGATTATAATGCCCATATACTACAAAGCATAAAAAAACAATATTTAGATTGTTAATAATAAATAATTTTATTTTAGATTAGATTTTATTTCTATAATTACTCAGACACCTGCGTTTACATAAAAGTTACATAAACAACACTTGGATACGACACTGATGACATTTTAAAATGCTTAAATCCATAAAGAGGGGGCAACAAAAGCACATTATTTGTTAGAGGTTAATAACTGGTTTGAGGCCATGTATCTCTGTGATGTTTATAGATAATTAATTAATGCAGTATATAAAATGTAATAATGTGTGCAACAGTAAACTGTGAATATAATTATGATAGAAATTCATAAGCTAATTGTTTCATTGAGCACAAACTGAAGATAAACAGTAATAACATCATTTTTATAGACAGTCCTAACATACATCCTTACATGTTTTTTTGTTGTTCATGTCTCTAAAACCTGAATGTTTTTTCCTTCCTGTCAGATTTCATTAGATGAACCTGGAGAGATGATTTGCAGTATTGATTTGGATGTGCCTCTGCTCACATCCAAGTCTGTGGGCGACATATTCGATTCATATTTAAGGGAAGATAACAAACTTGAGTAAAGTCACAGTTTGCTTTGAGTCATCAGTGAAGCGGTTAAACACTGGTCTCTCTCTCTCTGACTGCATATATCAACACAGCTCCTCACAATAGACTCACTGGTGCTAACTCAGCTTATCTTTGTCTTATCTTATCTTGTCTCTTGTTTATGCGAATTGTTCTTCCAGGCAATGGGACTTGCTAGGGAGCCAGATGTCTGCACGATGACATGACCCGAACTGTTGTCCGACATGTGTAATGATCTTGCAAGAGATGGTCGACAGCCAGGTCATAGGATGTTGTGTTACCACAGATAATACAACAAGGACATTTGTAGGAGATTTATGATAGAAATAACCAACAACCCTGCAAACACTTCTGTCACAATGTAAGACAAAAGCTTCCACTACCCATGATATTCACTTGTTTGTGCTTCTCAAACATTACTATTGTGGTTATATAGCATAATATCTATGTGTGTGTTTGTGTTGGGGCACTTGATCAATATTACCTTCCCTACTGCTTAAATGTCACTGCCTGGAACTGATCAGTTGACCCAAACTATGACTGTTTTTTCTTTAATAAAGGAGCCACATTGAATCTGCAAACAGGAGGCTAATCAATCAGATGGTGACAGTAGGAGGATATCCAAGGCCTGTCTTGGAAAGACAATTTCTCAGTATTTTGAGACACTCCTGCATGAGACATCTTGACGACTCTGAACAACTGCCGCAGCTGATTGCAGAGGGGCGTGGCCGACACAGGTCCAGCGACTGCGTTGGCTTTCATCAGAGGCTCAACCTCTTCCGAACTATCAGAGGAGACTCAAGCCAACATCATGGTTTATCATGTTTGCGCAGATTACTGAACCGTTTTTCACCCAGATGTTCCACCTTGAGTCCCCTCATGAAACATTCCTGGACTGTAAGTTCCGCGAGCAAGCCTCCACTCAAAAACAACACTGTGGTGAAGGAGCTCCAACCCAAAGGAACCAGAGTGTGAAACAACGGTTGAGGATTTCCACCCAGAGGGAGACGACAGTGGAGGATTTCCACTAGAGGAGACAAAGGTTGAGGATTTTTGAAATTGCGTAACATGTGACTTTTATGTCAGATTGTTGTGTCTTATACAGAGAACTCAACGTTCAGTACACTTCAAAGTGCCATTTTTGAATTGCAAAATGTGTAAAGCAGAATATGTTTCAAGTTTTGGAGATTTGAGATGAAGAGTTTAGCTCCTGTGTGTCAGGTTAAACTATGTTTGTGCTGTCCATATCATTTTAGTGTGTTAACCTTTGGAAAAACTTTAACAATGGTTGATGGTTAGCGAAAATGATTGAATGAATTATGTGTTACTGCTGACAAACACCAAAATGATAATTGTGTTTACTAATTACTAATAGTAATGCCATAATGCACACATTATAGCATTATATATACTTAATGTATGCATTTGTTCATGCTAAAATAATATTTGTTAAAGAAATTGTTTGCAAAACATAAAAGCATTATATAATAGCATTAGCCTATATATATATATATATATATATATATATATATATATATATCTATATCTATATATATAACTCCCACTAACTGGACTGCAATACATCAAGAAGAATTATTTCTAATGACTATTATAAAATTTAACTGATGATTATATTGCCCATATACTACAGCACATAAAAAACAATATTTAGATTGTTAATAATAAATAATTTTATTTTAGATTAGATTTTATTTCTATAGTACTCAGACACTTAACGTTTACATAAAAGTTACATAAACAACACTTGATACGACACTGATGACATTTAAAATGCTTAGAAATCCATAAAGAGGGGCATAAAAAGCACATTATTTGTTAGTGGTTAACTAACTGGATTGAGCCATGTATCTCTGTGATGTTTATAGATAATTAATTAATGCATTATATAAAATGTAATAATGTGTGCAACAGTAAACTGTGAATATACTTATGATAGAATTCATAAACTAATTGTTTCATTGAGCACAAACTGAAGATAAAACAGTAATAAAATCATTTTAGACAGTCCTAACATACATCCCAACATGTTTTTTTGTTGTTCATGTCTAAAAACCTGAATGTTTTTCTCCTTCCTGTCAGATTTCATTAGATGAACCTGGAGAGATGAGTTGCAGTGATTTAGGCTTTATGCCTCTGCTCACATCAGAGTCTGTGGGCGTACATATTCGATTCCTATATTTAAGGAAGATAACAAGCGAGTAAGTCACTGGTTAACAGTCATCAGTGAGGCGGTTAAACACTTTGGTCTCTCTCTCTCTGACTGCATATATCTAACACAGCTCCTCACACACTAGACTCACTGGTGCTAACTTAACTTATCTTGTCTTATCTTATCTTGTCTTTTGTTTGCTTGGTGTTCTTCCAGGCAATGGGACTTGCCAGGAATTGGAGTAATACAGGTGACATGGCTGAACTATTGTCCGCCACCTGTCACTAAGATCTTGCAGAGATGGTCTACAGCCAGGTCATGTATGTTGTGATACCACAGATATACAACAGGACATTGGATGGGCTTTACAATGAGATAACCAACAACCCTGCAAACACTCTCTGTCACAATGTAAGAGCCAAAACTTCCACTACCCATGATATTCACTTGTTGTCTTCTCAAACATTACTATTGTGGTTATATAGCATAATATTTATGTGTGTGTGTTTGTGTTGAGACACTGATCAATATTACCTTCCTACTGCTTAAATGTCACTGCCTGGAGCTGATCAGTTGACCCAAACTATGACTGTTTTCTCTTTGTAAAGGAGCCACATTGAATCTGCAAACAGGAGGCTAATCAATCAGATGGAGGACAGTGGAGGATGTCCAGGCCTGTCTTGGAAATAGAAATTTCTCATTATTTTGAAGCAGTCCTGCATGAGACACCTGATGACTCTGGAACAACTGCTGCGGCTGATTGCAGAGAAAGTGGCCTAAGCATAGTCAACGACATGTTGGCTGACCATTAAGAAGCGCTCAACCTCTTCCGAACTATCAAGAGGAGCCTCCAACCAACATCATGGTTTGTGTTGTTGGCAGCTTACTGAGCAGATTTTCAAAAGATGTTCCACCTAAAGCCCCCTCATGAAACATTCCTGGACAGCCGTTCACGGCAAAACCATCCATCCATCTATTATCTACAACTTATCCTCCTTAGGGTCAGTGTGAGGAGACTGGAGCCTATCCCAGCTTTGTCTTAGGGGCTGAAGTTGCAGAGGTACACCCTGGACAAGTCGCCACCTCATCGTGGAGCACATAGAAAACAGACAACCATTCACACTCACATTCACACCTCACAGTCCAATTTAAAATTAACTAGTAACCTAATCCCCATGCATGTTTTTGGATGGTGGGGAGGAGGCAGGATTACCGGAGAGAGCCTGCGCAGGCTGGGGAGAACATGCAAACTCCACACAGAAAGGCAGACCCAGGATTTGAGACCTGGTACCTTCTTGCAGGCGACAGTGCTAACCCACTACACCACCTTAGCGCCCCCTGCTCACAGTGACAAACCTCCCACTCAAAAAAACAACACTGTGGTGAAGGAGGCTCAACTTAAAGGAACCAGAGTGTGGAACATGATTGAGGATTTCCACCCAGAGGAGGCGACAGTGGAGGATTTCCACCCAGAGGAGACAAAGGTTGAGAGTTTACTGAAATTACTGAACATGTTACTTTATGTCAGATTGTTGTGTCTTATGCAGAGAACTGCGTTCCAGTACACTTCAAAAGTGCCATTTTGAATTGCAAAATGTGTGTAAAAACATAGAATATGTTTCAAGTTTTGGAGATTTGAGATGAGGTTTTACTCCCTGTGTGATAGGTTCCCAAATATTTGTGCTATCCATGTCATTTTAGTGTGTTATAGCTAGAAAAAAACTTTAGCAATAGTTGATGATTTAATTAAAATGATTGAATAGTTGTATTACTGCTGACAAACACCAAAATGATAATTAATGTTTACAAATTGTTAGTGTGCCATAATGCACACAAATTGCAACATTATATATACTTAATGTATGCATTAAAATAATTTTTAATAAATTAAAAATAATATTTGTTAAAGAAATTGTTTACAGAACATAAAAGCATTAATAGCATTAGCCTATATATATATATATATATATATATATATATATATATATATATATATATATATATATATATATAACTCCTCACTAACTGGACACAATAACATCAAGAAAAGATTATTTCAATGACTATTATAAAATTTAAACTGATGATTATAATGCCCTTATATATGACAAAGCATACTAAAAACAATATTTGAATTGTTGTAATAAATAATTTTATTTTAATATAATATAAGATTCGATTTTATTTCTATAGTACTCAGACACTTAACGTTTACATAAAAGTTACATAAAGCAACACTTGACCGACACTGATGACACTTGAAATGCTTAAATCCATAAAGGGGGCATAAAAGCACATTATTTGTTAGTGGTTGTAACTGGTTTGATTGCATGTATCTCTGTGATGTTTATAGAAAATTAGTAATACACAAATATATAAAATCTTAATATGTGTGTGCAACAGTAAACTGTGATCATACTTATGATAGAATTCATAAACTACTAGTGTTTCACTGAACACAAACTAGAAAGATAAAACAGTAATCAAATCATTTCCAGAACGTCCCTAACATACATCCTAACATGTTTTTGTTGTTCATGTTTAAAACCTGAATGTTTTCTCTGCCTGTCAGATTTACATTAGATAGACCAACCAACGGTTGAGGATTTCCATCCAGAGGAGGCAGTAGTTGAGGATATCCACTCAAAGGAACCAGACAACCAGACCACAGAGGTTGAGGGAAGTTTGGACCCTCAGAGCTGCAGCCTTCCAGTGCTGAAGGCAAGGTGAGCAGGGGAGGTGGTTGTCAGAAAATCAAAGGAGCAGTTTGCAAAGAAAATTCCAGCAGCTTTCTGGGAAGATGTCTCTCTAAATGGAAGAAACACACAAGTGACCCCAGTGAGCCACAAAAAGTGACAACAACAGTGAAATCGACCACCCGAGGAATGAATCCAGATGGAGTCCAGCCATCATCAGGATGTTCTCTGCCATGGCCAGAAGACCCTGAGGAAGCCCTTCACCTCATGTTTCTGCCAGAACCACAGGAGGACTAGCTTCCCAGCACTTCCTTCCTTTCTTTCTTTCTTTCTTTCTTTCTTTCCTTTCCTCAGAAGTCATGTAAACAAAGAATCTGTGGTGATTCTTTGTAAAGATAGAATGCACACTCTTAAAAAGATGTTTGAGTGTGAGTGATGTACTAAACCATCACTTTTTAAAAAGTGCAGGCAACAGAAGTGGTGAGGATTTGGTGTGATACTGTGTGTCTCTCTGTGTGGAGTTTGTGCTGTGTTCTCCCTGTGCTAACGTGGTGCTCAGGTTTCTTCCCACATTCCAAAAAAACATGCTTGACTGGAAACCTAAACTCTAAACATCAATTGATTTTGACCATTAATAAAATACCAATAATAAATACCAATAAAATTTGTCATCACTTCATATCAATAAGAGTTGAATAAGAGTAAGAGTCAGATCACTTCCTCTGGAGAGGTTTAGAAGTAAAGATAAAAAGCAAGTTTGACAATATTTATGAAGTAGTGAGGATGTGTCCTCTGAGTTTGAAATGTCCTCATGCACCCACAGTGATATCATAGTGAACTGACAGCCTCTGCACTGCATCTCTAACAAGATTTCCAAGAGTGTTAATGTTAATTTTATTTATAAGGTAAATAATGTCATTTCAACTTTCACATCACTTAAAAACTGGTGGCTTTCAAAGAAAGGGATAGTTGACACTCTTTTATTCTTTTTGTAATTGATTAAAATCTTAATAGAGGACAGCCAAATGTAAGTTGCACATTGTTGAAACTCAGAATGAAACTAGTACATGATGAAAACACACAAAGGTTTCAAAATAAAAAAAGATTTATTTTAGCAAATAAAAACACCTCGACAATGACTATGAAAGTAACAAATCAAAGCACTTCACAAAGAAGGAAAGAATATGATTAACTAAGCTGAAACAGAACTCTCTACTCTTTCTGAGGCTGACCTGACTATTAAATGAACAAAGAATTCAGAGGAAAGTAATTGAATAACTCAACTAAAGGTGATAAACTAAAGGAAGCTCACCAAAAGGTGAGGGCAAGAAATAACCAGCAGAGCAAACTAAAGCTGACTACACTGACCACAAACAAGCGGGTAAGCAGAGTGCAGTGCTTACAAAGTAGCAGCTCTGAAAACTCAGTAACAGACACACTTGACTTGATTTAGATATATATGTACACTGACATGGAATGACCAGAGCCAAGCTGACTTGGCACATGGGAAGAAGGCTAGGTGGCACAGAACAGGGGAAGGCGAGGACTATTTATACATAAAAGTTAGGGGACAGCTGGAAACAATCTTGAGGCAGGGGCAGACAATTACCTGGAGGGGACAGGAAGTGAAGTGGCTGCAGAAGCAAGAGGAGAGCAAATAGAGCTATATGTACGAAGGGTTCAGACAGAGAAGACTACCTCTCTAAGAAGCTCACATTCAAGCCTCTTCCCAGTTCTCCCACTATCCTCTCCTCCGCCCTGATGCTGGAAGCATTCAATCACAATCTACTACCCTCCTTTCTCTTGCACCAATCAGCCATTAGCTGTCAAATTCCGCGTTCTCTCTCTCCACTGTCTTCTTTTTGTCTCATTCAGCTGAAACTGGTGTTCTGCTCATACCTGCATGACATAAAAACTTCACTCTTTTCACTGCATCCTGCTCCTCCTCACCTGCCCGACCACATGAATTAAGTGACCAGCGAGGATGATCATCACCAGGGTTTTAATCCAAGCAGCTTGAGTTCATTCTGGAGGAAGCCTGCGGTGTTCTCCCTCACCCCAGCGCAGGAGCACTGGCCTGCATGCACCTCATCTCAGTTTGATCTCTGCTACAGCCTCTTTTGGGGAGTTTCTTCACAGCCCCTGGGCTCCAGCCGTCTCAGCTTCCTTGAAGATGGCAAGCCTCCATGATTCCAGCGGTTCTGTCAAGGCTCTCCAGTCACTGTCTCCAGGCCACTGCTGCTTCTGCTTCCGGTTCTGCTGCTGTTGCTGCCGCTGCTGTGGCGTAGCAGCAGCGGCGTCCCCCGCTCAAAGCTCTCACACCTCCTCTTCTTCTTCTTCTTGTGGCGTTTTATTGGCGGTTGGCAAGCTCGCGTGGTGCATTACACGCCACCGCCATAAAATAAAAATCATATTCTATCAAGCAGCCTGGGTGCTTTAAGGAACTGGAATATAAATGTGTAGCACTCTCTTGTGCCCTGAGCTCTGTTGTAGAATGACTCCTGATATCCAGTAGTATTTGCCAATGTTCATGAGAATATAATTAAACTTTGCCTTTCTCTCTCATACTTCTGACACTTAAGTATTATGTGCCCCTTTATTGTCTCTTCTTGAAAGTCACAGTAGTCTACAATTCCCTGTCTGATGTTTTCTGTTATGAGAATAATGTACACATTCACTGCAGTATGTCCAAACCTGAGCCTTGATATTATTGTTTCTTCTCTCTTCTGTTCCTTCCTGCTTTTCTCTCATTTCTCCCACTTTCTTTCCTTTGTATTCTGTAAAACCACTCGTCCGATCCTTTCTTCCTCCCATTATTTTTGCCATCTTTCCCTCAGTCTTTGTTTGATGATGCTCTTAGTTTCAGGGCCCTTGTGTATTAACTGTCCAATCGATGGATATCTTTCCCTGCTGCCTCCTTTGCTGCCATATATCACGCCATCTCATTTCATCTCTGAGACTTGTGTGTGCTGGTACCCACACAAACATCACTGTCAATGTTATCATCACAATTCTGTATGGGGTTTACTGCACTTCACTCAGTGTGTCTGGTCTGCTGTGTGACTGGCTGCCCTGTAAAGTGATTAATGCTGAGCTGGAGATGGAAACTTGTCACTGTTCTTAGTGGTCTTGTCTCTTCAACCCACTGTACTACTTAACATTGTTGCGATCATTTCTCCAGCGTAAACTGACACTTCTCACACTGATCCGCCTCCCCACTGTGACATTAAACTCTGGGACAATAAAAGCACCTCCTGCCTTATCTGAGCTCTTTGAGGCATCTGTATAAATCTGGAGCGTAGCTGGAAAAAGTCCTCAATATATGTCTGTACTACCTGCTGATTGCTCAAAATGAGTCCTCTATTCTTGTTGCATTTTCTTTTCTAATGTGAAAGAGATCAACTGTGCTTTGGAAGTATCCAGGGTGGTATAACTGGTAGTGTTTTCTGTAGGACTGATGTTTAAGTGCGCTATTCCCAGTTCTGTTGCTTTCTGTGTTTAACAAGCCAGCCAAAAGCTTTTGTTGTCCTTTTCCCTCCTTTTCCCAACATGGTTTTTAAAGTGAGGTGTGTTGGATGCTCTTGACTGTGCCCCTGCAAGTGGCAGCAAACTGTTGAAAGTTGTGGCCTCACTGTATCTAATAGCATCTCCCCATCTCCACCTGTGGTGCTGCTGTTGGAGTTGTTTTCTGGGATGCTCCTGTGCACTGTCCTCAGTGCCTGATGTTCCAGATGTTGTCCAGATGCTAGAGATGTACCTGCTGCAGATCCATGCACCACACTCCCATAGTCCCATCACTGATCTGATCAGCCCACGACATGTGACTTTTAGTGCACTTCTGTCACCACTTTTTGGCTCACTCCCACAAACACCTCATCACATTCAATACTTTCTTGATTTATCACCTCCACCTTCTGAATATGTACAGCCCATGTGATTCTTTCAAACAAAATCAAATAAATCCACAAGTATTTATAGTGTTTCACTCTCTCAGGTTCCTGATTATACAGGTTTAATTTCATCGTGCTGCTAATTCTTTTTCCTTGTGAAAAACATTGTCTTTGTCTTATCGACTGAGAATTTAAAACCCACTTATATGACCACTCCTCTATTTTAGTGAAGTAGCACCCTGGACTTTCTCCATATAACTGAATTCCAGATTACTTCCCCTCTTCCAGATTGCCCCATCATCAGCAAACAGTGAGCACCCCATCTCATTTTCTATACCTGTAAATACATCATTTATCATAAGGCTGAACAATAATGGACTGATTGTATGCTCCCTTGCGGTGTTCCATTTTCTAACCAAATTTCCCAAGGCAATTCTTCCCTACTCTCACCTGGAATAGATCTGCCTGTTAAAAATCACTCTAATCCATCTATACATTTGACCATTAATACCTATTTTTCTGAGTTTGATTAATAGTCCCTCCCCCACATCATATCATAGGCCTTCTCTACATCAAAAAACACAGCTACCACACTTTCTCCAGTTTACCTGTGCTTTTCTGACCTCATGCTCTGAACAAACAGCATGGATCTCATGGTGTTTCTCTTTTCTCCTAAAGCCACTCTGATATTTAGATATATAGCCTTCTCTCTGTATAATATGTTAACCTGTCATTTATCATTTTCTCCATTATTTTACAGATATTAGAGTGATAATGCAATTGGCCGATAATTCCCTGGGTTTGTACTGTCTTTTCCTGGTTTGCGTGTTGGGACTACAATGACTTCCGACCAGCTCTGTTGGTAATTCTCCCTCTTTAAACTTTGTTATATAATTCTAATAAAATGTCCTTGGCTGATTCACTGAGATGTTTCAACATTATGTAGCAAATGGGTCCTTTCTCACTGGTGCTTTGTCGTTTTAGTTTTCTTTTGGAGTGCACGGTTCCAGTTCTGCCTTTGTAAATGGTTGGTTTAGTGGGTCATCTGTGTCCACTCTATCATCCTGTAACAACTCCTGTCTTCTCTGCTCTTGTGGTTACCTGCCCTTCTTTCCTTTTTCTTTTTGATGTTTGCTGAACTGTGGTACGAACAAAAGTCTTTGCCAGCATCTCAGCTTTTTCTTCATTCCTTCACTGCTGTTACCTCACCTCTCACCAACCTTCTAGGATATCCCCAGTCTCCTTGTCCTGTTCATTCTTTTTATCATTCTCCACACTTTGCCTATTTCTGTCTCCTTTCAAACAGAGTTACAGAATATCCTTCAATATTTCTCTCTTTGCATTTTTTCCATAACCCTCCCACAACTTTTTGCTTGTGCTATCTGAAGTAATCAATAAGGTTCTGACCACTGAGGTTCTGTCTCAAGACTTTAGATGCTTTATTTCTTGCCCTAATCACTCCATCACACCCCTTTGTGCACCATGGAACAGTCTTCTTTTTGTTCCCTACCTCCCCTCTTCTGAATGGCCTCCTTTGCTGCCTCTAGAAGTGCACTAGACAGAGCAAGGTTAAAATTATTAGCATCATCATTTATATTGATTTTCTTCATTTCTCTGTCACATATGATCCCAAATTTCTTCCAGTCAGCACTGCTAAAAGCCCACCTCTGCTCTCCCTAGAATCCTTTCCTCTACCGTTCCGCCTGGTGCTGTGATGATGGGATAGTGATCACTGCCCCACAGTTGTCTCTCTGTTTACCCCCATGAACAAATACCTGCCATTGAGTGTGAGACCAGTGTCAGATCTGGCCAGATTCTGTCCCCCATTCTCTAGTGATATTAACTCTAGTTCCACTCCCATCATTCAAAGCACTAGATTTTTACTCTCAATTATCTCTTCTATTACCACACCATTGTTATCAGTCCCACTGCCCCACAGTGTACTCTGAGCATTAAAGTCCCCACACCATACTACTTTCCCTTGTATTTGTGCTGTGTGTTCATTCATTGTATCAGTTGTCAATCTACTGCATGGATTGTAAAGTTAACAATTCTGCGTTTCCTTCTTTTGTCCAGACTTCGGATTATTACATATTCGAGCTCTGATCCTTTCACATCACTCTGTACTGTATCCCTTGTTTGACAAATGTTGCACACACTCCTCCACTGCCCTCCTCTATCTCTTGGACGCTATCACTTAGCCTTTGGCCAAGATCTGAAGTAGTGGTTTGAGCCAGGTTTCTTGAATCTACATATGATATCTGGTTTCTTTTTTTTTTTTTTCCCTTAAGCCAGAATCCTTTAGAATTCTTGACCATTTGCTATCTCAGGCTTCTGGCGTTCCACTGTAAAAATAATCAGGGTCCTTTTTCACCTGAGCTCCCCACTCTCCCCATCTGCCTCATTTTTATCCCCCAAAAACTTCCTCTGCTCCCTTTAAAGGTATCTTGATCTTTTCACGTTTTGTGTTTGGCTTGATCAGTACAGTTAATGCGTGAGCCATGAAGAGAATCAAGTTGCTCTACTGCCAATGCTGTGTTAGCTTCCTCCGTTTGCTCTTCCTCAGCTCTTTGGACCTGATTAATTTTTCCTGTTACATTCTTTCCCTTTTTGACCATCTACCCTTTTCACTGCCTCTGCATAACTGATGTTGTTTGTTGCTTTCACCTGCTCTATTTCCACTGCCCTCTTCCTGACCTCACACTGACTGTATGTCACCCTGTGTTGTCCTACAGTTACAACATTTCTCCTGACCCTCAGTTTTTGCACTCCTCTATCCTGTGCTCCCTCCACACCCCAGGACACCTCTGCTTACCTCTGCAGGTATTCTTGCTATATGCCCATACCTCTGACACTTATAACAGCGTAGTGGGGGAGGGATATAGGGCCTGACTGGAAAGCACATATATCCTATTTTAACTGTTTCTGGGAGTACAGTGTCCTGAAACTCCAGCAGAACAGACAGACTATCCACCCTTTCTCCATTAACTCCATTACCTTCGCCATCCTGATCCAGTCACAAACCAGTTTATGCCAGCTGCCAGTTCCGAGGGTCGAGCCTTTAGAACGACGATCTTTTGTATCGTTTGATTGTTTGTTTGTTTGTTTGTTCACCTCTCTCTTGCGGCCAGGGACCTGCAGATCGGTCAGAAGCTGAGCTAGGACACCGTCGTACCGGGCCTATCGGCCGTCGACCGATATCCCACACACAACTCCCCACTCAATCCACACGCACCTAACACACAATCCAATCAAAAAAACCAAAATTCTCGCTATTAGATCCGTTTTCTGTCTCTTAGTGTCCACTTTGGTTTAAACTCATGCTCCGCCAGCCGACACTTCCGACTTCACGCCAGCTTTGACAGATCTGTCGGATTTGCGCATGTGCAGTAGGGTTCCTCCACCCTCCTCCTCCACCGGCCCGTTAATCAGAGATCCCTCTAGTGAAATTCCTAGTTGCATCTGGGATCTTCAGAGATGTTGGGCTTCTTGCACACTGAAATACTTTATGACCACTTAAATCGGTCTTTAACTTCATTGTTTCAACTTAGCTACAGCACTTTGTGTGCTTCAGTGTCCCGCTCACTGTCCAGCACACGCAGACACACCAAACAGAATGTCAAAATAAAAGAGGCATTTTCAAAATAATAATAAAGTTGACAGCCCTCTTAAGTACTGCAAACACATAAAGGCACTGGAAACATATACAAAATGACAATAATATTCAACAGAGATAAATTATGATTATTAGCTGCACCGACAGAAGGGCTGGCTTGATCCGTGTTTGACACTTATCGATTGATTTAAATCTCATGTACAGAAGGAACTTATTTTATCAATACCACAAAGCGTTCACCAGCAAAGCAGTGTTCTACAATGAACAGTCAAACACTTGACTAACTGTGCAATCCTGGACTCACAAATTCCCCTCATGATCAGTGGTGGGTCTCAGGCAGTCACATGTACACATGCAGGAATGTGGGCCTGCACAAGTCCCAGTGTCCACATCTGCCTTTCCTGCTGCTCCATGATTTCCTCTGACAACTCCTGCTGCATTGAACGGCCGCAGCAGAAAAGCGCATGAAAGGATACGCGCCAAATCTGCGCGCCACCATGATTGATCCTGCGCCCGCCTGGTCCGTCCTCAACCTTAGCGGACCGGCGACTCTCAGGTATCATGTGAAAGGACATCCGTTCCTCCAATAAGCACGTCCAAGCTCTGGCTGCAGAATTTTCTAACCATCAAGGCTGGTGGTGCTTACTAATCATCTGCTCACTGATCTGTCTCAGGGTTCTGCGTGGGAGGTCATTTCCATCCATTATTACCTCATTAATTCTTATGTCCAAAAAATCTGCAGGCAGCTCTCAAAAATACAAGAACATGTTTCCCCATTCTTAAGGAAGAACTGAACAAAGGGTTACATAGTCAGCCTGTTTGATTCCCCTCTTCTTTCCGAGTTGTGTAACAAACTGATTAAATTAGCCAGTCAAGAGGCGCTGACAATCAAAAGGTGACATGTCCGATGCTTTAAAAAAAAAAAAAAAAAAAATTTACATCCACCCCTCTCAGTGGCATCTTTCGGCGTCAAGTGGGAGTCAGTGCTGGACTAGATCCATGTCTTTTAACATGGTGGCAGAAGCCCTCTGCTGGATCCTCCTAAATAACATCAGACTTCATCGACACTCAACTTCACGGATGATTTTTCTACTATTGGTTCCCTGCATAACCCAAATCAGGCTCCTCACTTGCAAATTAAAGCACCTGTTCGATTACGTCCATCTGGCTCAGCAAGCCCATCCTGCTGGGGCACTTAAATTTTGCATGCTTGCATAATCTCTCAAGAATCTGGTTTCATTTTCAGGCCGCTATGGTTACATCATTCACTGCTCCGATTCCAGCAGTTTTCACGCATGTCATGACTCCTTCCCAGGGTTTTGGGGGATTCTCTTCAAGGCCAGTGTTTCACTGAGTACTGGCCTCAGAATTTTTAGAGTTTTATTCTTCCTCCATAATTCACAAGATTTTCCTCCACAGCAGCATGCTACATCTGGGTTCATCTCTGGCTACATAAAAGAATAGCTGTGCTCTGCGATTTAAAGCCCATGCCGGAGTAAAAACACTTGTATGAGTCACCTACTGTGTCGATGTTCTTCATTTCAGCCCCTGGTATATTCAGGGCCTCTTGCCGGTATCAGTTTAACGTTTGATCTTTTGATCCCTCTTTTTCCCAGCCTGTTCGCTAACTTTGGTTAAGTTGTTTACTGAAGGAATCGCTACAAGCTCTCCCTCACAGCCGACCCAACAGGCACCTCATCACTCTTTACATTCTGCATAGGACAATACATGTTTTGCTTCTCGGGGCTAGTGTGGAGTCATGCGTTGATACTCTCCTCATAAGCGCTTTTCTATTAGCTTATGCGAGGTTTGAGGTTTAGGGAATTCACTTGCTCTTCCAATACATTTAATCTAGCTAAAGATATTTGTTTTTCGATCTGACCTCCATTCTCTCATTATCGTGTGCTCCTGAGGCACTCCTAAGGTAAGGTAGCTCTGCCATGCCATCATTGCTTTGCACCAGCTTGCACCAGCTTGACGAACTGGTTCATGCAGCATTTGAGATCAGTTCTATGTTCCCTCCTCATTAGCTTTCAGGTCACTCCTTCAGTAAAAAGAACAGCCACACTTCAGCTGCCATACAAAGGCATCTCATGTGCTTCACTTCAGCATATAGGGCATGGTCATCTACCACTTATTCTTCCTACATTCATCCAGACTCTAACTCCATACTGGCTGCTCGGCCGTCTCTGAAGCCTGTGATAAACATGCATATCTCTGGTGGTGGTGTCTCCATTTTGTGGTTGCCTCTCAAGCTCTGTGAATTCAGGGCCAGCATTATGTCTCTATCCTCTCTCTCCCTCAGCATAGCATTGCTGCTTCTACTGCATATTGTTGCAGTCTGTTCCCTCTCCACAGCATAGCATTGCTGTCAATCAGAGCTACCATGGCGTTGCCAGTCTATCTGTCTCTGCTCCGCTCAGCAGTCTGGTTCCTCTGCATGTCGTTGCAGTCTATGCTCCCTCTCCACACCGCTCAACATCACGATTTCCTCTTCATAGCTTTGCCAGTAGTATTCTCTCCATTTGCTGCACAGTGTTTTAATAAGCATGCATAACTCAGGTGGTGGTATCTGCATTTTGTGGCTGCTTTCCCAGCTGTTCCCTATGGCTTCACTGCCTCCTCTATTCTCTCTCCCCTCCGTGTTGTTTGTGTAGTTTTCACTGCTTTGCATTGCAGGGCTCTATTCTTTCTCTACACAGCATAGCATTTTGCTACTTCTACACTTCTCTGCTGTCTGTCTCTCTCCTCAGCATAGCATTGCTGCTTCTACTGCATATGGGTTGGAGTCTGACCTCTCCACAGCATAGCATTGCTTTCCCTTCTCATGCATATCGTTGCAGTCTGTCTCCTCTCCTCAGCATAGCATTGCTGCTTCTATTGCATATCGTGGTGCAGTCTGTTCCCTCTCCACAGCATAGCATTGGCTGCTTCTCATGCATATGGATTTGCAGTATTTCCTCTCCCACAGCACAGCAGTGCTGCTTCTACTCACATATCATTGCAGTCTCATTCCCTCTCCATAGCATAACATTGCTGTTCCTACTGCTTTCACGTTGCAGTATCATCTGTCTCTGCTCAGCGCAGTTTTTTGTGGTTCCATGAATATCATTGCATTCTACTCATAAAATACTCTCCACTGCCTCAAACTTCCACCAGTTTCCTCTTCATAACCTTGCCAGTCTATCCCTCTCCATTTGCTGTGCAGTGTTTTAACCTTGTCTGTTGTGTTTTGTGTTATAGATTGATTCTGTCCAAATCAGGTAAGGTATGCCTTTAAAAGCTTTATTTTGGGGAGATCATCTCTTCAGATGTCAGCATCTCTTCTCATAGAACAGTCACGTATGCTGATCTACTCCCTGGCATCTGAGCTGTAAAAATTTTATTGTGTGCAGAACAAATGTACATTTCACCTTTTCACTTAAGAGTCTATGCATTGCTATCATTGTACATGGTGTCAAGCATTTCTCATAATTCTCTGAGTGTTAAAACTGCTATATGGAATTGGATACTTTAGGTGTATTAACTGTTGTTATATAGAGGTAATATTGCTTTATCATCATTATTCTGTACACATGACATCTATTGCACATCTGGCCATCCCTGGAAGAGGGATCAGTCCTCCTGCTGCTCTTTCCTGAGGTTTCTTCTTTCTTTTTCCCTGTTAAGTAAAGGGTTTTGTTTGGGGAGTTTTTCCTTAGTCGATGTGAGGGTCGTTTGCTTCCAAAAAAGTCAGAGGGTGTCATATCCTGTACAGTCATCAAGCCCCGAGGCATTCCAACATTGTAATGTCGCTCTGCAATAAACCGTCTCGTCCTATACCTTTCAGCCCTCTCTCATCTTATCTGTCCTGATTGAATTAATACAAAATAAAACAGGAAATGACAAGACAGCATGACTAGCACGTGAATAAAAAGGTAACTTAACAGAAATGATCAGACATGACACATATTTTGAGTAAATATGAAAAAAAATCATAAGATGTTTGTGGGAATACACACTGTCAAGATTTTTAATCAACTTATTCAATACAATTTCAAGTAGCCTTGGCAGTAGTTTTATATTTTAAAGCCATTGTTCATAATGTATATCTTCTTTTGACATTGCATAATAGATGTGTCAGATTTATTTTTATATTTTCTGTAATTATCCTCTTTTTATTTAAATTCAGTGCTTTAAAAATTCCATATATAGCTTGTGTTTCTTTTTACAAGCCTTCTCCAGTCCCTTTGTTAACCATGATTTTCTCATCTTTGAGATCAAAGGATATAAACCAAAACTAAACATAGGATCAATAAATTTCAGCAGTTTTCTTATGATCATTTGACTTTAGGAGAAATAATTGTGAAACCAAACAATCGTGACACAAAATCAAAAGCAGCAAACACAGCAAATGATACCAAAAAGCAGTAAAGTGGTGGAGGAGAAGAAAGGGGCAGAAAGTGAGGAAAGCAAGAGTCTCCCATATGAGCCAGAAACCAGAAGTCTGGCCTCACAGATGAAGAATTTTTGTAGATTAAAGAAACTTCAGTGAAAATGGAAAAGCCACCTCTGTGGTTTAATTTTTGTCTTTAAATTCCCATTTGTCGTAGAGGAGAAGGAGAGAGAGGAGAGGAAGAGAAAGAGGATGTTTATGGTTGGAGTGATAAATACTTAAACAGTGCAAGAGAGGTGAGGAAGAGCACCTTGATTCATTAGCAACCCAAATGAAAAAAAAATAGATGTCCCATCCCTTATTGTTTCCAACAGTGTCCCCTTACTTATGTATAAGGGTCTGGTTCGTCCCGTCCTGTTCCCAGTTAGTCTTGTTCATTACATCAAATCAGCCAGCCTCCAAAGTCCAAGTCTATCATCACTGCTCATGTTAAGTCTGCTTTTGTCTGTGCTAAGTGTGAGCTGTTTTGTTTGTTACTTGTTAAGTCAGTTAGTGGTTTTGTCCTTTGTAGAGTCAGGGTTTGTTTGTTTTTGATCTGCTACCTTAGTTTCCTCACCTTTTGTGAGAGTCTTTTGTTTGTAGCTTTAGTTTTCACTTTCTTACCTTTCCTTCCTTATGAAGTGATTTTTCTCTTTTGCTGGTACCATAGCCATGTTTTATAGATTATCTTTTTTAGTAATTTTCCACTTTCTTGCCAGTCAAGTGTTTTTTTTTTTCCTTTGGTTTTGTAGCATAAATAGTGTAGAGCAGATTAGTGCAATCATTAATTAATACCATCAAATTATGTATTCACAGGAACAATATCCTTAAGTTTAATGGAGTCATAAACAAAAAAAGTACTGCCTTTAATAGTAGAAAGTATCAGAGCGCCACCCAGTTTTGCTAAAACATGGAAAACTTGTGAATTTGACATTAATTAATAGAAGTCTCTTAATCTCAGGGGTGCTACGGAGTGTACAGTGATTCAATTGCTTTATATACACACACAAATCAAATAACCAAGTTCTTTGTAAATGAGAAGTTTATTTGACAAGCTATAGAAACCACACTACTGCTGTATCAGAAAATAACTAATAATAAATGATTAGTTTAGAGGAGGGACAAACTAAATGACCAGGTAACTAACAGAAATAATAAAAATAGAAAATAAAAACTAGAATGGAGGAAGATTGATGGTGAAAAACATGGGATTGACTCATTGTGACAAAATGGAATGAATGATTAAACAAAAGTTTAAGAGGATGAATGATGAATTAATTCAATGTGAGCAGTTTAATTCAGTGGTGGTTATCTAAACCAAATTGAGAAGTATTAGGCTGTTACCAAAATTTGGTTTAGGTTTGGTGTACCATTCAGCAGTTGAGAGTTTGAGAGGCATCTGGGAGAACTGTGGAGCAATTTTCTAGTTTTGAATTTAAGTTCAGTATTCTATTGATATCTTACCAAATATTATTCAGTTTGCTGGGATTAAGCCCTAAATTCAGGCCATATTTAATTTAAGCGTCTAATCATCCGACTCTTTAATATCTGTAAGATGTATATACCAGTATATCACTGTTCCTGGATGGATGGGAGTGAGGAGCGGGCGGCAGGTTCAGTCTGGATCTGCTGGATCTCTGCAGGTGACTTCGACTTGAACTTCACCAGTGGCTCTTTTTCGGGCAGCCGGTGGACATCTGTGAGGACAGCTCTGGACATCTCTGAGGACTTCTGGAAACCTTTTTTGGTCATCTCTGGACAGTTCTAGTTAGCTCTGGACATCTTTGGTCATCTCTGAACATCTCCTGGTTGACATGGCTCCATCTCAGTCTCTCTCTGTCTGTCTCTCCTCTTTACACAGCATAAAGTCTCTGTGCCCACTTGCTTCCAATCCCCCTTTGTTGGTGGGAAGTGCGGCTGGATTCACACCAGCGTGTCGACCGACAGTCTTTTCTTCTTTTAGTTTCTTCATGGCGGTTGGAGTCATTTTTCTGCGGCTTGTGTCTGAGCGAGAGGAGCTGGCTCACATTTTCAGGGCGAAGGAGTAGACAGAGGAGACAAGATGGTCTGCTTGAGGCAGGATCTGGGATTGGACTGTTCTGGATAGGCTGTTCTTCATGCCATGAGGTGCTGGGTCCTGAGGAGGCCATTCAGAGGCAGCATTCACAGTCCTTCAGTCATATCTGGAGTAGGTTGAAGATTCTGGAGAGGTTGCTCTTCATGCCATGAGGCACTGGGTCTGGGTGGGACAGCATGTCTCTGTCTCTGGAGTCATCATTGTTTCTCTCCCTCCCAGCATGTGGGAGAGGGAGAACAGAAATACAGTGGGGGATGAAGACCAGAACTTGACTGACTGAAGGACTGAAGAAGAGTAAAGAAAGCACTCAGACCGAAAGCTGAGGCTTTTTATGATCTTTGTTGAAGGTCCACATTAAGAGTGTGACCACTGGTCCCTCCCCATCCACCAAGTTAACTAAGATGATATTCTTTTAACTTATTTCATGTTAATACTGCTGTGTTTGCACTTTATTAAAGTTTCTCTGTGTGAAAGCTCTCTCTCTCCGCTTTTCCCAGATCAACACCAAGCAGCCTATAGTAGAGGCTCTAGAACAAAAAAACTTGACCAATTGAATCGAAATTAATCAACAAATTAAACACATAGGATGAACCATGATATCAGAGCATATAGGAAGGTGTACTACAACAGGCAGGTCTGTAGCATGATTGTGTCTGTAGAGTTAATCCACAACCAATCCCACATGTCACATTTAGTCCTTATCAGAAGGAGGAAAAGGAAGAGGATCTATGTGGGAGACTGATGTTTGACATTGTAACAGTGATACTTATATGACAGTAGCTGAGGAATGCGAGCATAGTTAACCATTAAAATCTTCATGTAATGTTCTGTTCCAGGCAGGGAGAAAGGAAGAAATACATTAAACTTTGGATGTGTCTGGCAGGATTAAAAAGCAGGAATGTGGGGCAATAAAACCTCCTCCTCCTGGTGTGTCACCAAGATTCCCCTAGGTCTGAGACAGGAGGAACTGGTCTTATCTGTTTATTCTGCCAGTCATAAAACTTAAGCAAACGTAAGCACTTGGGTGCCACATACTGTCAGATGGATTTCCTGAGGAAATACTCAAATAATGAGAAGAGTTCAGTTCATTAATGCTCAAGTATTGATATGCTACAGCTGCAGTGATCAAAATAAAAACACTTATTTTTTGTACCATCTTGAGTCGTGCAATTGGGTTCTTTTCATGTCTTGCCCGAGTTCTGACAGTGGGAAGGGGAAGTCACAAGAGAGGTGGACTTCTCTTCTCCAGAGCTTTAAACCAGACTCACTGGAGGTCCAACATCCATTGTCCACTGTCATGGCTGCACAGTACACTTATGTCACATTATGGCTCACTCCAGAGTTTTGCAGTGTGTACCACTTGTTTTGAGAACTGCATTAACTATTCCACGCAAATGTAAATAGCATGAAATTGCAATGAGCTTGTAATGAAATTGCATTAGTAGGCAACATCTTGTGTCCATTTTTTTATTTTCTGAGCAGTTGATGTCATTCACATACTGTAGACTGCAACTACTAAGCGAACCAGGAAGACACTAAAACTGAGATTACTTTTAGTTTGGCATATTTTGGGCTTGCAATGACATCATGTGATGAAATCTCACTTTTTACAATATAGGACGGTAAAAATAAATCTGATCATTAAAAGTGTATTTGAGGTAACCACCCTCTTCTATGTTTTTTGTCATTGATAAGACAAACTTCAGTAGACACATAGCACATTGCTGTTGCCATGGCAATATGTGTGCGTGTGTGTGTGTGTGTGTGGGCGTGTGTCGCGTGCGTGTCATCAGTGTTCCATCAGTGTGTGCTGCTGTGAGGCACTGGATGAGCAGCAGAGATCAAAAATCAAAACTACTCAGACGCATTCCACAATGAGTGAAGACACAAACTACCACATTGAGTTTAGAGAAACCATCAAGATGAGTGACAAGGTAAGACACACAAGAGTTACCAGGAACAATCAATAAGGATAATCATCATTTACAGTTCTTTCCAATTGCTTAAACACTAGGCTGGTTTTATCAAAATACTCACCAAACCACACACCTATACAGGAAAAATACCTCGCCATATCACCACCAAATTAAGCACTTAAACACCACAATCAAACTTTTTGCACCAGATGGCACACACTTCATTCATATTACAGATTTCTGTCGGATAAGCTACACATCTGTAGTATGCTTTATATAATAGCAGCATAGTTTCAAACCCAGTTCAGTGCAGTTGGGGCCCGGCCCCTCGTAGCATCACCAACTCATCATCCCCATACGTTATGATCAGGGATTTAATATGTAGCCGCAAGCTAACGGCAAAAAGCGCCGATGCCGACTAGGTTACTGAGTGGTGTTTACTATCGTGTTTTTCATCTTAAACTGTGAATGATGAAATATTTCTCATCCTTTTGCTAAAGTATAAACAACTTTTACAAATATGTCGCGTTTAACGTTTGGAGAATACAGATAAATATGCCTAAATCACCTAATCAGTGGAGGCCCCGTTTGCCTTTACCTTCTCCAATAGCAGTCACCGTGTAGCCTACGATTGAACTACTTATTGAGCCATTTGTTAGTGGTTAATAACTGGATTGAGGCCATGTATCTCTGTGATGTTTATAGATAATTAATTAATGCAGTATATAAAATGTAATAATGTGTGCAACAGTAAACTGTGAATATGCTTATGATAGAATTCATAAACATAATTGACTCATTGAACCTGAAACTGAAGATAAAACAGTAATAACATCATTTTAGACAGTCCTAACATACATCCTAACATGTTTTTTTGTTGTTCATGTCTAAAATCTGAATGTTTTTCCTTCCTGTCAGATTTCATTTAGATGAACCTGGAGAGATGAGTTGCAGTGATTTGGCTATGCCTCTGCTCACATCAGAGTCTGTGAGCGACATATTCGATTCATATTTAGGGAAGATAACAAAAGCGAGTAAGTCTGGTTAACAGTCATCAGTGAAGCGGTTAAACACTAGTATCTCTCTCTCTGACTGCATATATCAAGCACAGCTCCTCACACTAGACTCACTGGTGCTAACTTAACTTATCTTGTCTTATCTCATCTTATCTTATCTTGTCTTTGTTTACTTGAATTGTTCTTCCAGGCAATGGGACTTGTTAGGAACTGGAGAAATGGACTTTGGCCGCGACTGAACTGTTTGTCCGACACGTGTCATGATCTTGTCGAGATAATTTACAAGAAGGAGGTCATGGATGTTGTGGTACCACAGATATACAACAAGGACATTTGAGGAGATTTACTGATGAGATAGCCAGCAACCCTACAAAATACTTCTGCCTGTCACAATGTGAGCCAAAAACTTCCACTACCCATGATATTCACTTACATTGTCTTCTCAAACATTACTATTGTGGTTATACAGTATAATATCTCTGTGTGTGTGTTTGTGTTGCGGCACTGATCAATATTACCTTCCTACTGCTTAAATGTCACTGCCTGGAGCTGATCAGTTGACTAAACCTATGACTGTTTTTCTTTGTAAAGGAGCCACATTGAATCTGCAAACAGGAGGCTAATCAATCACATGGTGACAGTGGAGGATATCCAGGCCTGTCTTGGAAAGAAAATTTCTCCAGTATTTTGAGACACTCCTGCATGAGACATCTGATGACTCTGAACAACTGCTGCAGCTGATTGCAGAGAAAAGTGGCCAACACATAGTCAGCGACATGTTGGCTTTCATCAGAGAACTCAACCTCTTCCGAACTATCCAGAGGAGACTCCAACCAACATCATGGTTTATCATGTTGTAAGCTTACTGAGCAGATTTTTCACAGATGTTCCACCTTGAGTCCCCTCTTGAAACATTCCTGGACAGCCGTTCACGACAAACCTCCACTCAAAACAACACTGTGGTGGGGAGCTCAACCCAAAGGAACCAGAGTGTGAAACAGCGGTTGAGGATTTCCTTCACCCAGAGGAGACGACAGTGGAGGATTTCCACCCAGAGGAGGCACGACAGTGGAGGATTTCCACCCAAGGAGAGGAGACAAAAGGTTGAGGATTTTGAAGTGCCGAACATGTGACTTTATGTCAGATTGTTTGTGTCTTATGCAGAGAACTGCTGCGTTCAGTACACTTCAAAAGTGCCATTTTGAAGTGCAAAATGTGTAAAGCAGAATATGTTTCAAGTTTTGGAGATTTGAGATGAGGTTTTTGCTCCCTGTGTGTCAGGTTAAATATTTGTGCTGTCCATGCCATTTTTAGTGTGTTAGCAACTGGAAAAAAACTTTAACAATGTGGTTGATGGTTATGAAAATGATTGAATAGTTATGTTACTGCTGACAAACATCTAAATGATAATTAATGTTTACTAATTATTAATGTGCCATAATGCACACATTATAACATTATACATACTTAATGTATGCATTTGTTCATACTTAAAATGTATTTGTTAAAGAAATTGTTTGCAAAACATAAAAGCATTATCAACATAGCATTAGCCTATATATATATAACTCCCACTAACTGGACTGCAATACATCAAGAAAGATTATTTGTGACTATTATAAAATTTAGCTGATGATTATAATGCCCATATACTACAGCATAAAAACAATATTTAGATTGTTAATAATAAATAATTTTATTTTAGATTAGATTTTATTTATTTCTATGGTACTCAGGCACTTAACGTTTACATAAAAGTTACATAACCAACACTTGATACGACACTGATGACATTTAAAATGCTTAAATCCATAAAGAGGGGGTGCTAAAAAGCACATTATTTGTTAGAGGTTAATAACTGGTTTGAGAATATGTATCTCTGTGATGTTTATAGATAATTAATTAATGCAGTATATAAAATGTAATAATGTGTGCAACAGTAAACTGTGAATATAATTATGATAGAATTCATAAACTAATTGTTTCATTGAGCACAAACTGAAGATAAAACAGTAATAACATCCATTTTGGAACTAGTCTTAACATACATCCTTACATGTTTTTGTTGTTCATCTCTAAAACACTGAATGTTTTTCCTTCCTGTCAGATTTCATTAGATGAACCTGGAGAGATGATTTGAAGTGATTTGGATGTGCCTCTTTCACATCAGAGTCTGTGGGCGAACATATTCGATTCATATTTAAGGAAGATAACAAGCGAGTAAGTCACAGTTGTGTGTGAGTCATCAGTGAAGCGGTTAAACACTGATCTCTCACTCTCTCCTGTTGCATATATCAGCACAGCTCCTCACAATAGACGCTCACTGGTGCTAACTTATCTTGTCTTATCTTATCTTGTCTTTGTTTGCTTGGTGTTCTTCCAGGCAATGGGACTTGCTAGGAGTTCGGGAGTAATGCACGATGACATGACCGAACTGTTGTCCGACATGTGTAATGATCTTGCAGAGATGGTCGACAACCAGGTCATGAATGTTGTGGTACCACAGATATACAACAGGACATTTGTGGAGATTTATGATGAAATAACCAGCAGCCCTGCAAACACTTCTGTCACAATGTAAGGCAAAAGCTTCCACTACCCATGATATTCACTTACATTGTCTTCTCAGAAACATTACTATTGTGGTTATATAGCATAATATCTATGTGTGTGTTTGTGTTGGGGCACTGATCAATATTACCTTCCTACTGCTTAAATGTCACTGCCTGGAGCTGATCAGGAAGTTTGACTAAGCTATGACTGTTTTTCTTTGTAAAGGAGCCACATTGAATCTGCAAACAGGAGGCTAATCAATCAGATGGTGACAGTGATTGGAGGATATCCAGGCCTGTCTTGGAAAGACAATTTCTCAGTATTTTTGAGACACTCCTGCATGTGAGACATCTGATGACCCTGAACAACTGCTGCAGCTGATTGCAGAGGGCGTGGCCGACACGGTCAACGACACGCTGGCGTTCATCAGGGGGCTCAACCTCTTCCGAACTATCAGAGGAGACTCCAACCAACATCATGGTTTATCCATGTTACTTGAATTACTGAGCAGATTTTTCACAGATGTTTCCACCTTGAGTCCCCTCATGAAACATTCCTGGACAGCCGTTCACGGCAAGCCTCCACTCAAAAAAAAACAACACTGTGGTGAAGGAGCTCAACTTAAAGGAACCAGAGTGTGAAACAGCGGTTGAGGATTTCCACCCAGAGGAGGCGACAGTGGAAGGATTTCCACCCAGAGGAGACAAAGGTTGAGGATTTTGAAATTGCGAACATGTGACTTTATGTCCAGATTGTTGTGTCTTATGCAAGAGAACTGCGTTCAGTACACTTCAAAAGTGCCATTTTGAATTGCAAAAAATGTGTGTAAAGCAGAATATGTTTCAAGTTTTGGAGATTTGAGATGAGGTTTTGCTCCTGTGTGTCAGGTTAAATATTTGTGCTGTCCATGTCATTTTAGTGTGTTAGCAACTGGAAAAAAACTTAACAATGGTTGATGGTTACTTGGCGATTGAATAGTTATGTTACTACCTTTGACAAACACCAAAATGATAGTTATTGTTTACTAATTACTAATAGTAATGCCATAATGCACACATTATAACATTATATATACTTAATGTATGCATTTGTTCATGCTTAAAATAATATTTGTTAAAGAAATTGTTTGCAAAACATAAAAGCATTAATAGCATAGCATTAGCCTATATATATATGTATATATATATATATATATATATATATATATATATATATATATATATAACTCCCACTAACTGGACACCTGTACATCAAGAAAAGATTATTTCAATGACTATTATAAAAATTTAACTGATGATTATAATGCCCATATACTACAGCATAAAAACAATATTTAGATTGTTAATAATAAATAATTTTATTTTAGATTAGATTTTTATTTCTATAGTACTCAGACACTTAACGTTTACATAAAAGTTACATAAACAACACTTGATACGACACTGATGACATTTAAAATGCTTAAATCCATAAAGAGGGGGCATAAAAAGCACATTATTTGTTAGTGGTTAATCACTGGATTGAGGCCATGTATCTCTGTGATGTTTATAGATAATTAATTAATGCAGTATATAAAAATGCTAATGTGTGCAACAGTAAACTGTGAATATACTTATGATAGAATTCATAAACTAATTGTTTCATTGACAGCACAAACTGAAGATAAAACAGTAATAAAATCATTTTAGACAGTCCTAACATACATCCTAACATGTTTTTGTTGTTCATGTCTAAAACCTGAATATTTTTCCTTTCCTGTCCAGATTTCATTAGATGAACCTGGAGAGATGAGTTGCAGTGATTTGGCTATGCCTCTGCTAACATCAGAGTCTGTGGAACGACATATTCGATTCATATTTAAGGAAGATAACAAGCGAGTAAGTCACAGTTTAACAGTCATCAGTGAGGCGGTTAAACACTGGTCTCTCTCTCTGACTGCATATATCAGCACAGCTCCTCACACTAGACTCACTGGGTGCTAACCAACTTATCTTGTCTTATCTTATCTTTGTCTTTGTTTGCTTGAGAATTGTTCTTCCAGGCAATGGGACTTGCTAGGAGTTGAGTAATACACGACGATGACATGGCTGAACTGTTGTCCGCCACCTGTCATGATCTTGCAGAGATGGTCTACAGCCAGGTCATGTATGTTGTGATACCACAGATGTATACAACAGGACATTGGATGAGCTTTACAATGAGATAACCAGCATACCACCAAACACTTCTGTCACAATGTAAGGCAAAAACTTCCACTACCCATGATATTCACTTGCATTGTCTTCTCAAACATTACTATTGTGGTTATATAGCATAATATTTATGTGTGTGTGTTTGTGTTAGGGCACTGATCAATACATCCCACCTACTGCTTAAATGTCACTGCCTGGAGCTGATCAGTTGACTAAACTATGACTGTTTTTCTCTTTGTAAAGGAACCACATTGAATCTGCAAACAGGAGGCTAATCAATCCAGATGTGGTGACAGTGGAGGATATCCAGGCCTGTCTTGGAAAGAAAATTTCTCATTATTTTGAGACAGTCCTGCATGAGACACCTGATGACTCTGAACAACTGCTGCAGCTGATTGCAGAGAAAGATGGCCTACATGGTCAGCAGCATGTTGGCTTTATTAAGGCGCTCAACCTCTTCCGAACTATCAGAGGAGCCTCCAACCAACATCATGGTTTGTGTTGTTGGCAGCTTACTGAGCAGATGCACAGGAATGTTCCACCTTAAGCCCCTCATGAAACATTCCTGGACAGCCGTTCACGGCAAACCATCCATCCATCTTATTATCTACCGCAACATCCTCATGGGGTCGCTGGCGGAACTGGAGCCTATCCCAGCTGTCTTAGGAGCGGAAGGCAGGGTACACCCTGGACAAGTCGCCACCTCATGGCAGGGCACATAGAAACAGACAACCATTCACACTCACATTCACACCTACAGTCAATTTAAATTAGCTAATTAACCTAATCCCCATGCATGTTTTTTTGGATGGTGGGGAGGAAGCTTGAGTACCAGGAGAGAACCCACGCAGACACGGGGAGAAACATGCAAACTCCACACTGAAGAGTGCCGGGCCGAGATTTGAACCTGGTACCTTCTTGCGAGGCGACAGTGCTAGCTCCACTACACCACCTTGCACGCCCAGTTCCGCGGCAAAACCTCCACTCAAAAACAACACTGTGGTGAAGGAGCTCAGCTTAAAGGAACCAGAGAGTGTGGAACAGCGGTTGAGGATTTCCACCCAGAGGAGGCGACGGTGGAGGATTTCCACCCAGAGGAGACAAAGGTTGAGGATTTTGAAATTGCGAACATGTTGCTTTTATGTCAGATTGTTGTGTCTTATGCAGAGAACTTCTGCGTTCAGTACACTTCAAAAGTGCCATTTTGAATTGCAAAATGTGTGTAAAAACAGAATATGTTTCAAGTTTTGGAGATTTAGCGAGATGAGGTTTGCTCCTGTGTGTCAGGTTAAATATTTGTGCTATCCCATGTCATTTTAGTGTGTTAGCAACTAGAAAAAACTTTAACAATAGTTGATAGTTAATTAAAATGATTGAATAGTTATGTTACTGCTGACAAACACCAAAATGATAATTAATGTTTACAAATTATTAGTAATGCCATAATGCACACATTATAACATTATATATATATACTTAATGTATGCATTAAAATAATTTTAATAAATTAAAATAATATTTGTTAAAGAAATTGTTTGCAGAACATAAAAGCATTAATAGCATTAACCTATATATATATATATATATATATATATATATATATATATATATATATATATATATATATATAACTCTTTACTAACTGGACTGCTGTACATCAAGAAAGATTATTTCAATATTTATTATAAAAATTTAACTGATGATTATGTACCCATATATGACAGCATATAAAAACAATATTTAGATTGTTAATAATAAATAATTTTTATTTTAGATTCGATTTTATTTCTATAGTACTCAGACACTTAACGTTTACATAAAAGTTACATAAACAACACTTGATACGACACTGATGACAACTTAAAATGCTTAAATCCATAAAGAGAGCGCACAAAAAGCACATTATTTGTTAGTAGTTTAATAACTGGTTTGATTCCATGTATCTCTGTGATGTTTATAGATAATTAATTAATACAGTATATAAAATGTAATAATGTGTGCAACAGTAAACTGTGAATATACTTATGATAGAATTGTAAACTAATTGTTTCACTGAACACAAACTAAAAGAAGATAAAACAGTAATCAAATCATTTTAGACAGTCCTAACCTTACATCCTAACATGTTTTTTTGTTGTTCATGTTTAAAACCTGAATGTTTTCTCTGCCTGTCAGAGTTCATTAGATGAACAGACAACCCAGCGGTTGAGGATTTCCATCCAGAGGAGAGGCGATGAGTTGAGGATATCCACTCCAAGGAACCAGACAACAGCCAGACCACAGAGGTTGAGGAGGTTGGACCCTCAGGAGGCTGCAGCCTTTCCAGTGTTGAAGGCAAGGTGAACAAGGAGGTGGTTGTCCAGAGAAATCGAGGGGCAATTTGCAAGAAAAATTCCTTGCTTTCTGGAAGATGTCTCTAAATAAGAAGAAACACACAAGTGACCCCCAGTGACCACAAAAGCAGTGACAACAACAGTGAAGTCGACTCACCCGAGGAATGAAATCCAGGTGGAGTCCAGCCATCATCAGGATGTTCTCTGCCATGGCCAAGACCCTGAGGGAAGCCCTTCACCTCATGTTTCTGCAGAGAACCACAGGAGGACTAGCTTCCCAAGTACTAGCCCTTCCTTCCTTTCTTTCTTTCTTTCTTTCTTTTTCCTCCCGTCATCTTGACAAAAAGAATCTGTAGTGATTCTTTGTAAAGATGAATGCACACTCTTAAAAAGATGTTTTAGTGTCGTGATGTACTAAACCATCCCTTTCTAAAAGTGCAGGCAGCAGGGGTGGTGAGGATTTGGTGTGATACTGTGTCCTCTCTGTGTGGAGTTTGTGTTTCTCCCTGTGCTAGCATTGGTGCTCCGGTTTCTAGCTACATTCCAAAAACATGCTTGACTGGAAACCTAAACTCAAACATCAATTGATTTTGACCATTAATAAAATACCAATAATAAATACCAATAAAATTTGTCATCACTTCCTTATCAATAGGAGTTGAATAAGAGTAAGAGTCAAGAAGATCACTTCCTCTGGAGAGGTTTAAAGTAAAGATAAAGCAAGTTTTAATGTTATGAGTGGTGAGGATGTCCTCACAGTGCAGAAATGTCCTCATGCACCCACAGCGATGTCATAGTGAACTGACACACTCTGCACTGCATCTCTAACAAGATTTCCAAGGAGTGTTAATGTTAATTTTATTTATAAGGTAAATAATGTCATTTCAACTTTGCATCATAAAAACTGGTAGCTTTCAAAGAAGGGATAGTTGACACTCTTTTATTCTTTTTAATTGATTAAAATCTTAATGAGGACAGCCAAATGCTGAGATTGCACATTGTTAAAACTCAGACTGAAACTAGTACATGACTTGAAACACACAAGGTTTCAAAATAAAAGATTTATTTTAGCAAATAAAAACACCTGGAAACAATGACTATGAAAGTAACAAATCCAAGCACTTCACAAAGAAGGAAAGAATATGATTAACTAAGCTGAAACAGAACTCTCTCTCTTTCTGAGGCTGACCTGACTATTAAATGAACAAAGAATTCAGAGGAAAATGGTTGAATAACTCAACTAAAGGTGATAAACTAAAGGCGCTCACAAAAGGTAAGGGCAAAAAATGTAACCAACGGAACAAACTAAAGCTGACTACACTGACCACAAACAAGCGGAGTACTTCAGAGTGCAGTGCTAACAATGGCAACGCTCACAGAAAACTCAGTAACAGACACACTTGACTTGATTTAGATATATGTACACCTGACATGGAATGACCAGCTGACTTGGCACATGGAAGAAGGCGAACTGGCACAGAACAGGGAAAGCGAGAGGAGACTATTTATCACGCAAAGTTAGGGGACACAGCTACAAACAATCAGGGGCAGGGCAGACAATTACCTGGAGGACAGGAAGTGAAGTGGCTGCAAACAAGAGAGGAGACAAATGGAGCTAAGCGAAAGTTCAGACAGGAAGACTACCTCTCTAAACACACATTCAAGCCTCTTCCCAGTTCTCCCACTATCCTCTCACCTCACGCCCTCGTCACTGGAAACATTCAATCACAATCTACTACCCTCCTTTCTCTTCCATAATCAGCCATGACAGCTGTCAAATTTCGCGTTTCTCTCTCTCCACTGTCTTCTTGCTGTCATTCAGCTGAAACTGGTGTTCTGCTCATACCTGCCTGCATGACCTAAGCTTTTTCCTCTTTCTGCTGCATCCTGCTCCTCCTCACCTGCCCGACCACGTGGATCGTGACTCGGATGATCCCTCTCGAGGGTTTTAATCCAAGCAGCGAGTTCATTCTGGAGGAAGCATAGTCTCCCTCACCCCAGCGCAGGAGCACTGGCCTACGCCTCATCTCAGTTCAGTCTCTGCTCACAATATCTTTTGAGAGTTTCTTCACAGCCCCTGGGCTCCAACCCGTCTCAGCTTCATGGGGTGTTGTGCCAGCCTCACTTGATTCCAGCGGTTCTGTCTGCGGCTCTCCAGTCACTGTCTCGGCCACTACTGCTTCTGCTTCCCTGGTTCTGCTGCTGTTGCTGCCGCTGCTGTGGCGCTAGCAACAGCGGCGCTCTACCACTCGGCTCTCCACCCTCCTCTTCTTCTTCTTCTTGTATGCGTTTATTGGCGGTTGGCAAATAGCGTATTGGTGCATTACCGCCACCAGCACAATAAGGAGTGTGAATCAGGATGACTACTATTACCCCTTCAAAAAAAAAAAAAAAAAAAAAAAAAATTCATAAATAAAATCATATTCTATCCGACAGCCTCGTTGCTTTAAGGAACTGAACTATAAATGTGTAACTCTCTTGTGCCCCGAGCTCTGTTGTAGAAATGACTCTGATATCCAGTGGTATTTTAATATTCCTGAGATGTATAAGTAAACTTTGCCTTTCTCTCTCATACTTCCTGACACTTAAGTATTATGTGCTGTTGTCTCTTCTTGATGCCAGTAGTCACAATTCCCTGTCTTGATGTTTTCTAATTATGAATAATGTACTGTTCACTGCAGTATGTCCAAACCTGAACCTTGATATTATTGTTTCTTCTCTTCTGTTCCTTCCTGCTTTTCTCATTTCTCCCACTTTCCTTTGTATTCTGTAAATATCGTCCCGTCCCTTTCTTCCTCCCATTGTTTTTTTGCCATCTTTCCCTCAGTCTTTGTTTGATGATACTCTTAGTTTCAGATTTACTAAACATTAACTGTCAAATCGATGGATGTCTTTCCTGCTGCCTCCTTTAACATATCCGCCATCTCATTTCCTCTGAGCCCAATGTGTGCTGGTACCCACACAAACATCACTGTCAAGCTCCATCATCTGAATTCTGTATAGGGTTTGCTGCACTTCACTCAGTGTGTCTGGTCTGCTGTGTGACTGGCTGTCCTGTAAAGTGATTAATGCTGTGAGCTGGAATCAAGAGCATATCACTGTTCTTAGTGGTCTTGTCTCTCTTCAACCCACTGGCACTGCCAACTGTGTTGCGATCATTTCTCCAGTATAAACTGACACTTCTCCACTGATCCGCCTCCCCACTGTGACACATTAAACTCTGGGAACAATAAAAGCTGCTCCTGCCTTATCTGAGCTCTTTGAGGGCATCTGTATAAATCTGGGCGTAGCTGGAAAAGTCCTCAACCATATGTCTGTACTACCTGCAGTTATAAATGAGTCCTCTATTCTTGTTTTTCTTTTCTAATAATGTGAGATCAACTGTGGCATTTGGAAGTATCCAGGGTGGTATAACTGGTAATAGTGCATGTAGGACTGATGTTTAGCTTGCGCTATTCCCAGTTCTGTTTGCTTTCTGTGTGCTCAACCAGCCAAAGCTTTTGTTGTCCCTTTTTCTCCTTTTTAACATGGTTTTAAAGTGAGGTGTGTTGGATGCTCTTGACTGTACCCCTACCGGTAGCCCAATAAACTGTTGAAAGTTGGCAGCCTCCTCATATCTAATGGCATCTCCCCATCTCCACCTGTAGTGCTGCTGTTGGAGTTGTTTCCAGTGCTCCTGTGCATATCCTCAGTGCCTGATATTGAATGTTGTCCAGTCTTTTTTCAGAGATGTGCCTGCTGCAAGATCCACACACCCACACTCCCATAGTCCATCACTGATCTGATCAGCCCACAGTATATGGCTTTTTAGTGCACTTCTGTGCCCCCCCATTCACTCCCCACCAAACACCTCATCACATTCAATACTTTCTTACATTTATCCTCCACCTTCTGAATATGTACAGCCCATGTGATTCTTTCATCAGAAACCAAATCCCCAAGTATTTATAGTGTTTCACTCTCTCCAGTTCCTGATTATGCAGTTTAATTTCATGGGTGCTGCTAATTCTTTTCCTTGTGAAAAACATTGTCTTTGTCTTATGGAGCTGAGAATTTAAAACCCCACTTATATATATTCCACTCCTCTATTTTAGTGATAGCACCCTGAACTTTCTCCATAATGAATTCCAGATTACTTCCCTCTTCCAGATTGCCCCATCATCAGCAGAAGAAACAGTGACACCCCCATCTCATTTTCTATACCTGTAAATACATCATTTATCATAAGGCTGAACAATAATGAGACTGATTATGCTCCCTTGCGGTGTTCCATTTTCTATGGCAATATTTCCCAGAGTAATTCTTCCCTACTCTCACCTGAATGAATCTGCCTGTTAAAAATCTCTAATCCATCTATACATTTGACCATTAATACCTATTTTCCTGAGTTTGATTAATAGTCCCTCCCCACATCATATCATAGGCCTTCTCTCTACATCCAAAAACACAGCTACCACACTTTCTCCAGTTTACCTGTGCTTTTCTGACCTCATGCTCTAGACAAACAGCAGAGATCCATGGTGTTTCTCCCTCTCCCTAAAGCCACTCTGATATTTAGATATCATAGCCTTTACTCTCTGTATAATATGTTAACCTGTCATTTTATCATTTTCTCCATTATTTTACAGATATTAGATGATAATGCAATTGGCCGATAATTCCCTGAGTTTGTACTGTCTTTTCCTGGTTTGCGTATTGGGACTGGCAATGGCTTCCTTCCAGCTCTGTGGTAATTCTCCCTCTTCTGAAACTTTGTTATATAATTCTAATAAAATGTCCTTGGCTGATTCACTGAAGTGTTTCAACATTATGTAGCAAATCTGGTCCTTTCCTGGTGCTGTCGTTTTAGTTTTCTTTAGTGCACGGTTCAGTTCACCTTTGTAAATGGATTTGGTTGGTGGGTCATCTACCTTTGTCCTCATCATCCTGTAACAGCTCTATATTCTCTGCTCTTGTGGATTACCACGCCCTTCTTTCCCTTTTTCACTGATGTTTGCTGAACTGTGAATTTTAACAAAAGTAACTTTGCCAGCATCTCAGCTTTTTCTTCATTCCTTCACTGCTGTTACCTCACCCTCTACCAACACTGGATAATACCCAGTCTCCTTTAATCCCGTTCATTCTTTTTGTATCCATTCTCCACACTTTGCCTATTTCTGTCTCCCTTCCGACAGGATTACAGAATGTCCTTTAAATATTCCCTCTTGCATTTTTATAACCCTCCTAACTTTTTGCTTATGCTCTCTGATAATCAACCAAGGTTCTGACCACTGAGGTTCTGTCTCAAGACTTTGAATGCTTTATTTCTTGCCCTAATCACTCCATCACACCCCTTTGTCCACCATGGAACAGTCTTCTTTTTGTTCCTACCTCCCCTCTTCTGAATGGCCTCCTTTGCTGCCTACTAGAAGTTACCTTAGAGCAAAGCAAGGTTAAAGTTATTAACATCTCATCATTTTTATTGATTTTCTTCATTTCTCTGTCACATATGATCCCAAATTTCTTCCAGTCAGCACTGCTAAAGCCCACCTCTGCTCTCCCCTAGAGTCATACTCCTCTGCAGGTTACTCTAGTGCTGTGATGATGGGACGTGATCACTGCCCACACAGTTGTCTCTCTGTTTACCCCCATGAACAAATACCTGCCATTGAGTGTGAGACCAGTGTCAGATCTATTGCAGATTCTGTCCCCATTCTGATATTAACTCACAGTTCCACTCCCATCATTCAAACACACTAGGTTTTTTACTCTCAATTATCTCTCTTTATTACCACACCATTGTTATCAGTCCCACTGCCCCACAGTGTACTGTGAGCATGGAAGTACCCACACCATACTACTTTCCCTTGTATTTTGTGCTGTCCAATTCATTCATTGTATCAGTTGTCAATCTACTGCATGGATTGTAAAAGTTAACAATTGCGTTTCCTTCTTTTGTCCAGACTTAGATTGTGCATATTCGAGCTCTGATCCTTTCCCATCACTCTGTACTGTATCCCTTGTTTGACAAATGTTGCACACCCTCCTCCACTGCCCTCCCCTCTATCTCTGCGGATAGCTATCATAGCCTTTTATTACAAAGTCTAGTGATGGTTTGAGCCAGGTTTCTTGAATACATATGATATCTGGTTTCTTTTTTTTTTTTCCCTTAATGAATCCTTTAAATTCTTGACCCATTGCTATCAGGCTTTAAGCGTTCCACTGTAAAAATAATCTGGAGGTCCTTTTTCACCTGAAACCACACTCTCCCATCTGCCTCATTTTTATCTAAAAACTTCTCTGCTCCCCCTCACAATTATCTTGATCTTTTACGTTTTGTGTTTGACTTGATCAGTACAGTTAATAAAGCTGAGCGCCATGAAGAAGAATCAGTTTATCTACTGCCAATGCTGTGTTAGCTTCCTCCGTTTGCTCTTCCTCCGCCTCTTTGGACCTGATTAATTTTTCCTGTTACATTCTTTTCCCCTTTGACCATCTACCCTCTTCACTGCCTCTGCATAACTGATGTTGTTTTGTTGCTTTCACCTGCTCTATTTCCACTGCCCTCTTCCTGACCTCACACTGACTGTATGTCACCCTGTGTTGTCCACCACAGTTACAGCATTTCTCCTGACCCTCCAGTTTTTCACTCCTCTATCCTGTGCTCCTCCACATTTGGGACACCTCTGCTTGCCTCTGCAGGCACTGCTATATGCCCATACCTCTGACACTTATAACAGCGTAGTGGGGAGGGATATAGGGCCTGACTGGAAAAGCACATATAATATCCTATTTTAACTGTTTCACCGGGAGTACAGTGGCTCCTGTGAAACTCCAGCAGAACAGACAGACTATCCACCCTTTCTCCATTAACTCCATTACCTTCCTCCTCATAGTCTACCTGAGTCGCCATCACAGATCCAGTCACAAACCAGTTTATGCCAACTGCCAGTTCAGAGGGTCGAGCCTTTGAAACCAGCGATCTTTTGTATCGTTGATTGTTTGTTTGTTTGTTTGTTCACTTTCTCTCCTTTGAGCCAGGGACCTGCAGATGGGTCAGAAGCTGAGCTGGGGACACCGTCGTGCATTGGGACTATCGGCCGATAAACCGATATCCCCTACACAACTCCCCACTCAATCCACACCGCACCTAACACACAGTCCAATCAAAAAACCAAAATTCTAAGCTATTAGATCCGTTTTCTGTCTCTTAGTGTCACTGGTTTAAACTCACGCTCCCTTCCAACCGACACACTTCCGACTTCCGCCCAGCGACCAGGTCTGTCCAGTTGCGCGATGTGCGGTAGGGTTCCTCCACCCTCCTCCTTACGTTAATCAGAGATCCACTCTGGTGGGAATTCCCTGGTTGCATCTGGGATCTTCAGAGATGTTGTGTTTCTTGCACACTGAAATACTTTATGACCACTTAAATCGGTCCTTAACTTCATTGTTTCACTTAGCTACAGCACATCTCGACAGCTCGTGTCCCGCTTCACTGTCCAGCACCTGTTACCACCAAACAGAATGTCAAAATAAAAGAGGCATTTTCAAAATAAAGTTGACAGCCCTCTTAAGTACTGCAAACACATAAAGGCACTGGAAACATATACAAAATGACAATAATATTCAACAGAGATAAATTATGATTATTAGCTGCACCGACAGAAGGGCTGGCTTTATCCGTTAAATTTACATCCACCCCTCTCAGTGGCATCTTTTCGGCGTCAAGTGGGAGTCAGTGCTGGACTAGTCCATGTCTTTTAACATGGTGGCAGAAGCCCTCTGCTGGATCCTCCTAAATAACATCAGACTTCATCGACACTCAACTTCTGGATGATTTTCTACTATTGGTTCCCTGCATAATAAATCAGGCTCCTCACTTGCAAATTAAAG
>JAQQSB010000994.1:0-39493 GCA_029721515.1 Synanceia verrucosa | reverse complement strand
CTTGATCCAGAGGTTTTAGCCAACTATAGACCAATATCCAACCTTCCTTTTCTCTCTAAGATCCTTGAGAAAGCAGTGTGCAGTCAGCTGTGTGACTTCCTCCAGAACAATAATCTATTTGAGGACTTTCAGTCAGGATTTAGAAAATATCATAGCACCGATCTTAGCGCTACTTGCAGTACTATTGACCATCATATCCTGTTGCAGAGATTAGAACATTTAACTGGCATCAGAGGAACTGCTTTTAAGCTGGTTCAAATCCTACTTATCAGATCGAATACAGTTTGTTCACATTAATGATGAGTCCCTCCATGCAGTCCATGGTCAGTTATGGAGTTCCTCAAGGTTCTGTGCTTGGGCCTATTCTATTTACTTTTATATATGCTTTACCCTTTAGGCAATGTTTATCAGGAAACACTCCATAAACTTTCACTGTTATGCAGATGATACTCAGCTATATTTGTCATTTAAGTCAGATGAATCCAGCCAGTTAGCTAAACTCCAAACATGTCTTCAGGATATAAAAACTTGGATGGCGCACAATTTCTTGTTGTTAAATTCAGATAAAACTGAGGTTATTCTAATTGGCCCTGAAAATCTCAGAAATAACCTATCTAATGACTTATTTACTCTAGGTGGCTTTGTACCAGCCTCAACACCACTGTAAGGAATCTAGGGAGTAATTTTGACCAAGATATGTCCTTTTAACGTCCACATGAAAACAAAACAGCTAGAGAACAGCTTTTTTTTCATCTGCGTAACATTGCAAAATAAGGCATATTCTCTCCCAAAACGATGCAGAAAAATTAGTCCATGCATTTGTAACTTCCAGGCTGGACTATTTAGTAACTCGTTATTATCAGGCTGCCCTAATAAGTCTATCAGGACTCTCCAGCTGGTCCAGAACGCTGCAGCACGTGTTCTGACCAGAACCAGGAAAAGAGACCATATTTCTCCGGTGTTAGCCTCTCTGCACTGGCTCCCAGTAAAATCTTGAATAGAATTTAAAATCCTCCTCCTCACCTACAAGGCACTTAATGGTCAGGCACCATTCATCTTATTCTTAAAGAGCTAATAGTGCCTTATAATCCTTCTACTAGAACTCTACGCCTCAGAATGCAGGACTACTAGCGGTTCCTTAGGTTTATAAAAGTAGAATGGGGAGCTAGAGCTTTCAGTTATCAAGCTCCTCTTCTGTGGAACCAACTCCTCTTTCAGTCCGGGAGGCAGACACCATCCCCTTATTCAAGAGTAGGCTTAAGACTTTCTTTTTGATAGTGCTTATAGTTAGGACTGATCAAAGGTTGACTCAGGCTGCCTTGGATCAATCCTTAGTTATGCTGCTATAGGTCTAGACTGCCGGGGACTTCCTCTGACACACTGAGCTTCTCTTCTTCTTCATTTGGATGCCTCCATTAAGTCATTTTATTAACTCATCTTCTTCCCCGGAGCTCCCTGTGCTCCCAGCTCCCCCAGGTGTCCGTGAGCTGAGGCTACTTGTTGAGAAGGAGGTGGTGTCATCCCAGGCTTCGTCTGTCCTGATGGTGGTGAGATGGAGAAGAGGCGATGCTGCTCAGGTTGTATCTTTTAGGGTAGTGGAGAAGAGTATGTGTTCTACCTCTTCCTCCTTTAACACATGCTGCAGATCAAGTTTTGTGCCTCGTAGTCCCTGTGCTGTTTCTCATCTCACAGGTATCCATGGATCCAGTCTACCTGGTGGAGTAGTGGTTGTGCAGACCAGTCAGGCTTCATCTTCTGGTTCTGAGTGACGTGGTGGTGATGAGTTCATCCTACTGGAGGTTTCTCCTGTTTGGTGTGGTGGAGTGGAAGATGCTGCCCAGGCTTCTTCTGGTTGGCGTGTTGGAGAGGGCGACATGCTTCTCATCCTTTGCTGATAGCTCGATGATGCTCTTCATCCCCTTGGACACTCTCATATAATTCTATATATACACACTGTATATTAGCTGTTGTTATATTGATTTGGACATTTCCATACAATTTTGTATGTTAGTGTTAATGTGTTTCCATTGTTGTTATTCTGTACACATGTAAGATATCTATTGCACGTCTGTCCATCCTGGAAGAGGGATCCTCCTGTTGCTCTTCCTGAGGTTTCTTCCGTTTCTTTTTCCCTGTTAAAAGGTTTTTTTGGGGAGTTTTTCCTTAGTCGATGCGAGGTCATTTGTAAAGGACAGAGGTGTCATATCCTGTTCAGATTGTAAAGCCCAATGAGGCAAATTCATAATTTGTGATATTGGGCTATACAAAGTAAAGTTGACTTGACTTGACTTGAATTGTCTGAATTTGTTTTGAAGATAAGACACAAGGTCCCTCTACACTGAATTGAGTATATCTGTAGTTTGTTTATATTTTCATGCATTTTTTACACTAATCTCAAATAATCCAGGCATTTTTAAGTGTTTCATATCATTCAACCTCTCTTTCACAAATGGTACTTGAAAGCCACTGGCTTCTAATTGTGGCTGTGTGTGTTTTCACAGGATGTCAGCCAAGAAGCAGTGAAAGAGGACTACAGTCATCACATCATGAAGATCACTGTCATCCATCCAACATGGCACAGGAAAAACCAAGATCCCAACTACGTGTCGGTCATCACAGAGGGGAAAGAGGTTCTGGAGGACTGCAGAAGTGTGGTAAATGCTTGTCTGCTGCTCATGGTGTCATTTACGACTCGACTGACGTGCTACCCACTGAAACTGAAATACACATTTGAAGTGCTTCAGAAACTGTTTCTTGAGCTTCTGACATCCTCAAAAATGTTTTCAAAGTCCACACTCTCCACAAGAAACTTCTAGGATGAGTGTTTGTGCAATGTTGCAGTGTTTTATATCCTTTTTGTGTAAAATGTCCAACATCAGGAAAGCTTCTTGGTTTGTTTCCTGTCATCATGATCACAGTCATCTACAACCAAACAGTTGTGTTTTTTTTTCTCCTCTGAGATTTTAAAGCAAGCAAAGATTTTACATGGAGTCTTTATATCAACATGTTAGATGTTACAGAGTCTGCTTTATATCCCTCGATATGTTTGTGGTTATGACAGTATTGTGTAGATATATAAATATCTATGCAAGGTCAAATGTAAATAAAGTTCACATTTAATGAAATTAAAATGTTTTGCAAAAATAGTGTATCACAAAAATAGCAACAGTAAAATACTGTATCGTACAAAATAATAGCAATTAATCTTTTTTGTGTTAATGTCAAAGTAGTAAATTAGACTTTAAACTAGTAAATACTTACTTCATAATTCTCTAGAATTAATAAGCAAGAAAATGTTTGTTAAATAAGAATAAGAAACACCAAGAATATTTTAATTACATTTTGCAAATTAGATGCAATTTAATTCAGTAAAATTTACTTATCAATAGGTGACTACTTCCCCATGGACATTGCTAGTGAAGTTTATTGAAGTATTTCTTGTAAAAAAAATGTTACTAGGGAAGTTAATTTTACTTTAAAACATCCTTGAATAAAAATTACAAGGACTTCCTGTGTGGAAAAACGTTTCCAGAGTTTTTAAGTAAATGTCACTCCAAATTTATTTCACTGTATCATGACATTTTCCACTGGATTACTAAAATTATCTCAACTTCTCCTGTATCATTATGATTTAATTTCTGCTCTCTCTGCTCCTCATTATCCAGGTACAAGAATGGCCAACCACGTCCGTACAGTTCTGGCTCTGTATGCTGCATCAAACAGGAGGCTATGGGAGAGACTGGATCATCCCACTTTTACAGAGACCGACGTGGTGAAGACGGACGGATCATGGCTCCTGTGGGACTGGAGACTATCCTCCACATAATAACGTGAAACATTTTGGGAGAACCGAAACCCAGACTGAGCTAAAACTGAAACATCATCCAGCCTGGAGCTGCTACCAGGGCAATGACCTACTTCACCACCTAGAGTCAACTCTCTACCAGCAATCTGCAGCTGCTCGCCTCCACCTGCAGATCCTGGTAGACAGCTGCCATCCCAACTTCAACCTTGTACAGTCTCCTGTGTGTAAACATCTGCTACTAGTGCGATGACAAACTTCACCTGTAGGAGTCAGTCCCTCCACCTGAAGCCTTGGCCAACAAGTTGCACTGAACCCCTCCGCCTGGAAGATCCTTCCAGACCTTACAGACACCTGCCAGCAGTGGCCCACTTGACAGACGGTAATGCAGAAACATCGACTAGAAAGAGCTCTTTCTTCCCTCTAAGGCGTAGTGTGGATCAGGCTGGTGCATAAAGGTGTAGGAATAATATCTGAGGTGGTTTAACCTTCACCTGACAATGACCTCTGCAACAAAACCTACAGACAACAACCAGCACTCTTCACCTGCACACCTGAAGAACCTTTCCAGCAACTCCAGCTCCACCTACATTCAGTGTGAAGAACTGAGAGGAAAACAGCAGGTAAACAGCCCTTCAGATGACATGCAGAAACACAGCTGTGTAATAACAGCATAGCTGGGTTCTTCATTAAAGCAAATATCTCTATTTACTACCTTCTAAACTTTTCTCTCCTTTCTCCAGGACCCCCTGATCCATCTCCTCTCCAGTAGACCAAACAGGTAGCCTCCATCTTAAATCTGATTGTGGTTCCCCCTGGTTGGAAAAGTCACTATTTTTTTGGTTTAAACTCTGTGGTACAGTTTCCTGTATATGTAGGGTAAAAGTTTACTGTTGGGCCCAGGACTAACCATCCCCATGTGTCCCGCCCCTCAGTTGCCCCCTAATTTCCTCACCAAAACAAGAGGCACAATTATTTTGTATGTAATTAAGGAATAAAGATAGTAGAAGATCTCACTCCCACATGAATTCACAAGGTGCTGTGGCACTAAATTATTATTATTATTATTATTATTATTATTATTAACATTATATTAATATTATTATGTCAAATTAATATTCAATTGGTCATTCAGAGAGATTAACAATTAAAACAACTTTTTATGTTTACTTTCTGCAAAGCCTCATTATTGCAGGGACACCTTTAATTGGATAATATATGATTATATATATGTGCAGGTTATAGCTGTAGGCTGAAGCCTTGGTAGAAAAGTGGGCACCCATGCCCTCAAAGATCCAGAGCTCTTTAGGTAGGCTTATATGGCTGGCAACAGAGGACCAAGTAGAAAATGGGCAAGTAAGCAGGTCACCAGCTGGCTGTTCCAGAACTGGAGGTTAACACGCTGAAGAGACGATGCTCCAATGAAGAGGGTTCTCCTAAAGGCATAGAAAAAGCCAAAGAAAGCTTAAGTGAACTACTCTACTGCCACCACTGCCATTCAGTGAGACAGCTGGGAAAGTCTTAGAGAAGGAGAGATCAAGATTCTGCTCAAGGAAATAAAGAAGAAGAACAATGGGAAGGTAATTAGATGGTAGAAAATGGAGAAGTCTTTCACTGTGTCCGAAGAACAGAGAGTTGTAAATCCACTGGGCTCCACAGTTTCAAGACCTCATGGAACGATTTGTGTCTTCTCTGTTCAGTGAAACTCAGGTGATTCCTTGTACTAAAGTTACACTACACATTTGTTATTTCTGTAGGGGACAATGCAGCAAATGAAGTGTATCTAGGGTCTGTTGAGTCCACCTTTGATCATGATTTTTTGTTGTGTATTTTCTTCGTTTCAGATCAAAGAAGAGTCTCAAAAGAATAAGCACAATTCATCTGGAGGCGAACCTTTTGTCCAACCTGGACAAGCACACCAAACTTGTGGAGATATTTCTAGAAGAAGAGGCGGGATTGCAGGAATGAAAATTATGAACTCCAATGTTGGGCTCACTGAGTGTGGTATGTATTTAATTGCATCAGCTTAAATGTTGAGCTTACTCTGTACACACTGAAAGAATGTATTGCTGATGTTTTACTTTGTTTTAACAGTGGCTGTATCTTGTCCTCAAACTTGTATTTCAGTCACTGTGCCACAATTTACTGTATGATTTTCCCAGATATGCATAGACAAACTTATGCTCAAACAAAATACATTCAAGGTCAATATGATTTCCCATACTGGGTTAACTGTTTGATTTTGTCACAATTTTTAACAGAATGAGCTTCCAGGTAAATTATGACTGAAAAAGATTCCTTTCATTATTATTTCAGAACAAAAAAACATTTCAAAATATTTAAATACATAGAAATTGTATTTTATCTTTAACGTAAATTACATCAAATCCCTGTTTTTTATTTCTCTGAGGTAGTAGAAGATGAAACTGTGGCAGGTTTGATTCCCATGGGTTAACAGAGGAACCTGTAGGTATGACGTAAAGTCCTTGATGGAGCACAGCTTTGATCCAACACACCATAAAGGCACTAAGCACTATGAAGTTGCACACTTTCTCTATTACCTTACTTGCCCATGGGAGAAAGAATGCTGTCATGCAAGCGTATTTACATTCACTATAGGGTGACTTTCCCATTTAGGTGTTCCTTTTTATAAGTGCCAAACAATGTGTTGCTTATGTATTGTTCCTCTGTAATAAATTTCCTTTTTTAATGGCAAAATGTCGAAGGGAGAAGACACATAATAATCCGCTGCTTGCTTGAGTTCATGGAGAGTCTGGAGAGGAGCTGATCAAAGACTATCAGATACATTTTATGCATTTTTCTGATTTTCTGGATGATCATATTAAGATGGTTGTCTGGCCTTATAGTCTGTTATTCACTTGCAATGTTATCTTTTGAGGGTAAAACTTGTGGATAAGCAAAGAACCGGCAATTGATGACTGTGTGTCCTGTTTTTACATTTTTTGTCAGTTAGGTTGGATCAATTGTCTGAATTTGTTTTGAAGATAAGACACACAAGGTCCTCTACTACTGAATTGGAGATATAATCTGTAGTTTGTTTATATTTTCATGCATTTTCACACTCAATCTCAAATAATCCAGGCATTTTTAAGCGTTTCATGTCATTCAACCTCTCTTTCACAAATTGTATTTTGAAAGCCACTGGCTTCTAATTGTGGCTGTGTGTATTTTCACAGGATGTCAGCCAAGAAGCGGAAGTGAAAGAGGACTACAGTCATCAAGCATCATGAAGATCACTGTCATCCATCCGAACATATGGGCACAGGAAAACCAAGATCCCAACTACGTGCTCAGGTCATCACAGAGGGGAAAGAGGTTCTGGAGGACTGCAGAAGTGTGGTAAATGCCTTTGGTCTGCTGCTCATAGCGGTGTCATTTATGACTCGATTTAAGTTACCCACTGAAACTGAAATACACATTTGAAGTGTTTCTAGAAACTGTTTCTCTGAAGCTTGACATCCTCAGTGCCTCTTCCAAAGTCCACACTCTCCACAAGAAACTTCTAGGATGAGTGTTTGTACAATGTAGCAGTGTTTTTTTTTCCTTTTGGCGATGTCCCACATAAGGAAAGCTTCTTGGATTTGTTTCCTGTCAGTGATCACAGTCATCCACGACCAATTAAACAGTTGTGTTTTTTTCTCCTCTGAGATTTAAAAGCACGCAAGATTTTACTATTTTTTGGAGTCTTTATATCAACATGTTAGATGTTACAGAGTCTTTATATCCTCGACATGTTTGTGGATTATGACCAATATTGTGTAGATATAAATATCTATGCAAAGGTGTTGTGGAAATATTCTTTGTCAGGGATGGTCTAATCTCCACAGGGTTCTTTCAATTACACAAGGGAATGAGTGCAACTTGCACTGATTCAGTTGCCCAAAAGAGTTGCTTTTAATATCTGGTCTGCAGAACAGAGATGAGAATTCAGACACACAGCACAGAGCTTTGTGAGTGAATGCCCATACAGAATGTAAGGAAAAACAATATTTATGCACTTCTGATACATACATGCTTATGTGAGTTCCTGCTGACAAGCACACTGTCATAGTGATAAACAAACATGCTGTATGCTTTAATGTAGACAGAGTCCACAAGTCTATCAGGCCTGATGGCGAGGAAAAGACACACACTGTTCTCTGTGAAAACTAAAACAAGATAACTTCTAGCGACATCATCATGAGTTCAGACATAACAGCTTATACAATCAGCTAAATTTCCATCACATTCCTCCTTTTTGTTCCTATAGGAACAACTAAGTAAATACAAAGTTTACTGAAAGCATCAAACATCAGATTGAACCTTTGCATGGTCTTAAGATCAAACATCATTAAGATGTCAGTAACAGGAAAACAGTTGCATTTGTACTATGCGAGAATAGAACTCTCTGGTTATAGCAAAGCTGAGGCAGACAGAACAGGGATTGTAGAATTACACAAGTGATATTACATTACTGTATATTACTCAGTACAGATAACAACCATTATCATAAAACAGGATGAAAGAAAGACTCAGAGTGAGAACGTGTTCCCGGGCCTATACAGGCCATCGGGCAGTCGCCTCCCAAGTCATTATAACTTTATGATTCTCACATGTTCATGCTGTAAAACAAACAGATCCAATGCATCTCAGTTCTTCTCAGAGGTCACACCTATCAATGGTTACACCAAGAAATTCAGACGAAACCCTTTCTAGGGAAAAATTCCTCAATGATCCTCTCATAGAGCCCAGAGGAGAAAAAACCCCATTCGTGGTCAGATGAGGGAAAACACCTCCGTCGTCTCCATGGGAACGATCACCATTCTCGGCTTGCAGTGAACCTGGTTGTAACACAGAATAAACAGACATTAGAATCATCATAAAGGCATTATAATCACATGAATATTTATGAAAATGTTGAAAAGTATGCCTGTATGCTGGTGCATATCTCTTTAGATTTCTTTTTGTTTCTTGTCCGCTGTTCTGGCATCATGGTTTCGTTGGAACAGAGTGTTTACTTTCACCATCTGTTCAGTTGGTGACTTGGCACGCCACATGTAGCAGGGAGCGCTACCTCCTCCTGATACTGTGGATCATCAGGTGGTGGGTCAGTTAGAGCTGGTACTTTTGCAGTGGGATGAGATTCATATTGATCTTCTGCAACCTTTCACTGCTGTGTGTGTCATGAGGAGGATCTGGAACGGGCCTTTGCCAGCATCTGTGTTTCCATCTTTTCCTCCTGAAGTCTTTCACAACCATGTAGTCTCCTCTTTGAGCCGATGCAGCGGACCTTCAGCTTGGCCAGGAGTGCAGCAGCACTGTCTCAGTGATGGCTCCTTTATTAACATCACTGCTCGCTCAGATCCTGGTGGTGGGATGGACAACAGTCCCTCCATTTCAGCTGAACACTGGGCCATCTTCTTTTCAGTTGAAATCAATCTGACCCCTTTGAGGTACACTGGTTAAACTGGCTGTCTGTATCCTGATGTCTCATTTCCACCTGCCTCCAGTGTGTCTGCAAAATACAATAATGGCAAAACAACACAACAAGCAACAATAGCAAACATAGATAAAACAATCCATTAAGTGTTATTTCTACTCAAGACTTCCATAGACTGAATATTCTTAAAGAGGAAGAATATTTAGACTAAATTCAGTGCATTTATTACATTCAAATCAATGTGCAGATTAATGTTGATGACTGTTACACAATTATATATCATTGACACATAGAATTAATTTATATTAGTAGTATTTCCACATTAGGGAGTTTATCTTTTTCAAATCCACTCAATATTCTGTTGAGGTTACAATCAATTATGTACTGTTTTCTGTTTGAATCTATTCAATGGATAACTATTAAGGGCATCATTTAATTAATATTTACTAAATACTGAACCTTGTGAAATCTAATAAACAATATTGCTTGTCTGTTACCTAATTTTTATTGAGTAAATATTGTGTATCTTTTCTTACAGTGTGCATATATTGAGCCTACAATCTGTCCCTGAGCTGCTTTAAGCGTTTCAGTCAATGTTTTCAGTCCTGCTCTCTGTGCTGAGGGTGAAGTCTGTAGTCTGTCAGAGGTCACAGTCACATACAGTAGTCATTTCCTTTTTGGTATTTAAGTACAGCATATCCTGTCTGTAGTCCGTTTTGTGGGTGCCATAAACAACAACTATCAGTAAATACAGTTCTTGTGTCTGAATGATTAAGGGGCTCATTCTGTAAATCAGCTCTCAGTTTAATGTTAGGCTATGTGTTGTCAGTACAGTCAGTGACTGATATCTGATTATGTGTTCTGTTTTGTGATGGCTTTTGCTTCTTCAGCATGTCATGTGCATGGTGGTTATCTGTTTTCTACAGTGTCCGATTAGAACTGTAATACATCAGTACCTGCCTCTCCCCCTTTTTTTTTTTTTTCCAGAAACATCTGAATGAAACGATACCGAATAATCAAGTGTATCTATACTGTTGACCTCTGAATGTGAATGAGAACACATCATTAATCTCAGGTTCGAGTGGGAGACAGAAAAAGGCTTTTGCTTGTTATCACCTATCAAGGGCAGTTTATTTATAATTAATTAAAACAAACAGCCAGTGACTGAGACTGAAGTAGAGCACACAAAGTCAGAAAAATGTTTAACATTACCATTATAGAATCATATTCACTTTAACATTTCCCCTTTTGACATGGTTACATCATATCAATCAACAGAAGTAGGAAATGTAAATCCTGCATTATGCAGCATCCATCAGGCTGTAACCAACTGCATAGGCCCCCAAACTGCAAGTGACCACCACCTTTTAGGTAATGGCACAACCAGGTGGGGAGAAAGTGTGGTGTCCCCCTTTTTAGAGACCTAAATCACAGGTGTAAGCAGTTCTTCATTGCATGTTCAGTAGCATCCTGTATGTCAGTGACTATGTGTAAGCTGGTCTTCATTGCAAGTATCAGCAGCAAGCGATTCTTCATTGCACAGGCATGTGGAAATGATAACAATGCAATAGTGATTGATTTCATTTCATATAGACAGAAGCTAAATCTTTTATTTATTTATTTATTTATTTATTAGCTCAACTGAGAGGATATCAGGGGCCTTAAGTTTGAGCAATCAGAGGCATGTGTGCTGGCAAATGCTGACCTGTGGTTCCTGTTTCTGGCATCTAGTTTTGCTCGCAATTGGGCCTGAAGTTGGGCCATCAAATCTGTTAAGAGATGTTTATCGTTCTCACTAGGCAGAGGGAAAAATGCACAGAGTGTTTGTTCATGAGAAAGAGGAGGATGGCTAGGTGTGGAGTGTGTTATCTTGTGTTCATGGCTATGTGACTGGAAATGTAGAAAATGTGTAAGTTAACCCTTCTCTCATGCTCATTTCCTGTTTTTCTTATGGTATTTGGGATTAATGCCTCCTAAATACACACAAAACTACTCCTTCTCACAAATTTTGAACTTGCCTGCTCCATAATTTATGGACTTACTTGGTTGTACATAAAAACACTATACACACACACAATTTCAAGTGTATGGATGCAATGCCCTGTTAGGAGACCTAGTCAGCAAGCTTCTACAGAAAGTCCTGGTGACTATACTGCGGCTGACTACTGGGGGTCCTAACCCAGTCTCACTAACAGCTTTAATACACCTCAAATTATGCACCAAAACCACCCCAAAGGTAATACTCACACTCTTCAGAGTTTTCTTCACTTCTCCTTTTCATTTAACTCTTGAAGAAAGACCCAGCCCACAGCCAATTTAAACCCAACACGTGTATTTTAATTCTCTTTTCCTTCTTTTTCTGCCCATGATACTCTTAGATGAGGACTTCAACCTCCATTTCTCATTCCTCTTATTTCTCTAATTTCTCTTTACCATTAATATAATATGTATCGACTCACTTTAGACTAAACATCACCTACACCAGACATCGCTTTTAGTTATAATCAATATGCACAATTCTATTGAAAAGCTTACCTTTTGATCTTTTCAGGCGCCTGTGATGTCTGGGTAGATGAGGGTAACGTTGTGATACTCCGGACTCCTTTAACCTTTTGAGAAAAACACATTTGATTAATTTTTGTTCTCAAAGCAGCTTTACTTTACCCTTCTCAAGTTCCCTTTAACTTGTAGCTTTAACTGATTTCTGCTAAATGTTCAGTCAACATTGAAGATACCACACACTATCTTCCCCATATTTTCTCTTCATGGCACCCACAATAGGCCCTGCTGGTATCTCAGCAGTAGGCCCGCTTGGTTGTTTTTTTTTTTTTTGTTTTTTTTTATAGAGCTCTTATCTTTTACTGCTATAGCGTCTTATATCTGAGTTCCTGCCCTGGTCTGGCTCTGACAGAAACCTGCGTCCTTGTTTTGACTTACAGACCCAAAAAAACTATCACTTTTAACCTGTGTTCTTGCCAGCTCACACATTATTTTACCTGTGTTCTTGCGAAGCTCACACATTATTTTACCTGTGTTCTTGGTCGAAGCTCACACATTATTTTACCTATGTTCTTGCCAAGCTCACACATTATTTTTCCTGTGTTCTTGTCGAAGCTCACACATTATTTTTCCTGTGTTCTTGCCGGCTCACACATTATTTTACCTGTGTTCTTGCCGAAGCTCACACATTATTTTACCTGTGTTCTTGTCAAGGCTCACACATTATTTTACCTGTGTTCTTGCCGAAGCTCACACCTTACTGTGTTCTTGCTTTGGCTTCAGACCAAAAGCTCACACTTTTATGCATAAAACTCACAGAAATAAGAAAATAATAAAAATAACAAAGAAAAAGAAACACCTGTTCTTGTTTTGTCAGCCTTCGAGTCCTGGACTCGGTATTCAACACTTATTGTAGATAAACGCAATTCTATTCCACAGTTATCTTAAGAGAAACAGAGGTGATTTAGTTTGTATTTTAAAATTAGTCCCACAATTTACCTCTTTCTTAGGAGCAACAATAATGGACCTCAGAATCAGGAAGAAATGATAATAATTGGAATGTAAACCATCTCACCAAATGTTGTCCTTGTGCAAATCGTAGCAGAGTCAGTCACAGGCCCCAGGACGCCGGGTCCTTGTCCTCGGATTGTTTTAAGAGGAGAGAACGGGTTCGCCAACCCAGGTCAAAAAATCAGCCCCTCAACGACCCGGGGTCCAGACGGACTCTCGAACGATCCCCACTTCTGACACCAAAATTGTTGTGGAAATATTCTGTCAGGATGGTCTAATCTCCACAGGGTTCTTTAATTACACAAGGAATGAGTAACTTCACTGATTCAGTTGCCCAAAAGAGTTGCTTTTAATATCTGTCTGCAGAACAGAGATGAGAATTCAGACACACAGCACAGAGCTTTGTGAGTGAATGCCCATACAGAATGTAAGGAAAAACAATATTTATGCACTTCTGATACATACATGCTTACGTGAGTTCCTGCTGACAAGCAATACCGTCATAGTGATAAACAAACATGCAAAAACGATAAGTAACCACAAAAACAAATGGCTCAGATTTCTAAATATATCTCTCGTTAGTTTAAAGTATATAGAGAAAGCAATCACATCTCACAAGTTTCAAATGTTTACCTTTACCAAATGTCACCCCCCACTAGGGATCCCTTCCTTCTTTATTCTTTTTCTCCCCTCTCTGTGTTAAATCTCCATGTACCCCTCTCCCTCTCTCTCACACTCACTCCTCCTACCCCCCTCCCACCCTGTGTACCCTCTCTGTTTGTCATGACTCTCTGTGTCACAATGTGTTTGTTGTTAGTTTCACAGGCTTTATGGTGCCTTTTTATGATACATATCATGACTCATTGTATACATCTGTCCCTAACACCTACATGGTCTTTAAGCAACACCTTACACCCCACCATCCTGACATTCACAGCTCACAAGCAGCATCATTCTATTTACATTACACTCTCACTGTTATGTGTCTGCAGGAAAACAGACCTGCAGAGGATTTTCTCCTCCCCCTCCCTCTTGTGTTGCAGGAGCTGCCACCTATCACCAGCTGATTGGAGTCTACCTGACAGTCTGAGCAGCTGGTTGAGTCTCTGCTCTCCAGCCAATTGCTGTGGAGTGCAATCCTTTAAAGGATGCAGTCCATGGGCCGTGGCTCTCTCTCTCTCTGCTTCAGTCTGCGGACTGTGTCTTTTAGACAGACATGATCCTGTGTTGGTAAAATTGGTGGTGAGTAGTGGACACAGTTTAGTTTGGGGTACCCTGTACATTTCACACACACAGTTTTGTTGCTGTATAGAAACACTAGGTTTAGGAGTTGTACCACCCTTGTATAGTTTTAACACAGCCCATTTTGTAGTTTAGTTAGTCAGCCTTTTGTTTGTCTTAATTTCCAGAGAAGATAATAGTATTTAGGCCTGGTTTTGTTTATTTGATTTCATTTCTTTGGTACACCTCTGAATCCCTACCACCACCTCAATTTGTGTTGTTAAACTCCTTTGTTATAAATTAAACTTGGTTATGGCACATTTTCTCCCTCAATCAATCTGACTCTTGTTTTTGGTTTGTTCAGTTACTGGTTCACATGCTGGAAGGTAACAAGTGGGGCTCGTCCGAGATCTAATTCCTTTGAACAAATCAATTTACAAGTTGATGAGATGAATCGTGGTGATAATTTGTACTTTGGGAGAAATGGCATTTAATGTTAACGATTTTGTGGATGGTCCTAGTTTGGACAAATTGGATGTATGTCGTAAAGATGATCTACTTGACATTGCGGCACATTTTGACATTTCAGTGTCTAAATATAGCATTAAAAGGGAAATAAGAGCTCAGGTAATTGAAAAGTTAATTGAGTTAAATGTTTTACAGGTTCCTGGTAACCCTAACTCTACTGGTGATGATGGTCCCGTTGATGCTGATTCTCTAGTAGAACAAAGGACTTCCAGGGAGGAACAGGTTGACCCAACTACTCCTCCAAAGAGTTTACTTGAACCTGATCCTCTTCCTGCCACACTACCTCGTTTTGAGCCTTTCTCCCCAGATACTCAACGTTCTAGCCTTGATGTTAAGCTTAAGGTTCGCTTGGCCTGTCTTCAGTTGGAAGCACAGGAGAAAGAGGCGACAGGCAAGGCAGAATTTGACCATCGATTGCAGGTTCGTAAATTAGAAATAGAGGCAGAGGTTAGATTAAGAGAGCTTGATGTGGAAGCCATGAGAATCAGTGCCGAGCAGGCCAAGAAACGCTTGTCTGAGGAGAGTGCACCAATCCATAGCATCCAGAAACCAACTTTTGATGTAAGTAAACATATTGCTCTCGTACCAACATTTCGTGAATCAGAAGTTGATTCTTATTTTTGTGCATTTGAGCGCATTGCCACTGCACTAGATTGGCCCAAGGACATGTGGCCTATATTATTACATTGTAAATTGGTAGTTAAAGCACAGGAGGTTGTGTCTTCTCTCTCACTGGCAGATGGTTTGAGCTATGATGTTCTTAAAGAGTCAATTTTGGCGTGCCTATGAGCTTGTGCCAGAGGCTTATAGACAGAAGTTTCAAAGCATCGGAAGCTTATGGACAGACTTTCGTTGAGTTTGTACGTGAGAAGAGTGCCCTCTTTGATAAGTGGTGTGTAGCCACCAATGTTAAAGATAACTATGAGTCACTCCATCAGTTGATTCTTTTGGAGGATTTTAAGAATTGTCTTTCAGAGAAAATAGTGATGTTCTTGAATGAACAGAAGGTGACCTCAGTGAGTAATGCAGCAGTTCTAGCAGACGAATTTGTTCGTACTCACAAGAATGTGTTTGTGTCTGATAAGGGTACTGGGTCACGTCCTGTGGGACCTGATCCATCACTGGATAAAACAAGGGGGCCACGATCTCCACCACGTGGTGATCGTGAGTGCTTTTACTGTCATAAAACAGGCCATGTTATTGCTGACTGTTTTGCCTTGAGGCGAAAACAACAAAATCCTTCCAACTTGACACAACCAAAAGGTGTGGGTCTGGTGAAGACTGTGCCTCCCCTACCTGCAACAAATAGTGAATTGAACAGAGAAGCTGAACCTGACCCATGTTTCAAACCTTTCATTTCAAAGGGATTTGTTTCTCTTACTGGTGATCCAAAAGGTCAGCATCCTGTAACGTTTCTGAGAGACACAGGAGGCTCGCAATCAATTATTAGAGAGGGAGTTTTACCATTGTCATTGCTCTCATCATGTAACTCAAGTGCAATTGTACAGGGTGTTGGAATGAGTTACATAGCAGCACCTCTACATAATGTACATGTTCACCATTCTCTGGTAAATGGACCATTTAAAGTTGCGGTTCTATCTGCCTTACCCATTAAGGGCGTTGACTTTATCCTGAGCAATGATCTGGCTGGTGGTAAGGTAATGCCAGTTCCTGAAGTGGTTGATACTCCTACCACTACTGAGTCTGATCCACTAGGACAAAGGCTCGCCAGTGTTTTTCCTCCGGCATGTGTTGTTACCAGAGCCCAGACAAAGAAGTATGGTATTGATTTGTCTGACACTATCTTTGTGAATGACCATATTCCTGAAGTTCCTGAGACCCAATCTGAAAGTCAGCCTACTGACACCATGTTGCCCTCTACTGGAGGAGCTGTTGAACTTCCAGCTAGCCGTGCTGAGTTCATTGCTGCACAAAGGGCTGATCCCACACTTTCCAAGAGTCTGTCTTCCGTCCTTAGTCAGCAGGAGGCTAGAAAAAGGAAAATGGCGTACCTGTTAATAGATGACTTGTTGATGCGTCGTTGGACAAGTGATGTTCCAGAAGAGGCAGCTGGGGACTGTAACGCAACTAATCAAGTTGTCGTCCCCACTGTATATCGTTCGCAGATTCTGTCTTTAGCCCATGATCATCACTGGTCAGGACATATGGGGTTAGAAAAACATATGATAGGAGTCCTTCGACATTTTTTCTGGCCTGGTCTTAAGTCTGATGTTGTACGTTACTGTCGTACCTGCCATGTGTGTCAGATTTCAGGTAAACCTAATCAGATGATTGCTCCTGCTCCACTTTGTCCAATTCCAGTGATGGGGGAGCCATTTACAAAGGTTATTGTTGATTGTGTCGGACCGTTGCCAAAGACTAAAACTGGTAATCAGTTTTTGCTCACAGTCATGTGTTCTTCCACCAGATTCCCAGAAGCCATTCCACTGCGAAAAATTACAGCTCCAGTTGTTACCAAGGCTCTTGTGAAATTTTTCACTATGTTTGGTCTTCCTCGTGAGGGTCAAACTGATCAAGGAACCAACTTCAAGTCCAGAGTCTTTGCCCAGGCCCTGAAGGCCTTAGGAATTAAACATGTCACCTCTAGCCCTTACCATCCTGAAAGCCAGGGTGCACTAGAGCGATTTCACCAGACTTTGAAATCTATGATGCGTAAACATTGCCATGACTCACAGAGAGATTGGGATGATGGTATTCCCCTTTTGATGTTTGCTGCCCGTGAGGCTGTGCAGGAGTCACTTGGCTTCAGTCCCCTGCAGTTGGTGTTTGGACATGAAGTACGGGGACCTTTAAAAGTTCTCAGAGAACAGCTAGTGGCTCCTCCAAAAAAGGTAGTTAGCGTTCCTGAGTATGTTAATAAACTTAAAGATCGTCTTCAGCGTGCTTGCTCCTTGGCTAAGGAGGCTCTTGCATCCACTCAGGTAAAGATGAAACACTATGATCAGAAGGCAGTCGCCCATTCATTCCAACCAGGTGACCAAGTTTTGCTCCTTTTGCCTGTGTCTGGTTCTGCCCTCTCTGCCAAGTTTTCAGGTCCCTATGCTGTAGAGAAGAAGCTCAGTGAGACGAACTACATTATCCAGACACCTGACCGCAGGCGACAAACCCAAGTCTGTCACGTAAATATGATGAAACTGTATAATTCTCGAGATAACCAAAATGAGTCAACTCCCCTTCCTGAGGTGAAGGCTGTTTCAACTGTTGTCTCATTTTCAGAAGTGGACAGTGGTGGTGGTGATGATGATGATGATGATGATGATGGGTTGGTGATGAGGAACACCATACCACAAGGGGCAAGGTTGAGTAACTCAGAGGTTTGTCCAACTTGCCCTAGTACTTATCTCATCTCCTGAGTGATCAGTTCAAAGACATTGAACAGCTGATGGGTAAGTTTCCTACGTTGTTTCGGGATGTACCCTCCCAAACCTCTGTCATCAGTCACGACATTGTCTTGAGCTGCAGTCGGCCAATAAAACAGAATGCTTATCGGTTAAATCCAGCAAAAGGGAGGTGATGAAAAAGGAGGTTAGCTACCTTCTTGAGAATGAACTTGCAGTGCCAAGCTCTAGTCCATGGAGCTCCCCGTGTCTCCTGGACACAAAGTCAGATGGGACTCCTAGATTTTGCACAGATTTCCGCAAGGTAAATGCTGTTACTGTTCCTGACGCATATCCTTTGCCTTTAACGGATGTCTGTATTGACGAGATTGGTCCCATGAAATTTGTCACAAAGCTTGATATGTTGAAAGGGTATTGGCAAGTCCCTTTAACTCCACGCGCTTCAGAGATTTCGGCTTTTGTGACCCCTGACAATTTCCTGCAGTACACAGTGATGCCCTTTGGCATGTGTGATGCTCCTGCTACCTTCAGAGGCTTATAAACAAGGTACTGGGAGATGTGTCACACTGCAGAGCATATTTAGATGACATTGTTGTCTACTCAGATGATTGGGAGAACCACAGGGCCACATTACGAGAAGTTTTCTGCCGTCTCTCGGCTGCATCCTTAACCCTTAACCTCTCCAAGTGCGACTTTGGTCGAGGCACTGTCCTTTATCTTGGTCACCAGGTCGGGCAAGGTCGAGTGTGTCCTGCCAATGTAAAGGTAGCTGCCATCGCTGCATTCCCTGTGCCCACCACCAGGAGGGAGCTGCGGCGTTTTCTGGGGATGACCGGGTTCTTTCGTGGTACTGTAAAAACTTTTCCACCGTGGCAGCCCCACTGACCGCTTTGACCAGTCCCACCCATCTCTTTGTTTGGACAGATGAGTGCCAAAAATCATTTGAGAGTCTGAAAGCCCTATTGTGTTGTGGTCCTGTTTTGTCTGCCCCAAATTTTTCTTTGCCCTTCAAGGTCGAGGTTGATGCAAGTGCTGTTGGGGCTGGTGCAGTACTTCTGCAGGAGGACGCCCAGGGTATTGACCACCCCGTGAAAAAAATAATGACTCTCCAGATTCATCTCCTTCTTTACTTTGGGAAACCTGGAAGGCCGTAATTAGAGGTAAAATAATATCGTACTCTTCATACAAGAAAAGAAAGGAACAACAAATGGAGACAGATATTGAGGAAAAAATTAAACAACTTTCTTAACTCCAAGTGAACAATTACAATCTGAGTTCCACAATGCAAAGTTATGCCTCGACGACATTTTATCAAAGAAAACAGATTTTTTACTACAACAACTGAGATACAATGATTTCGAGCATAGCAACAAATCAGGCAAATTTCTTGCAAATTTAGTACAACGCAACAGAGAAAAATCTTTTATAACAGCAATACAGGATCCTACTGGCAAATATACTCAATCACCTCAAGAAATCAATCAGATGTTTTATAGCTACACAAGCTATATTTAGCAACAGTTAACCCCAACAAAGATGATATTCACACATTTCTCAACAATCTAAAGCTGCCTGAACTAACATCTGAATGCAGAGACATCTTAGATGCTCCAGTGACTATCAGTGAATTACAATGTGCATTAGATAGTATGTCACCGGGCAAAGCACCTGGTCCAGATGGTTTCCCTGCTGAATTTCTCAAACATTTCTGGCTAATGCTAGCACCCCTTTTTTTCAGAACAGTTATGGAGATTAAAAATAAAGGCTATATAAGTGCTCACATGAACACAGCTGCAATAAAGTTATTATTGAAACCAGATAAAGACCCCACGCAGCCTGCTAGCTATCGACCTCTGTCGCTAATCAACTCTGACATCAAAATTATATCTAAAGCACTCGCTTCCAGGTTGGAGAAAATTATCCCGGCTATAATTCACAATGATCAAACAGGATTTATTAAAGGCCGACACTCCACTAACAACTTTAGAAGGCTTCTAAATCTGATCAATTTGACACAGCGCTGCAATAGAGAAGCGATCGTTATATCACTTGATGCAGAAAAAGCCTTTGACAAAGTTAACTGGTCCTTTCTCTTCTCTGTACTTCATAAATTTGGTTTCGGTGACTCATTTATCCAGTGGGTTTCAACTCTGTATAACTCACCTAAAGCTACTGTCACGACTAATGGGATCACTTCACAAAGCTTCACTTTGCAAAGGGAACTAGACAAGGATGTCCACTCTCTCCCTTACTGTTTGCAATTTTTATCGAACCATTGGCTGCAGCGGTACGTCAGAACAACAATATCAAAGGTATCTGCTCTCTGAAGTCTGAACACAAAATTAATCTATGCGCGGATGACATTTTACTTTATTTAGAAAAACCCAAAACATCAATGAAGGAAGTATGTAAACTCATCACAACCTTCTCACGCCTATCAGATTACTCCATCAACTGGTCAAAATCAATTATACTTCCATTAACAGAGAGCTCATGGAATCCTGCAATCCAAAACACTCATTACTCTTTCCCTACAGGCAACATTAGATATCTGGGCATAAATATTTCCTCCAAACTCTCAGATCTTGTCCACTTGAACTTCACACCACTTGTGGACAAAGTGTGTGGTGATCTGAGCCGTTGGAATAACCTTCCTATCTCACTGTTGGGACGAATAGCTACTGTCAAGATGAAAATATTACCTCAAATCAAGGCTACAATCAGCCTGGCTACTCTCCAGAAGAATAAGTCTGAAGGTGGACTGGAGGCTCCCAATTTTCTGCATTACTACCTAGCTAATCAGTTACAATACCTTATCAAGCGGATCCATCCACAGAAAGAATATAACTCCTGGATGGAACTAGAACAGTTAGACTGCAACCATATTAAACTCGCTGATCTACCCTTTATCACCTCCATTCTTAAAAATCATTCCTGCTTCAAGAATCCCTTGATCGCCTCCACACTGTCTGCATGGTGGAGAGCCCTTGAAATCACAGGTTCCCCACTTCAACCCAGTGTACTCTCACCAATCTGGTACAACCCAGACTTTGCAAACAATAAAACCCCTCTCTATCTCAGTACATGGGCAGAGAAGGGGTCACCCATCTCCATCACCTCCTCCAAGATGACATATTTATGACATACACAGACTTATTCCAAACCTTTGGAATAAGGAATGGAAATTTTCTCCAATACCTGCAGGTAAAGAAAACAATTACAAAGAGAATCCCAACACTTCAGTCCACCTCTCAGCCACCTGATTTACAGCCACCTGAATTTATCAAATACATCACCAAATTGTTGCCCAAAAATAAGAAAAACCTCTCAAAAATGTATAGTTTCCTCTCAAAGACAGACTCTATACATTTACCAATCCCAAAATGGGAGAAAGACTTATCCATGCCCTTAGACCATGATTTTTGGACTCAGATCTGTGGAAACACATTTAGCATGACAAAAAATACTAACCTACAACTGATCCAATTTAAGGTTCTCCACAGAGCACACGTAACACAGTATAAAATGTATAAAATGAGTTTCTCACAGTCTGACTTGTGCACCCAATGCACTCAAAAAACTACCGATACTTATTTTCATGCACTGTGGCTATGTTCTCCTGTATTTCAATTCTGGGCAACAGTAACACAGAAACTCTCTTCTATTTTGGACTGCAGGATCCCACAATCTCCATACTTATGCTTAATTGGCGATTTTACTACAGCGACAGTACCAGTCATTCACCTCCAACACACGCTTGCAGCTCTCGCCATCGCTAAGAAAACCATCTTGGTTAATTGGAAGGATAAGAGAGCAATCAACATTACCCATTGGCTAAACCTCCTCTTTGAGCATATCTCACTTGAGAAAATATCTGCCTCCCGAAAGAACCAATTGACATCTTTTACAGAAAAATGGTCTCCATTTATTAGAGCTCTCAATATAAATCTATAGTCTATTCTTGTTTCCTTCTTTTTTTTTTTTTTTTAACATTGTCGTACATTTTTTTGGCAGAAGAATAATCTCTATTTTACAGCTCTTAATATAAATTCATAGTCTGCTCTTGTCTGTTAGCATATGCCGACCCCCCTCATAAATTTGAGCTGTTCCAGAAAATATTCATTCTCTCTGTGCCTTTGTTCTGATCCCTAACTTGTCTCCTCTTCTCTTATATTGCAGTTGAATAACCATCTCTTCATTAAGGAATGATGGATCCAGGGACTCCAAGGCTGGGTGCTGGCACAAGGGGGTTACTTTTCCTCTTGTCCCTGGCGTTGCTCTACGATTCTGAGAGGCCTGCCCGGCTGTGGCAACTCCCCCCGGGGGTGGATGTGTCCGATGTCTCTCCTTTTGGGCCCTATGGCTTGTGGGCCTTCACTGTTTTCCGGGGTCCAGGGGGGGGTAGTTGCCCCTATCGCCTTGTGGCGGTCTGGCTGGCTCTGGGGGTGTGGGGGGGGTGGGTGCTTCCCAGTTCCTTTCCTGCCCGCATCCCCTCCTCTCTTCTCTCCTGCCTCCCTGCTCCTCCTCCCCCTTCTCCCGTCCCCGGGGTGTCTGGGGTCCTCGTCAGCCGTGGGGTCGGCTTGGGGGCCGGGGGCTCTCTTCGGGGGGGTGTGGGTGTGGGTGCTCTGGCCCGCACGTGCTCAGGCAATCGCCTGGGCCTGCATATCACCACTGGAGTTCCAAGCTCAGCTTGCTCGATCCTCGATCCGGGTCCGACGCGTTCCTGGGCTGTGATGGGGCCAAGCCGGATGGGGGCTTGCGCCGTTCCCAGCGGAGCTTGTCTCCTCGTGCTGGGGGGGTGGGGGGGCGGATCAGTGTTACGGTGGTCGGGGGGGGGGCTTCCCCTCGCTCACAAGGGGGCATCCCGGGGCTTGGGGGTGAGCGATCTGGGTCCGCCGGTAGGGGGATTGTTTGCCGGACAGTGCTGGCTTGCGCATTTGGCTCCCGGCTGGTTGAGTGCGTATCGATCCTTTTCGGCTGTGCTGGCTGGTCGCTGCATCTCTAATTCTGCATGGCTGCTGGGGCTGTGCTCTGGGGCTGCAGCTTTCAGGGTCATGGTGTTGGCGGGGCCTGCTGGTTTGTGTGGGATCTCCCTGGCCCCTGGCCTCTTGATCCTGGGGGCCCAGTGCTTCAGGAGCTATGCCCATCTCTTCTACTCCCCTTGTGGCTCTGTTCCCATGGGCCGGGTCCACACCAGACTGCCTCTTAATGTGCACTTCACATATCTTGCACCTCACTATACATAGTCACATTTAGGCACATATAGGGACTCAACACATAGGGCTTTGAAGACAGGTGGGGGTGAGGACGGTGGGAGATTAGTTGGTGCGAATTGCAGTGCTCCAGGGCACTGTAGTCTCCCCCTCTCCCCCTTGCTCTTCAATTTTAATACAGTAATCACACTCACACTTTTGGGGGGGTTTGGGGTGGCTTGGGGATTTGGATTAGGGTTGGCTGCAGGTACCCTTATCCTGCAGCCCTCTGTTCTTCCCCTGCAGCCTCTCCTGCCCTTCCAACTTTTAATGCACCACATTACACACAGGGTGCCTGGGGGGTCCCCTTGCAGCTATGGTGGGCCCCTGATGCTGTGGCCTCCAGTGGCCGTGCCACCTGTCGGCCCTAGGGTTTTGGGGTGTGGCGGCTGGTCAGTATGGTCGGGGCTGATGGTGGGCTCTTTGCTGGCCGGGGTTGGGTGAGTGGGTCGGCGCGGCGGTTGCTGCTCCCTCATAGGTGGATTCGGCCTGCTCTCGCCCGTGCTCTCGGTTGTCTCTGTGGGTGGGGTGGGGCTCCTGTCGGATTCATACTGGCGCTGGTCGGGTGGCCTCCTGTCTCCCGGGTGTTGGGATGGCTGGGGGTGTGTGGCCGGGGGTGGGGTTGGGGATGGGGGTGGATGGTGGTGTGGTTGGGGATGGGTGGGCCCTCGTGTCGCTGGCCCCTTGGACCTGTCCTGGCCTCCTGGGGAGTGGTGTTTTCTGTCTCCTCCTGGTTGTTGGATCTGCGTGGTTCTCGGTGGCCCGGGTGGCTCTCTGGGTTTGGCATCGCCGATGCTCCCACTTCCCGGTTGTTGTGGACACCTGGCCGATCTGGCCATGAGGGGTCGTGGTAGACGCTCTGGGCTTCGGTGTTCTACACACATGCATGTTTTATCCAGACCTTATTAACTCCTCCCGAGTCACATTGATGAGTACTGATGTGAACTGCTAGTATGTGCCAAATCATTCGACCGACTTCTCACTTAGGTCATATTTTCTCCACATACTTCTTTCATTTGTGTTCTCGGTAGCCTACTCTATACGGTTAGGTCCTCCACTACTCTGGTGTTCAATACTGTTGGGTGTTGGGATGAAGGTGTTAGGAATGACACAGTAGCTTACACGTTTTTTTTATTCCAATAGCACTGCCTGTCTCTAAACTTCCCTTTTTGTTTTGTCTTATCTCCTGTCTGTCATTTATTTCCCCTCTTGTCACCAAAGGTGTAGCACGTCCCTCTCTGGCTTATAACAGGAAATTCCAATAAATAAAGTAAGATTAGATTCCAGGGAGGGCCGGTGATGGTCACATACACGCACCAAATATTAATAGCTTTTGCTGCAAGACTAAAATATTCATAATCTCATTAAAGGTTGACACTCTTTGTGGTGTTGAACAATGAGAACAATGCAGACAAAGTGAAAAAAAAAGATAAACAAACATGCTGTATGCTTTAATGTAGACAGAGTCCACAAGTCTATCAGGCCTGATGGCGAGGAAAAGAGACACACACTGTTCTCTGTGAAAATTAAAACAAGATAACTTCTAGCGACATCATCATGAGTTCAGACATAACAGCTTATACAATCAGCTAAATTTCCATCACAAAGGTCAAATGTAAATAAAGTTCACATTTAATGAAATTAAAATGTTTTACAAAAATAGCGTATCACAAAAATAGCAACAAAATAATGTATCACAAAATAGCAATTAATCTTTTTGTGTTAATGTCAAGTAGTAAATTAGACTTTAAACTAGTAAATATTACCTAATAATTTCTTAGAATAATACAAGAAAATGTTTGTTAAATAAGAATAAGAAACACCAAGAATATTTTATTATATTTTGCAAATAGATGCAATTTTAATTCAGTAAAATTTACTATCAATAGGTGACTAGTTCCTATGGACATTGCTAGTGAAGTTTATTGAAGTATTTCTTGTAAAAAAAGAATGTGTTACTAGGAAGTAAATTTTACTTAAAAACATCCTGAATAAGGACTTCCTGTGTGGAAAACGTTTCCTAGAGTTTTTTGAGTAAATGTCACTCCAAATTTATTTCACTGTATCATGACATTTTCCACTGGATTAAAATTCTCTCAGCTTCTCCTGTATCATTATGATTTAATTTCTGTTTCCTCTGCTCCTCATTATCCAGGTACAAGAATGGCCAACCACGTCCGTACAGTTTGGCTCTGGGACGCTGCATCAAACAGAGGCTATGGGAGAGACTGGATCGTCCCACTTTTACAGAGACCGACGGTGAAGACGGACGGACGTCTCCTGTGGGACTGGACACTATCCTCCACATAATAACGTGAAACATTTTGGGAGAACCGAAACCCAGACAGAGGAGCTCAGCTGGATGATGTTTCAAATTGAAACATCATCCAGCCTGAGCTGCTACCAGGGCAAGGACCTACTTCACCACCTAGAGTCAACCTCTACCAGCAATCTGCAGCTGTCGCCTCCACCTGCAGATCCTGGTAGACAGCTGCCATCCCAACTTCAAACTACAGTCTCTGCAACATCTGCTACTAGTGCGATGACAAACTCCACCCAGAGTCAACCTCCACCTGAAGCCTCGGCCAACAAGCTGCACTGAACCCTCCGTCTGAAGATCCTTCCATTCCTACAGACACCTGCCAGCATGACCTGACAGACGGTAATGCAGAACATCGACTAGAAGAGCTCTTCTTCCTCAAGGTAGTGTGGATCAGGCTGGTGCATAAAGGTGTAGAATAATATCTGAGGTGGTTTAACCTTCACCGAATACCTCTGCAACAAACCTACAGACAACAACCAGCACCTTCACCTCCACCTTAAGAACCTTCCAGCAACTCCAGCTCCATCTACATTCAGTGAAGAACTGAGAGGAACAGCAGGTAAACAGCCCTTCAGATGACATGCAGAAACACAGCTGTGTAATAACAGCATAGCTGGGTTCTTCATTAAAGCAAGCATTCTATTTACTACCTTTCTAAACTTTTCTCTCCTTTCTCCAGAACCTCCTGATCCATCTCCCTCCAGACCAACAGCCTCCATCTAAATCGATTGTGGTTCCCCTTGTTGAAAATTCAATATTCTTTTAGTTTAATCTAAACTCTGTGGTACAGTTTCCTGTATATGTAGGGTAAAAGTTTACTGCTGGGCCCAGACTAACCATCCCCATGTCCCGCCTCAGTTGCCCCAATTTCCCACCAAAACAAGAGCACAATTATTTTGTATGTAATTAAGGAATAAATATGAAGATCTCACTCCCACATGAATTCATAAGGTGCTGTGGCACTAAATTAGTATTATTATTATTATTATTATTAACATTATATTAATATTATTATGTCAAATCAATATTCAATTGGTCATTCGGAGAGAGATTTACAATTAAAACAACTTTTATGTTTACTTTCTGCAAAGCCTCATTATTGCAGGGACACCTTTAATTGGATAATATATATATATATATATATATATATATATATATATATATATGTGTGTGTATATATATATAGATATAGATATATACATAAATATATATATATATATATACGTGTATATATATACGTATATATATATATATACACGTATGTATATATATATATACAAATATATACAAATATCCCACTGACAACCCCAGTGGGTGTGATTGGGTGTGTATGCGTGGTTTTTTCCGCTGTCTCCCTTTCTTTCCCAGGCAGGTTGATTACTTGATGAGCCTCTGGTGTGCGTTTCGGTGAGGGGCGGGGTCTCCGCTGTAAAATCCCAGTGAGGAACACCGTCTGGGCTCTCTGCACCTTCTCGGCCGGGCATCGGGCCGTCCGTCTGCTGCTCTTTTTTTTGTGTTTTTGTAAATAAATATTATTGCCGGCAATTTCCCTCTTGCGCTGTTTATTGGTCAGATACCTGAGTCAGTTCTGACAAATGGGGGCTCGTCCGCGTCTTAGTATTTTGTTTGGTGGCAATATGGCACGGTAATGAGAGTTTTGGTTCACCTGTCGAGTTTAGGTGATGCACAGCGGATGAGCATTTTCTGGAGGTTCCCGTTAGGTATTAGGGCACTCTCTCCTTTGGGATTGTGTCTGTTTGTTTTTTTTGTTGTAGTGTTGTGGGGAGCGGCTAGTGTTGGTTGCGCAAGCAACCTTCTCGGGGGCACTCCGTGGGATCGCCTGTGGTGGTTCCGCTGGTTTTGTGCTTAATCCACCCGCTGCAGAACCGCATGAAGATTAGGGTTGAGATTAGCCAGATTCTGGGTTAGGTAGTTAGGGGAACGCTCTGGGGGGCTTGTTGCTCAATTGCGTGTAGCTGTAGCATAAAAAGGGTGTGCTTTTCCCAGCTCCCGCCATGTTGTGCGCAAGTGCGCGAGAGGAAAAAGTGGTGAAGGAGACTGGTAGTGACAGGTCGGGGTTTGAGCCTTTCATCATAGAGGCACAGGTGTCCTTGGTGGATATGGCTGAACGTGTTGATATTAAAGTGTTACGCGATACAGGGGCCCGACATTCTTTCATCGTACAATCTGCGCTCCCTTTTTCCTCTGATACGCAGTCTGGTGATTTCATTGTGAAGAGGGGGATGGAGCTTGGTTTTGTCCCCGTGCCATGCCATAATGTGGTGTTAGACTGTGATCTGGCTAAAGGTGTTTTTGCTGTGGGTGTGCGCCCTGAATTACCTTTGCAGGGCGTCTCCATGATTCTGGGCAATGATATCTGTGGGGGTCGGGTTTGGTCTAATGGTCCCCCGTCACCTGTGGTGGTGTCCGAGCCGTTAGCGGTGACGTCTGACAGCTCGGAGTTGGACGTTTTTCCTGTTTGTGCCATGACGCGTGCTCAAAGTAAAGATGCGCCCGTGTCATTGGGGGCCGCGGCTTCAAGGGAACCAGTTGTGCTTCCCGTTTTGCCTCCACTGGTGTCAAAGGATGAGTGGGTTACGGCTCAGAAAACTGATGTTTTGTTGTCCTCGTTGTGGGATCAGGTTGTGCCGTGTCATAACATCGGTGAGGTTGCTCAGGGGTATTTTGTTCAGGATGGGATTCTGGTGCGTAAATGGGTGCCTTGTATCGGGGATGTTGTAGGACCTCCTGTGTTTCAAGTAGTGGTGCCTAGGGATTTTCGTACTCAAGTTCTGAGAGCTGCACATGATAAAAGTGGTCACTTTGGAGTGCGTAAAACGTATCTACAGGTACTGAAACACTTTTTCTGGCCGCGGGCCAAGAAAGAGGTGGCGGCGTATATTAAAACATGCCATGTTTGCCAGCTGACAGGGAAACCCAACCAGCGCGTAAAACCGGCGCCGTTGCAGCCAATTTCTGTGGCGAGTGAGCCTTTCGAGTATCTGATTATAGACTGTGTGGGGCCGTTGCCTAGTGCAAAGTCGGGGTGTAAGTATTTATTGACTGTAATGTGTCAATGTACTCGTTACCCAGCGGCTTATCCGCTTCGTTCCATTACCACCAACGCGGTAGTTAAAGCGCTGGCACAGTTTATTTCAGTGTTCGGAATACCCAAAGTCATACAAAGTGATCGAGGGTCTAATTTATCCTCACATATGTTTGCTGAAGTCTTGAACACGCTGGGGGTGTGCCATAACCAGTCCACTGCATATCATGCGCAAAGTCAGGGTGCGTTAGAACGTTTCCATCAGACGCTTAAGTCCCTACTGCGCGCTTATTGCACAGAGTTAGATCGAGACTGGGAAGATGGACTTCCCTGGTTGATGTTGGCGGCGCGAGAAGCCGTGCAGGAGAGCACGGGCTTCAGTCCGAATGAGTTGGTTTTTGGGCACTCGGTGCGTGGGCCGCTGGCAGCTCTGAAAAATGATTTAATTCCTCCTGAGGTTCCCAGGAATCTGGTTGATTTTGTTAATGGTTTTCGGCACAGGTTGTTTCATGCAGGTTTGTTGGCAAAAGAAAAACTGGGGCAGGCTCAGATAAGAATGAAAACCCATTATGACCGGGATACGGTATGCCATGAGTATAGTCCTGGTGACCAGGTTCTTGTGCTGACACCGCTGGTCACGTCGCCGTTTCAGGCTAAATTTATAGGCCCGTATACTGTGTCCGCAAAAGTTTCTGATGTTAACTACCTTGTCGCTACACCAGGTCGGAGGAAGTCGTCTCAGCTGTATCACGTGAACCTGTTAAAACCATATTATCAGCGCCCGGGAAATGGTGAGTGCGTAAAAGGTGACGTGGGTCCAGCGCTCGCTGTGGATGTTTGTATGGCGCAGGAAGCGGACGGCGTTCCCGAACCTGATGACAGTTTGTTGAGTGGTAGGTTGAATAACTCTGAATCTTTGCGTAATCTGCATGTCCTGTTGGCGCATTTGTCTGGAGATCAACGTGAGGAGTTGGTGGAGCTGACTGGTAGGTTCCCGCAGCTTTTCGGTGACGTTCCATCCCACACCTCCTGGATTGTACACGATATTGATGTGGGGGAGGCTCAGCCGATCAAACCATGGTTTTACCGCGTGGGTCCGGAGAAGCTGACACATTTAAATACTGAGATTGAGTATATGCTGAAAAATAATATTGCGGTTCCATCTGCGTCTAGTTGGGCGTCTCCTTGTGTGTTGGTGCCTAAAACGGATAAAACTTTGCGTTTTTGCACGGACATGAGGAAGGTTAATTCTGTCACCAAGTCCGACTCCTTTCCATTACCGCGTATGGACGATTGCATAGACAGGGTAGGATCCGCCAAGTTTGTTTCTAAGTTTGACCTGCTCAAGGGTTATTGGCAGGTGCCCTTATCAGAGCGTGCGAGTGAGATTGCTGCTTTTGTTACGTCGGCAGGCCTTTACCAATACACTGTTATGCCTTTTGGTTTAAAAAACGCTCCGGCCACTTTTCAGCGGCTGATGAACCGGGTTGTGCATGGGTTAAAGGGCTGCTCCGTATATTTAGATGATTTGGTTGTATACAGTGACACATGGCATTCACATTTGCAGAGAATAAGGGACTTGTTTGAGAGGTTGGCTGAGGCACAGTTGACAGTAAACTTGGCTAAGTGCGAGTTTGCTCGAGCTACTGTTAATTACTTGGGCCGTGTAGTTGGTCAGGGTAATGTCGTTCCTGTGCAGGCCAAGGTGCTAGCTGTGTCTGACTTTCCACAGCCTACTACAAAAAAGGAACTGCAGCGGTTTTTGGGTCTAGTAGGATATTATAGAAGTTTCTGTAGAAATTTCTCTACTGTCGTCTTTCCTTTGACTGAGTTGTTGAGGGCTGGAGCGAAGTTTGTGTGGTCTAGTGAGTGCCAACAGGCCTTTACTAATGTAAAATCTTTACTGTGCTCCAGTCCTGTGTTGGCAGCTCCACAGTTTGACAAACCCTTTGTTTTACAAGTAGATGCCTGCCTGGTGGGGGGGGGTGCCGTCCTTCTTCGGGGGGGGGGCGAGGGGTTGTTGAGGCCGGTCTGCTTCTTCTCCAGGAAGTTTAATCGACATAAGGCAAACTACTCAGTCATAGAAAAGGAAGCTTTGGCACTTATCTTGGCTTTACAGTATTTTGAGGTGTGCGTGGGTGGACGGCACCTCTAGTTGTGTATACAGATCACAACCCTTTGACCTTTTTGGGTTCTTTGAAGACTCCGAACCAGAGACTGGTTAGGTGGTCTCTCTTTTTGCAGGGTCATGACTTAGATATACGCCATATCAAAGGGAAAGATAATATTATGGCAGATGCCTTGTCTAGGGCACCTTTGTCTTAGAGTGAGGGGTATTGTGGCAGGGCATTGACTATTTGGTGTGCTATGACATGTAATTTTATCTCTGCTTCTGCTCTCCGACTCATCATCATCAGGCAGTCTCTTAAATAAGCTTCCCCGGTACCAGGTTGCGGAGTTCAGGATGATTGGGTGAGTTAAGGTTGTATTTTTGCAGGGATAACTTGTTCATGTAATTGTGCGCTGTTATTAATGGTAAATTGGTAATTGGCCAAGCCACTTTTATGATTGGGTTATAGCTTTGGTGTGACGGTTCCCCTTTGGGGTTCCGTCTTAAGGGGGAGGGTGTGACAACCCCAGTGGGTGTGATTGGGTGTGTATGCGTGGTTTTTTTCCGCTGTCTCCCTTTCTTTCCCAGGCAGGTTGATTACTTGATGAGCCTCTGGTGTGCGTTTCGGTGAGGGGCGGGGTCTCCGCTGTAAAATCCCAGTGAGGAACACCGTCTGGGCTCTCTGCACCTTCTCGGCCGGGCATCGGGCCGTCCGTCTGCTGCTCTTTTTTTTAGTTTGTGTTTTTGTAAATAAATATTATTGCCGGCAATTTCCCTCTTGCGCTGTTTATTGGTCAGATACCTGAGCCAGTTCTGACAGTATGTATATATATATATACAAATATACGTGTATATATATATATATATATATATATATATATATATATATATAAACTGTGGGTTTGATCCCCATGTTAACCTGTAGGTATGACGTAGTCCTTGATGGAGCACACTGTCTCAACACACCACTAAGCAATACATATGAAGTTGCACACTTCTCATACCCTTGCCCATGTAGAATGCTGTTGCAAGCTTACATTCCCTATAGGTGACTTTCCGTTATGAGTGTGTTCCTTTTTTATAAGTGCAAACAATGTGTTGTTATGTATTGTTCTCTGTAATAAATTTCCTTTTTTTAATGGCAAAATGTCGAAGGGAGAAGAGACATAATAATCCGCTGCTTGGTTGAGTTCCTTGGAGAGTCTGGAGAGGAGCTGATCAAAGACTATCAGATACATTTTATGATTTTCAAATTTTCTGATGATTATATTAAGATGGTTGTCTGGCCTTATAGTCTGTTATTCACTTGCAATGTTATCTTTTGGGGTAAAACTTGTGGATACAAAGAACCGGCAATTGATGACTGTGTGTCCTGTTTTTACATTTTTGTCAGTTATTGGATCAATAGTCTGAATTTGTTTTGAAGATAAGACACAAGGTCCTCTACACTGAATTGAGTATATCTGTAGTTTGTTTATATTTTCATGCATTTTTTACACTAATCTCAAATAATCCAGGCATTTTTAAGTGTTTCATGTCATTCAACCTCTCTTTCACAAATTGTACTTGAAAGCCACTGGCTTCTAATTGTGGCTGTGTGTGTTTTCACAGGATGTCAGCCAAGAAGCAGTGAAAGAGGACTACAGTCATCACATCATGAAGATCACTGTCATCCATCCGAACATGGCACAGGAAAACCAAGATCCCAACTACGTGTCGGTCATCACAGAGAAGAAAGAGGTTCTGGAGGACTGCAGAAGTGTGGCAAATGCTTGTCTGCTGCTCATGGGTGTCATTTATGACTCTATTTAAGTTACCCACTGAAACTGAAATACACATTTGAAGTGTTTCAGAAACTGTTTCTTGAGCTTGACATCCTCAAAATGTCCACACTCTCCACAAGAAACTTCTAGGATGAGTGTTTGTGCAATGTTGCAGTGTTTTATATCCTTTTGCGTATGTCCCACATAAGGAAAGCTTCTTGGTTTGTTTCCTGTCAGTGATCACAGTCATCCACAACCAAACAGTTGTGTTTTTTTCTCCTCTGAGATTTTAAAGCACGCAAGATTTTACATGGAGTCTTTATATCAACATGTTAGATGTTACAGAGTCTTTATATCCTCGACATGTTTGTGGTTATGACAATATTGTGTAGATATAAATATCTATGCAAGGTCAAATGTAAATAAAGTTCACATTTAATGAAATTAAAATGTTTTGCAAAAATAGTGGATCACAAAAATAGCAACAAAATAATGTATCACAAAAATAGCAATTAATCTTTTTTGTGTTAATGTCAAGTAGTAAATTAGACTTTAAACTAGTAAATATTACCTAATAATTTCTTAGAATAATACAAGAAAATGTTTGTTAAATAAGAATAAGAAACACCAAGAATATTTCATTACATTTTGCAATTAGATGCAATTTTAATTCAGTAAAATTTACTATTAATAGGTGACTACTTCCTATGGACATTGCTAGTGAAGTTTATTGAAGTATTTTTTGTAAAAAAATGTGTTACTAGGAAGTAAATTTTACCTAAAAACATCCTGAATAAAAATTACAAGGACTTCCTATGTGGAAAACGTTTCCTAGAGTTTTTTAAGTAAATGTCACTCCAAATTTATTTCACTGTATCATGACATTTTCCACTGGATTAAAATTCTCTCAGCTTCTCCTGTATCATTATGATTTAATTAGTTTCCTCTGCTCCTCATTATCCAGGTACAAGAATGGCCAACCACGTCCGTACAGTTTGGCTCTGGGATGCTGCATCAAACAGAGGCTATGGGAGAGACTGGATCGTCCCACTTTTACAGAGACCGACGGTGAAAACGGACGGACGGCTCCTGTGGGACTGGAGACTATCCTCCACATAATAACGTGAAACATTTTGGGAGAACCGAAACCCAGACGGAGCTAAAATTGAAACATCATCCAGCCTGAGCTGCTACCAGGGCAATGACCTACTTCACCACCTAGAGTCAACCTCTACCAGCAATCTGCAGCTGTCACCTCCACCTGCAGATCCTGGTAGACAGCTGCCATCCCAACTTCAACCTACAGTCTCTGCAACATCTGCTACTAGTGCGATGACAAACTTCACCCAGAGTCAACCTCCACCTGAAGCCTTGGCCAACAAGCTGCACTGAACCCTCCGTCTGAAGATCCTTCCAGACCTACAGACACCTGCCAGCATGACCTGACAGACCGTAATGCAGAACATCGACTAGAAGAGCTCTTCTTCCTCAAGGTAGTGTGGATCAGGCTGGTGCATAAAGGTGTAGAATAATATCTGAGGTGGTTTAACCTTCACCGAATACCTCTGCAACAAACCTACAGACAACAACCAGCACCTTCACCTCCACCTGAAGAACCTTCCAGCAACTCCAGCTTCACCTACATTCAGTGAAGAACTGAGAGGAACAGCAGGTAAACAGCCCTTCAGATGACATGCAGAAACACAGCTGTGTAATAACAGCATAGCTGGGTTCTTCATTAAAGCAAACATTCTATTTACTACCTTTCTAAACTTTTCTCTCCTTTCTCCAGAACCTCCTGATCCATCTCCCTCCAGACCAACAGCCCTCCATCTAAATCGATTGTGGTTCCCCTTGTTTAAAATTCAATGTTTTTCTTGGTTTAAACTCTGTGGTACAGTTTCCTGTATATGTAGGGTAAAGTTTACTGCTGGGCCCAGACTAACCATCCCCATGTCCCGCCCTCAGTTGTCCCCAATTTCCCACCAAAACAAGAGCACAATTATTTTGTATGTAATTAAGGAATAAAGATGAAGATCTCACTCCCACATGAATTCATAAGGTGCTCTGGCACTAAATTAATATTATTATTATTATTATTAACATTATATTAATATTATTCTGTCAAATCAATATTCAATTGGTCATTCAGAGAGAGATTTACAATTAAAACAACTTTTATGTTTACTTTCTGCAAAGCCTCATTATTGCAGGGACACATTTAATTGGATAATATATGATTTTATATATATATATATATATATATATATATATATATATATATATATATATATATATATATATATAAATTATAATAAGATATTAATAATTTCTGACATAATGATGCAGTCACATTGTCACAGTTTAATTTGGATTTATTGTATTCAGACTGATAAGTACAAATATTTCAGATGTAGCCAGAAAGGATTCCATGGTTGCTATGGTGCCCAGGTGCATCAGTTCTAGAATCCTTCATGAGAACACAAACAATTCTTCATGTGGTAGATGAAAGTTGGGCCACTTGGAAATCATTTCTTCAGCTGAGGACCTCCTGGATCCTGAACTAGAGAATCAAAGACTGACCTCCATGATGGAAAATGTATGTTTTAAACAACTTAAAATGGAAATAAATGTGAAATAAAACTTAATAAACCACAGATAACACAGTATATACAATACTACAGACTAAAATGTATTATATTAATGACATGAAGTCCATCTGATATGGATATTTAGCCTTAGATCATCTTTCTCATCAGATCAATAATTCAGATAACCTAGCAAATCAACATTAGTTTGGGGATAAAAAAAAATCTTCAGAAAGATGTTGTATCCAACAAAAAAATTGTATTTTTAATCTGTGCTTTGATAACTTAGTCATCATCATATATTGTCAATCAAATATGCAGTCAGTGTTGATTGTTTGTTCTGGGAAAATTGATTTCCCACATGTATGCTATTTATTTATTGATATTTATACAATTGTAATTGATCTGTAGATTTAATATGATATGGACTTTAGGGCTGACCCAAAAATTTGGGAAGGGGATTCGAATTTAAAAAAATAGAGTGGTACTTGGTAGAGCGGGGCTGCATTTTGGTCTACCACCACCCACAGTGGGTGCTGTGGTCCAGGTACATCACTTGATTTCAACACAAACATGCCCTCAAATGGTCAAGAGAAATTCTTTTTCTAAAGATCTAAAGACATAACTAACGCCCATTATGGAAAATGGTGAATGTCTACAGTGTTTTCTGTAATAAATTAAATGGATGACAACTGTAGCAGTTTTTACTCTCAGGATGATGGACTGCTATTAATGTGTTTATTACAGCATATTACTGCATTTTTCCAGATATACTACAAAATGAAATGATTTATATCACACATGATCACAACTATCAGCAGGAACACATTTAGTGTTGTTAAATACAGCCATTTAAAAGTACAACTTTGAGATAGTCTGCATGCATTTGGTAGTCAGGCCTAACAGCAGATCTGTGAAGTTTTTCTAATATTTTGTGTGTGTTTTTGCAGCGAGACAAGCCAAACGCTCTACCAGACCATAACTACAGCAAAGGTCGTAGAGTCTCTTTCCGCCGGGCAGACAGGGCGTGTCCATGCTGCTGTGACAACATGCAGGTGAGATATCTGATGCCCCAATTTAGGACAAACAAACTGTGCATGTTACATATCTTTCACAATAAAATCCTTAAGAGCCATAGACAGTTTTAGAATATGTGTCAGCTTATAATTTTGAGTTAATTTTCACTGAAGTTGAAATGAATAAACTAAATAAATAAATAAATCTTTAAAATCCTGTAAAATAGACTGTAAATGTGGACGGTCTCTTATATTGAAAAAAGAAAACATGTTCCTCTGCAGTGCATCCAATGTAGATTTCCCTCCTGTGAGATTTTAAAAGTGAGTTTAGTAAGATGTTAACTGGAAACTGATGTCCTCTCATGTGTTGCTGACCTGCACCAGGTGCAGACAGGAAAGCGCCGGGCGCCATGCTGCACCTGTGGACCCTCCATAGAAGAGGAAGCGGACCTCCACAGCTTCTGTTGAGAACCTGGACCAGGTCCGCTCTCCTCACTCCTTTGGGGGCTGAACCTGGTGGCAAAGCCGTCAGCCACCATCCCTCCTGAGGACCTGCCTGTTGCCTCCAGGGTGGCTCCTGACCCCCAGACCTCTTCTGCTCCTCCAGTCCCCAATGACGGCCCTCTGTTGATCCACAACCACTCTGTGCAAGAGTACCAGCAGCTCCACCACGAGGTTGTGGACAACATGCTGACGTACGTTGCTCTGTCAAAAATCTATCAGATAATCATGACATTTTCCAGTGGATTAAAATTCTCTCAGCTTCTCCTGTATCATGATGATTTCATTTCTGTTTCCTCTGCTCCTCATTATCCAGGGACAAGAATGGCCAGCCCGTCCTGGTACAGTTTGCCTCTGGGACGCCGTATCAAACGGAGGCTATGGGAGACACTGGATCGTCCCACTTTCATCGAGACCTACGATGAAAACGGACGGGTCCACGTGGAAGTCTCCCATGGGACTGGAGACCATCCTCCACATTACAATGTGGACATTTCGGGAGAACCGAAACCCAAAAAGAGGTCAAATTAGACCTCCTCCGTCCTCCCTGAACTACTGCCACGTTTGTAATATTTTTCGTTGTATGGGGACTGCGGACTGGGTGACACATTCCTGTGACAGGAGAGTGACCTGAAGCACAGCAGGAGAAAGGATGAAGGTTAATGGAACACCTTGTTAACCCTGAGGGTCCTATGATCAAGCCGGCGTGATCAGATTTTTTATTGTAAATATTTGTATATAGTATAGTATATTTGTATATATTAGCGACTTATATTTAGTTTGTCAAGTCAAGTTCCAAACAGTTGATTGAACATGTTTGTGGTTTTTATTGTAATAAAAAAAAATTTCAATTTGAATTTGATTATGTTTTGGCCCAATATGTTAATGAAGTAGGTTATACTGAAATAAGAACTATCTCTTTATATAGATAAAGTTGTGCTGAAAAAAAAGATACCAAGCATGGGCATGTCAAACACTTTTCATGTGAGACACACTCTTTTTTTATTCTGTAATATTTAATGAGAAAGCTTTCATGTTTATTTGTATTTGTATTTGTTAACCAAAAAAAACAACTGAAAAAGCAAAGTTGTAAAGGAAAGCAATGTTGTAAAATGATTTTGAAATATGTTTTTTTTTTTTTTCCAAAACAAAAAATATTTAAAAAAAAGGAAATACAGATTCTCACGACTGTGCATCTTGCAAATACCGTGTGCTTTTTCGGCACAAACTATGCAGTGGGAATGTTGTTGTGTTGTGGCTCCCCTGCAGGATTGCCTGATTTTTTTTAAGTGTTGCAGATCATGGTGATTTGTGACAAACTGTCTTTTTTTAACACAACAAAACACATGGTACAATGAACACCTTGGAGAACACAGGGAGTGTGCAGTTACTTCAGCAAAGAGAGCTTCAAGATTTTTATCCTTTGGCTGCATACACTCTTGCTGGAAGACGACTGACAACTTTGAAGCACCACATTTGCCTCTCCTTTCAAGTAAGACAGGAGTAAAGAATGGTGTTGTACCAATTATTGTCTCTGAATGTTTCTTCTGTTTTTTGATGCAGCTTCTTCCTGTTGAGATAGCAACCCCAATAAAGCCGTGGATTACCTTTGGCGGGGATGACATCCGCAAACTAGTTCTTCCTTCAGGCATCCCGAGCACACTTCAGGACCTCACTGACATTATCAAAGAGACATTTGACATTACAGGATCATTCACTGTAATGTATCAGGACATGGATTTTGATGGTCACATTTTCACTTTGACCTCAACTGAGGAAGTACAAGACAAGGCTACCCTCAAACTTGTAATGACTGAACCAGTTGTCTTAACTCTCAGTCATGCGGACATGTCTGACATGGAATCCCTGTACCACCATCTTCTGATGCAAGCTCTTGCCACTCATCTGGATCTCAGGACACAGTCCTGCTTTCCCCCCAAGATGAATGTCAAACATCTTACAGGTCTAAGCCATGGCCATCTAAGTTTGAAATTTCAGCCTTTTCTTATGATGCAGACACTCTTTAAAAAAAAAAAAATTGAGAAAACTTAAAATATCAAGGCAACATGATGCAAGAGATTTTTGAGTTTTCTCAACTTTTGCCTACTGTTGTTGACTTAACTAAGGTTTACAAGTTCTGACAAGAGTTCTGCCAACTTAGATCTTCTTGTTCACCTAATTAGGATAATCCTGGAAGGCTAACAAAGAAATTCTGGTTTCAATGCCATGTATTTCTGCCTTCACCAAATGCAGATATTCTTGTTGAATAAACATACAATTATTCCTTCAATGCTATGTATTCCTAAATTCACCAAACACAGATATTCTTGTTGAATAATCATACAATTCTTACTCCAGTTAGTTGAAAATTTACCTATATAATTAAAAGAAAATGTATGTAATCATATTTGAAAAATGCTCAATAAATAGATATTGAATAAAACAAAGCACAACTGAATGTTATCTGAAATCTTTTTTTTATTTTGTTGAACAGTGCTTCAAGTAAATAAATAAATTTAAGTAAATTTCAGAATGTCATGGGTAGTCTGGTCAATTTCTGTAAAAAAAGTATTGCTGGTTTCTTTTTTTTTTTTGGGTGCTTTGAGCACCGCAGCAGAGACATTAAAATTGAAGTCTAGAATCAAAAAGAAAACGAAGTATGTGAAAAAAGTGTCCAGCAACATATAGTCATTCATGCACACACCTTGACTGTCTTGTAAAAGCTGAACTTAACCACTTGCACATTAAATAGAATAGTGCCAAAAATTATTGGCTGTGTACCCAGATACTGAAGTTTTACATGGGCATAACTATGATGAACTAGAGCAGTTTTTAGCAGTTCTTAGAAATTTTACCATCAATGAACAGGGAATTAAGAGGTAAAACACCAGTTCTGCGCTTCATGTTAACAACACTTCAACAAATCTTTTAAAATACTGCATGACAAAATCTCACCATATATTGTCAACAACATAGATTCCTCTGACTAAAATTGACATTTCTAATAATTTATCCACTTAACCTTCATATTGTC
>JAQQSB010000993.1:0-39661 GCA_029721515.1 Synanceia verrucosa | reverse complement strand
TAATATATAAACTAATGAAACTATTTGCAAATTTAAATATACAAACAATAAAATACATAACACATTTAGTCATAAATAATAATATGTATGAAACTATTTACAAATTTAAATATGCACAAACACAACACATTTAGTCATAAATAATAATATATAAACTAATGAAACTATTTGCAAATTTAAATATACACAATAAAACATAACACATTTAGTCATAAATAATAATATGTAAACTACTGAAACTATTTGCAAATTTAAATATACACAATACATTTAGTCATAAATAATAATATATAAAACTAATGGAACTATTTACAAATTTAAATATACACAAAAACATAACACATTTAGTCATAAATAATAATATATAAACTACTGAAACTATTTACAAATTTAAATATACACAAAAACATAACACATTTAGTCATAAATAATAATATATAAACTAATGAAACTATTTGCAAATTTAAATATACACAAAAACATAACACATTTAGTCATAAATAATAATATATAAACTACTGAAACTATTTACAAATTTAAATATACATAAAAACATAACACATTTAGTCATAAATAATAATATATAAACTAATGAAACTATTTACAAATTTAAATATACATAAAAACATAACACATTTAGTCATAAATAATAATATATAAACTAATGAAACTATTTACAAATTTAAATATACATAAAAAACATAACACATTTAGTCATAAATAATAATATATAAACTAATGAAACTATTTACAAATTTAAATATACACAAAAAAACATAACACATTTAGTCATAAATAATAATATATAAACTAATGAAACTATTTACAAATTTAAATATACATAAAAACATAACACATTTAGTCATAAATAATAATATATAAACTAATGAAACTATTTACAAATTTAACTATACACAAAAAAACATAACACATTTAGTCATAAATAATAATATATAAACTACTGAAACTATTTACAAATTTAAATATACATAAAAACATAACACATTTAGTCATAAATAATAATATATAAACTAATGAAACTATTTACAAATTTAAATATACACAATAAACATAACACATTTAGTCATGAATAATAATATATAAAACTAATGAAACTATTTGCAAATTTTAATATACACAAAAACAAACACATTTAGTCATAAATAAAAATATATAAAACTAATGAAACTATTTACAAATTTAAATATACACAAAAACATAACACATTTAGTCATAAATAATAATATATAAACTAATGAAACTATTTACAAATTTAAATATACACAAAAACATAAAACATAACACATTTAGTCATAAATAATAATATATAAACTAATGAAACTATTTGCAACTTTAACTATACACAAAAACACAAATTTTAACATACACAATAAAACATAACACATTTAGTCATAAATAATAATATATAAACTAATGAAACTATTTGCAACTTTAACTATACACAAAAAACACAAATTTTAATTATACACAAAAACAACACATTTAGTCATAAATAATAATATATAAACTACTGAAACTCTTTACAAATTTAAATATACATAAAAACATAACACATTTAGTCATAAATAATAATATATAAACTAATGAAACTATTTACAAATTTAAATATACACAAAAAACATAACACATTTAGTCATAAATAATAATATATAAACTAATGAAACTATTTACAAATTTAAATATACATAAAAACATAACACATTTAGTCATAAATAATAATATATAAACTACTGAAACTATTTACAAATTTAAATATACACAAAAACATAACACATTTAGTCATAAATAATAATATATAAACTAATGAAACTATTTACAAATTTAAATATACATAAAAACATAACACATTTAGTCATAAATAATAATATATAAACTAATGAAACTATTCACAAATTTAAATGTGCACAAAAACATAACACATTTAGTCATAAATAATAATATATAAACTACTGAAACTATTTGCAAATTTAAATATACACAATAAAACATAACACATTTAGTCATAAATAATTATATATAAACTAATGAAACTATTTACAAATTTAAATATACACAATAAAAACATAACACATTTAGTCATAAATAATAATATATAAACCAATGAAACTATTTGCAAATTTAAATATACACAAAAACATAACACATTTAGTCATAAATAATAATATATAAACTACTGAAACTATTTACAAATTTAAATATACACAAAAACATAACACATTTAGTCATAAATAATAATATATAAACTACTGAAACTATTTACAAATTTAAATATACACAAAAAACATAACACATTTAGTCATAAATAATAATATATAAACTACTGAAACTATTTACAAATTTAAATATACACAAAAAAACATAACACATTTAGTCATAAATAATAATATATAAACTACTGAAACTATTTACAAATTTAAATATACACAAAAACATAACACATTTAGTCATAAATAATAATATATAAACTACTGAAACTATTTACAAATTTAAATATACACAAAAACATAACACATTTAGTCATAAATAATAATATATAAACTAATGACACTATTTACAAATTTAAATATACATAAAAACATAACACATTTAGTCATAAATAATAATATATAAACTAATGAAACTATTTACAAATTTAAATATACACAAAAACATAACACATTTAGTCATAAATAATAATATATAAACTAATGAAACTATTTACAAATTTAAATATACATAAAAACATAACACATTTAGTCATAAATAATAATATATAAACTAATGAAACTATTTACAACTTTAACTATACACAAAAAACAACACATTTAGTCATAAATAATAATTAAACTAATGAAACTATTTACACATTTAAATATACACAATAAACAACACATTTAGTCATAAATAATTATATATAAACTAATGAAACTGTTTACAAATTTAAATATACACAATAAAACATAACACATTTAGACATAAATAATAATATATAAACTAATGAAACTATTTGCAAATTTTAATATACACAAAAACAACACATTTAGTCATAAATAATAATATATAAACTAATGAAACTATTTACAAATTTAAATATACACAAAAACATAACACATTTAGTCATAAATAATAATATATAAAACTAATTAAACTGTTTACAAATTTAAATATACACAATAAAACATAACACATTTAGTCATAAATAATAATGTCTAAACTAATGAAACTATTTGCAACTTTAACTATACACAAAAACACAAATTTTAACATACACAATAAAACATAAGACATTTAGTCATAAATAATAATATATAAACTAATGAAACTATTTTGCAAATTTAAATATACACAAAAACATAACACATTTAGTCATAAATAATAATATATAAACTAATGAAACTATTTGCAAATTTAAATATACACAATAAAACATAACACATTTAGTCATAAATAATAATATATAAACTACTGAAACTATTTACAAATTTAAATATACACAATAAAACATAACACATTTAGTCATAAATAATAATATATAAACTAATGAAACTATTTACAAATTTTAATATACACAAAAAAACATAACACATTTAGTCATAAATAATAATATATAAACTAATGAAACTATTTACAAATTTAAATATACACAATAAACATAAATTTTAATATAGTCATAAATAATAATATATAAACTAATGAAACTATTTGCAACTTTAACTATACACAAAAACACAAATTTTAATATACACAAAAAACAACACATTTAGTCATAAATAATAATATATAAACTACTGAAACTATTTACAAATTTAAATATACACAAAAACATAACACATTTAGTCATAAATAATAATATATAAACTAATGAAACTATTTACAAATTTAAATATACACAAAAACATAACACATTTAGTCATAAATAATAATATATAAACTAATGAAACTATTTACAAATTTAAATATACACAAAAACATAACACATTTAGTCATAAATAATAATATATAAACTACTGAAACTATTTACAAATTTAAATATACACAAAAACACAACACATTTAGTCATAAATAATAATATATAAACTAATGAAACTATTTGCAAATTTAAATATACACAAAAACATAACACATTTAGTCATAAATAATAATATATAAACTAATGAAACTATTTACAAATTTAAATATGCACAAAAACACAACACATTTAGTCATAAATAATAATATATAAACTAATGAAACTATTTACAAATTTAAATATACACAATAAACATAACACATTTAGTCATAAATAATTATATATAAACTAATGAAACTGTTTACAAATTTAAATATACACAATAAAACATAACACATTTAGTCATAAATAATAATATATAAACTAATGAAACTATTTGCAACTTTAACTATACACAAAAAACACAAATTTTAATATACACAAAAAAACAACACATTTAGTCATAAATAATAATATATAAACTACTGAAACTATTTACAAATTTAAATATACAGAAAAACATAACACATTTAGTCATAAATAATAATATATAAACTAATGAAACTATTTGCAAATTTAAATATACACAATAAACATAACACATTTAGTCATAAATAATAATATATAAACTACTGAAACTATTTACAAATTTAAATATACACAAAAACACAACACATTTAGTCATAAATAATAATATATAAACTAATGAAACTATTTACAAATTTAAATATACACAATAAACATAACACATTTAGTCATAAATAATAATATATAAACTAATGAAACTATTTACAAATTTAAATATACACAAAAACATAACACATTTAGTCATAAATAATAATATATAAACTAATGAAACTATTTACAACTTTAACTATACACAAAAAAACACAAATTTAATATACACAAAAAACAACACATTTAGTCATAAATAATAATATATAAACTAATGAAACTATTTACAAATTTAAATATGCACACAAAAACACAACACATTTAGTCATAAATAATAATATATAAACTAATGAAACTATTTACAAATTTAAATATACACAAAAACATAACACATTTAGTCATAAATAATAATATATAAACTACTGAAACTATTTACAAATTTAAATATACACAAAAACATAACACATTTAGTCATAAATAATAATATATAAACTACTGAAACTATTTACAAATTTAAATATACACAAAAACATAACACATTTAGTCATAAATAATAATAATATATAAACTAATGAAACTATTTACAAATTTAAATATACACAAAAAAACATAACACATTTAGTCATAAATAATAATATATAAACTAATGAAACTATTTACAAATTTAAATATACACAAAAACATAACACATTTAGTCATAAATAATAATATATAAACTAATGAAACTATTTACAAATTTAAATATACACAAAAACATAACACATTTAGTCATAAATAATAATATATAAACTAATGAAACTATTTACAAATTTAAATATACACAAAAACATAACACATTTAGTCATAAATAATAATATATAAACTAATGAAACTATTTGCAACTTTAACTATACACAAAAACACAACACATTTAGTCATAAATAATAATTAAACTAATGAAACTATTTACAAATTTAAATATACACAATAAACAACACATTTAGTCATAAATAATTATATATAAACTAATGAAACTATTTACAAATTTAAATATACACAATAAAACATAACACATTTAGTCATAAATAATAATATATAAACTAATGAAACTATTTACAAATTTTAATATACACAAAAACATAACACATTTAGTCATAAATAATAATATATAAACTAATGAAACTATTTACAAATTTAAATATACACAAAAACATAACACATTTAGTCAGAAATAATAATATATAAACTAATTAAACTGTTTACAAATTTAAATATACACAATAAAACATAACACATTTAGTCATAAATAATAATGTCTAAACTAATGAAACTATTTGCAACTTTAACTATACACAAAAACACAAATTTTAACATACACAATAAAACATAAGACATTTAGTCATAAATAATAATATATAAACTAATGAAACTATTTGCAAATTTAAATATCCACAATAAACATAACACATTTAGTCATAAATAATAATATATAAACTAATGAAACTGTTTACAAATTTAAATATACACAATAAAACATAACACATTTAGTCATAAATAATAATATATAAACTACTGAAACTATTTGCAAATTTAAATATACACAATAAAACATAACACATTTAGACATAAATAATAATATATAAACTAATGAAACTATTTACAAATTTAAATATACACAAAAACATAACACATTTAGTCATAAATAATAATATATAAACTAATGAAACTATTTGCAACTTTAACTATACACAAAAACACAAATTTTAATATACACAAAAACAACACATTTAGTCATAAATAATAATATATAAACTACTGAAACTATTTACAAATTTAAATATACATAAAAACATAACACATTTAGTCATAAATAATAATATATAAACTAATGAAAGTATTTACAAATTTAAATATACACAAAAAAACATAACACATTTAGTCATAAATAATAATATATAAACTAATGAAACTATTTACAAATTTAAATATACATAAAAACATAACACATTTAGTCATAAATAATAATATATAAACTACTGAAACTACAAATTTAAATATACACAAAAACACAACACATTTAGTCATAAATAATAATATATAAACTAATGAAACTATTTGCAAATTTAAATATACACAATAAACATAACACATTTAGTCATAAATAATAATATGTATGAAACTATTTACAAATTTAAATATGCACAAAAACACAACACATTTAGTCATAAATAATAATATATAAACTACTGAAACTATTTGCAAATTTAAATATACACAATAAACATAACACATTTAGTCATAAATAATAATATATAAACTAATGAAACTGTTTACAAATTTAAATATACACAATAAAACATAACACATTTAGTCATAAATAATAATATATAAACTACTGAAACTATTTGCAAATTTAAATATACACAATAAAACATAACACATTTAGACATAAATAATAATATATAAACTAATGAAACTATTTGCAACTTTAACTATACACAAAAACACAAATTTTAATATACACAAAAACAACACATTTAGTCATAAATAATAATATATAAACTACTGAAACTATTTACAAATTTAAATATACATAAAAACATAACACATTTAGTCATAAATAATAATATATAAACTAATGAAACTATTTACAAATTTAAATATACACAAAAACATAACACATTTAGTCATAAATAATAATATATAAACTAATGAAACTATTTACAAATTTAAATATACATAAAAACATAACACATTTAGTCATAAATAATAATATATAAACTAATGAAACTATTTACAAATTTTAATATACACAAAAACACAACACATTTAGTCATAAATAATAATATATAAACTACTGAAACTATTTACAAATTTAAATATACACAAAAACACAACACATTTAGTCATAAATAATAATATATAAACTAATGAAACTATTTGCAAATTTAAATATAAACAATAAACATAACACATTTAGTCATAAATAATAATATGTATGAAACTATTTACAAATTTAAATATGCACAAAAACACAACACATTTAGTCATAAATAATAATATATAAACTAATGAAACTATTTGCAAATTTAAATATACACAATAAACATAACACATTTAGTCATAAATAATAATATGTAAACTACTGAAACTATTTGCAAATTTAAATATACACAATACATTTAGTCATAAATAATAATATATAAACTAATGGAACTATTTACAAATTTAAATATGCACAAAAACATAACACATTTAGTCATAAATAATAATATATAAACTACTGAAACTATTTGCATATTTAAATATGCACAAAAACATAACACATTTCGTCATAAATAATAATATATAAACTAATGAAACTATTTGCAAATTTAAATATACACAAAAACATAACACATTTAGTCATAAATAATAATATATAAACTACTGAAACTATTTACAAATTTAAATATACATAAAAACATAACACAATTAGTCATAAATAATAATATATAAACTAATGAAACTATTTACAAATTTAAATATACATAAAAACATAACACATTTAGTCATAAATAATAATATATAAACTAATGACACTATTTACAAATTTAAATATACATAAAAACATAACACATTTAGTCATAAATAATAATATATAAACTAATGAAACTATTTACAAATTTAAATATACACAAAAAACATAACACATTTAGTCATAAATAATAATATATAAACTAATGAAACTATTTACAAATTTAAATATACATAAAAACATAACACATTTAGTCATAAATAATAATATATAAACTAATGAAACTATTTGCAACTTTAACTATACAAAAAAACATAACACATTTAGTCATAAATAATAATATATAAACTACTGAAACTATTTACAAATTTAAATATACATAAAAACAACACATTTAGTCATAAATAATAATATATAAATTAATGAAACTATTTACAAATTTAAATATACACAATAAACATAACACATTTAGTCATGAATAATAATATATAAAGTAATGAAACTATTTGCAAATTTTAATATACACAAAAACAACACATTTAGTCATAAATAAAAATATATAAACTAATGAAACTATTTACAAATTTAAATATACACAAAAACATAACACATTTAGTCAGAAATAATAATATATAAACTAATTAAACTGTTTACAAATTTAAATATACACAATAAAACATAACACATTTAGTCATAAATAATAATGTATAAACTAATGAAACTATTTGCAACTTTAACTATACACAAAAAACACAAATTTTAACATACACAATAAAACATAACACATTTAGTCATAAATAATAATGTATAAACTAATGAAACTATTTGCAACTTTAACTATACACAAAAAACACAAATTTTAATATACACAAAAACAACACATTTAGTCATAAATAATAATATATAAACTACTGAAACTCTTTACAAATTTAAATATACATAAAAACATAACACATTTAGTCATAAATAATAATATATAAACTAATGAAACTATTTACAAATTTAAATATACACAAAAACATAACACATTTAGTCATAAATAATAATATATAAACTAATGAAACTATTTACAAATTTAAATATACATAAAAACATAACACATTTAGTCATAAATAATAATATATAAACTACTGAAACTATTTACAAATTTTAATATACACAAAAACACAACACATTTAGTCATAAATAATAATATACAAACTAATGAAACTATTTACAAATTTAAATGTGCACAAAAACATAACACATTTATTCATAAATAATAATATATAAACTAATGAAACTATTCACAAATTTAAATGTGCACAAAAACATAACACATTTAGTCATAAATAATAATATATAAACTACTGAAACTATTTGCAAATTTAAATATGCACAAAAACATAACACATTTAGTCATAAATAATAATATATAAACTAATGAAACTATTTGCAAATTTAAACATACACAAAAACAACACATTTAGTCATAAATAATAATATATAAACTACTGAAACTATTTACAAATTTAAATATACACAAAAACATAACACATTGAGTCATAAATAATAATATATAAACTACTGAAACTATTTGCAACTTAAACTATACACAAAAACATAACACATTTAGTCATAAATAATAATTAAACTAATGAAACTATTTACAAATTTAAATATACACAATAAACAACACATTTAGTCAAAAATAATTATATATAAACTAATGAAACTATTTACAAATTTAAATATACACAACAAAAACATAACACATTTAGTCATAAATAATAATATATAAACCAATGAAACTATTTGCAACTTTAAATATACACAAAAACATAACACATTTAGTCATAAATAATAATATATAAACTACTGAAACTATTTACAAATTTAAATATACACAAAAACAACACATTTAGTCATAAATAATAATATATACACTACTGAAACTATTTACAAATTTAAATATACATAAAAACAACACATTTAGTCATAAATAATAATATATAAACTACTGAAACTATTTACAAATTTAAATATACACAATAAAAATAACACATTTAATCATAAATAATAATATATAAACTACTGAAACTACAAATTTAAATATACACAAAAAACATAACACATTTAGTCAGTAATAATAATATATAAACTACTGAAACTATTTACAAATTTAAATATGCATAAAAACATAACACATTTAGTCATAAATAATAATATATAAACTAATGACACTATTTACAAATTTAAATATACATAAAAACATAACACATTTAGTCATAAATAATAATATATAAACTACTGAAACTATTTACAAATTTAAATATACATAAAAACAACACATTTAGTCATAAATAATAATATATCAACTAATGAAACTACAAATTTAAATATACACAAAAACATAACACATTTAGTCATAAATAATAATATATAAACTACTGAAACTATTTACAAATTTAAATATACACAAAAACAACACATTTAGTCATAAATAATAATATATACACTACTGAAACTATTTACAAATTTAAATATACATAAAAAAACAACACATTTAGTCATAAATAATAATATATAAACTAATGAAACTATTTACAAATTTTAATATACATAAAAACATAACACATTTAGTCATAAATAATAATATATAAACTAATGAAACTATTTGCAACTTTAACTATACACAAAAACACAAATTTTAATATACACAAAAACAACACATTTAGTCATAAATAATAATATATAAACTAATGAAACTATTTACAAATTTAAATATACACAAAAACATAACACATTTAGTCATAAATAATAATATATAAACTACTGAAACTATTTACAAATTTAAATATACACAATAAACATAACACATTTAGTCATAAATAATAATATATAAACTACTGAAACTATTTACAAATTTAAATATACACAAAAACATAACACATTTAGTCATAAATAATAATATATAAACTACTGAAACTATTTACAAATTTAAATATACACAAAAACATAACACATTTAGTCATAAATAATAATATATAAACTACTGAAATTATTTACAAATTTAAATATACACAAAAACATAACACATTTAGTCATAAATAATGATATATAAACTACTGAAACTATTTGCAACTTTAAAACACATTTAGTTATAAATAATAATATATAAACTACTGAAACTATTTACAAATTTAAATATACACAAAAAAACACATTTAGTCATAAATAATAATATATAAACTATTTACAAATTTAAATATACACAAAAACATAACACATTTTGTCATAAATAATAATATATAAACTAATGAAACTATTTGCAAATTTAAATATACACAAAAAACATAACACATTTAGTCATAAATAATCATCTCTAAACTAATGAAACTATTTACAAATTTAAATATACACAATAAACATAACACATTTAGTCATAAATAATAATATATAAACTAATGAAACTATTTGCAAATTTTAATATACAAAAAAACAACACATTTAGTCATAAATAATAATATATAAACTAATGAAACTATTTACAAATTTAAATATACACAATAAACAACACATTTAGACATAAATAATTATATATAAACTAATGAAACTATTTGCAACTTTAACTATACACAAAAACACAAATTTTAATATACACAAAAACAACACATTTAGTCATAAATAATAATATATAAACTACTGAAACTATTTACAAATTTTAATATACACAAAAACATGACACATTTAGTCATAAATAATAATATATAAACTACTGAAACTATTTACAAATTTTAATATACACAAAAACATGACACATTTAGTCATAAATAATAATATATAAACTACTGAAACTATTTACAAATTTAAATATACACAATAAACATAACACATTTAGTCATAAATAATAATATATAAACTACTGAAACTATTTACAAATTTAAATATACACAATAAACAACACATTTAGTCATAAATAATTATATATAAACTAATGAAACTATTTACAAATTTAAATGTACACAAAAAAACATAACACATTTAGTCATAAATAATAATATATAAACTAATGAAACTATTTACAAATTTTAATATACACAAAAACATGACACATTTAGTCATAAATAATAATATATAAACTACTGAAACTATTTACAAATTTAAATATACACAATAAACATAACACATTTAGTCATAAATAATTATATATAAACTAATGAAACTGTTTACAAATTTAAATATACACAATAAAACATAACACATTTAGTCATAAATAATAATATGTAAACTAATGAAACTATTTGCAAATTTTAATATACACAAAAAACAACACATTTAGTCATAAATAATAATATATAAACTAATGAAACTATTTACAAATTTAAATATACACAAAAACATAACACATTTAGTCATAAATAATAATATATAAACTACTGAAACTATTTGCAACTTGAAAAACACGTTTAGTTATAAATAATAATATATAAACTACTGAAACTATTTACAAATTTAAATATACACAAAAACAACACATTTAGTCATAAATAATAATATATAAACTACTGAAACTATTTACAAATTTAAATATACACAAAAAACAACACATTTAGTCATAAATAATAATATATAAACTAATGAAACTATTTACAAATTTAGATATGCACAAAAACATAACACATTTAGTCATAAATAATAATATATAAACTAATGAAACTATTTACAAATTTAAATATACACAAAAACATAACACATTTAGTCATAAATAATAATATATAAACTAATGAAACTATTTGCAAATTTAAATATGCACAAAAACATAACACATTTAGTCATAAATAATAATATATAAACTAATGAAACTATTTACAAATTTAAATATGCACAAAAACATAACACATTTAGTCATAAATAATAATATATAAACTAATGAAACTATTTACAAATTTAAATATACATAAAAACATAACACATTTAGTCATAAATAATAATATATAAACTACTGAAACTATTTGCAACTTTAACTATACACAAAAACATAACACATTTAGTCATAAATAATAATTAAACTACTGAAACTATTTACAAATTTAAATATACACAAAAAACAACACATTTAGTCATAAATAATAATATATAAACTATTTACAAATTTAAATATACACAAAAACATAACACATTTAGTCATAAATAATAATATATAAACTAATGAAACTATTTGCAAATTTAAATATACACAAAAACATAACACATTTAGTCATAAATAATAATATATAAACTAATGAAACTATTTACAAATTTAAATATACACAATAAACATAACACATTTAGTCATAAATAATAATATATAAACTAATGAAACTATTTGCAAATTTTAATATACACAAAAAAACAACACATTTAGTCATAAATAATAATATATAAACTACTGAAACTATTTACAAATTTAAATATACACAATAAACAACACATTTAGACATAAATAATTATATATAAACTAATGAAACTATTTGCAACTTTAACTATACACAAAAAACACAAATTTTAATATACACAAAAAACAACACATTTAGTCATAAATAATAATATATAAACTACTGAAACTATTTACAAATTTTAATATACACAAAAAACATGACACATTTAGTCATAAATAATAATATATAAACTACTGAAACTATTTACAAATTTTAATATACACAAAAAACATGACACATTTAGTCATAAATAATAATATATAAACTACTGAAACTATTTACAAATTTAAATATATACAATAAACAACACATTTAGTCATAAATAATTAGATATAAACTAATGAAACTATTTACAAATTTAAATGTACACAAAAACATAACACATTTAGTCATAAATAATAATATATAAACTAATGAAACTATTTACAAATTTTAATATACACAAAAACATAACACATTTAGTCATAAATAATTATATATAAACTAATGAAACTGTTTACAAATTTAAATATACACAATAAAACATAACACATTTAGTCATAAATAATAATATGTAAACTAATGAAACTATTTGCAAATTTTAATATACACAAAAACAACACATTTAGTCATAAATAATAATATATAAACTAATGAAACTATTTACAAATTTAAATATACACAATAAACAACACATTTAGACATAAATAATTATATATAAACCAATGAAACTATTTACAAATTTTAATATACACAATAAACATAACACATTTAGTCATAAATAATAATATATAAACTACTGATACTGTTTACAAATTTAAATATACACAATAAACATAACACATTTAGTTATAAATAATAATATATAAACTACTGAAACTATTTACAAATTTAAATATACACAAAAACATAACACATTTAGTCATAAATAATAATATATAAACTACTGAAACTATTTGCAACTTTAAAACACATTTTGTTATAAATAATAATATATAAACTACTGAAACTATTTGCAAATTTAAATATACACAAAAACAACACATTTAGTCATAAATAATAATATATAAACTATTTACAAATTTAAATATACACAAAAACATAACACATTTAGTCATAAATAATAATATATAAACTAATGAAACTATTTGCAAATTTAAATATACACAAAAACATAACACATTTAGTCATAAATAATAATATATAAACTAATGAAACTATTTACAAATTTAAATATACACAATAAACATAACACATTTAGTCATAAATAATTATATATAAACTAATGAAACTATTTACAAATTTTAATATACACAAAAACACAACACATTTAGTCATAAATAACAATATATAAACTACTGAAACTATTTACAAATTTAAATATACACAAAAACACAACACATTTAGTCATAAATAATACACAATACATTTAGTCATAAATAATAATATATAAACTAATGAAACTATTTACAAATTTAAATATACACAATAAACATAACACATTTAGTCATAAATAATAATATATAAACTAATGAAACTATTTGCAACTTTAACTATACACAAAAACAACACATTTAGTCATGTTACCTCCCGGTATTTACAAATTTAAATAGACACAAAAACATAACACATTTAGTCATAAATAATAATATATAAACTACTGAAACTATTTACAAATTTAAATATACACAATAAACATAACACATTTAGTCATAAATAATAATATATAAACTACTGAAACTATTTACAAATTTAAATATACACAAAAACATAACACATTTAGTCATAAATAATAATATATAAATTACTGAAACTATTTACAAATTTAAATATACACAAAAACATAACACATTTAGTCATAAATAATAATATATAAACTAATGAAACTATTTACAACTTTAACTATACACAAAAACATAACACATTTAGTCATAAATAATAATATATAAACTAATGAAACTATTTACAAATTTAAATATACACAATAAACATAACACATTTAGTCATAAATAATAATATATAAACTACTGAAACTATTTACAAATTTAAATATACACAAAAACAACACATTTAGTCATAAATAATAATATATAAACTACTGAAACTATTTACAAATTTAAATATACACAAAAACAACACATTTAGTCATAAATAATGATATATAAACTAATGAAACTATTTACAAATTTTAATATACACAAAAACATAACACATTTAGTCATAAATAATAATATATAAACTACTGAAACTATTTACAAATTTAAATATACACAATAAACATAACACATTTAGTCATAAATAATAATATATAAACTACTGAAACTATTTACAAATTTAAATATACATAAAAACATAACACATTTAGTCATAAATAATAATATATAAACTAATGAAACTACAAATTTTAATATACACAAAAACACAACACATTTAGTCATAAATAATAATATATAAACTACTGAAACTATTTACAAATTTAAATATACACAAAAACACAACACATTTAGTCATAAATAATAATATATAAACTACTGAAACTATTTACAAATTTAAATATACACAATAAACATAACACATTTAGTCATAAAAATAATATATAAACTAATGAAACTATTTACAAATTTAAATATACATGAAAACATAACACATTTAGTCATAAATAATAATATATAAACTACTGAAACTACAAATTTAAATATACACAAAAACATAACACATTTAGTCATAAATAATAATATATAAACTACTGAAACTATTTGCAACTTTAACTATACACAAAAACATAACACATTTAGTCATAAATAATAATATATGAACTACTGAAACTATTTACAAATTTAAATATACATAAAAAACAACACATTTAGTCATAAAAAATAATATATAAACTAATGAAACTATTTGCAAATTTAAATATACACAAAAACATAACACATTTAGTCATAAATAATAATATATAAACTAATGAAACTATTTGCAAATTTTAATATACACAAAAACATAACACATTTAGTCATAAATAATAATATATAAACAACTGAAACTATTTACAAATTTAAATATACACAATAAACAACACATTTAGTCATAAATAATTATATATAAACTAATGAAACTGTTTACAAATTTAAATATACACAATAAAACATAACACATTTAGTCATAAATAATAATATATAAACTACTGAAACTATTTACAAATTTAAATATACACAATAAACAACACATTTAGTCATAAATAATTATATATAAACTAATGAAACTGTTTACAAATTTAAATATACACAATAAAACATAACACATTTAGTCATAAATAATAATATATAAACTACTGAAACTATTTGCAACTTTAACTATCATAAATAATAATATACAAACTACTGAAACTATTTACAAATTTAAATATACATAAAAACATAACACATTTAGTCATAAATAATAATATATAAACTAATGAAACTATTTGCAAATTTAAATATACACAATAAACATAACACATTTAGTCATAAATAATATTATGTAAACTACTGAAACTATTTGCAAATTTAAATATACACAATACATTTAGTCATAAATAATAATATATAAACTAATGAAACTATTTACAAATTTAAATATGCACAAAAACATAACACATTTAGTCATAAATAATAATATATAAACTAATCAAACTATTTGCAAATTTAAATATGCACAAAAACATAACACATTTAGTCATAAATAATAATATATAAACTACTGAAACTATTTACAAATTTAAATATACACAAAAACAGAACACATTTAGTCATAAATAATAATATAAAAACTACTGAAACTACAAATTTAAATATACACAAAAACATAACACATTTAGTCATAAATAATAATATATAAACTAATGAAACTATTTGCAACTTTAACTATACACAAAAACATAACACATTTAGTCATAAATAATAATATATGAACTACTGAAACTATTTACAAATTTAAATATACACAAAAACATAACACATTTAGTCATAAAAATAATATATAAACTAATGGAACTATTTGCAAATTTAAATATACACAAAAACATAACACATTTAGTCATAAATAATAATATATAAACTACTGAAATTATTTACAAATTTAAATATACACAAAAACATAACACATTTAGTCATAAATAATAATATATAAACTAATGAAACTATTTGCAAATTTAAATATACACAAAAACATAACACATTTAGTCATAAATAATAATATATAAACTACTGAAACTATTTACAAATTTAAATATACACAAAAACATAACACATTTAGTCATAAATAATAATATATAAACTACTGAAACTATTTACAAATTTAAATATACATAAAAAACAACACATTTAGTCGTAAATAATAATATATAAACTAATGAAACTATTTACAAATTTAAATATACACAAAAACATAACACATTTAGTCATAAAAATAATATATAAACTAATGAAACTACAAATTCAAATATACATAAAAACATAACACATTTAGTCATAAATAATTATATATAAACTAATGAAACTATTTACAAATTTTAATATACACAAAAAACACAACACATTTAGTCATAAATAATAATATGTAAACTACTGAAACTACAAATTTAAATATACACAAAAAACATAACACATTTAGTCATAAATAATAATATATAAACTAATGAAACTATTTGCAAATTTAAATATACACAATAAACATAACACATTTAGTCATAAATAATAATATGTAAACTACTGAAACTATTTGCAAATTTAAATATACACAATAAACACAACACATTTAGTCATAAATAATAATATATAAACTAATGAAACTATTTACAAATTTAAATATGCACAAAAACATAACACATTTAGTCATAAATAATAATATATAAACTGATGAAACTATTTACAAATTTAAATATGCACAAAAACATAACACATTTAGTCATAAATAATAATATATAAACTACTGAAACTATTTGCAAATTTAAATATGCACAAAAACATAACACATTTAGTCATAAATAATAACATATAAACTAATGAAACTATTTGCAAATTTAAATATACACAAAAACAACACATTTAGTCATAAATAATAATATATAAACTACTGAAACTATTTACAAATTTAAATATACACAAAAACATAACACATTGAGTCATAAATAATAATATATAAACTACTGAAACTATTTGCAACTTTAACTATACACAAAAACATAACACATTTAATCATAAATAATTATATATAAACTAATCAAACTACAAATTTAAATATACACAAAAACATAACACATTTAGTCATAAATAATAATATATAAACTACTGAAACTATTTGCAACTTTAACTATACACAAAAACATAACACATTTAGTCATAAAAAATAATATATGAACTAATGAAACTGTTTGCAAATTTAAATATACATAAAAACATAACACATTTAGTCATAAAAAATAATATATGAACTAATGAAACTATTTGCAAATTTAAATATACACAAAAACATAACACATTTAGTTATAAATAATAATATATAAACTACTGAAATTATTTACAAATTTAAATATACACAAAAACATAACACATTTAGTCATAAATAATAATATATAAACTACTGAAACTATTTACAAATTTTAATATACACAAAAACACAACACATTTAGTCATAAATAATAATATGTAAACTACTGAAACTACAAATTTAAATATACACAAAAACATAACACATTTAGTCATAAATAATAATATATAAACTACTGAAACTATTTACAAATTTAAATATACACAATAAACATAACACATTTAGTCATAAATAATAATATATAAACTAATGAAACTATTTGCAAATTTAAATATACACAATAAACATAACACATTTAGTCATAAATAATAATATATAAACTACTGAAACTATTTGCAAATTTAAATATACACAATAAACACAACACATTTAGTCATAAATAATAATATATAAACTAATGAAACTATTTACAAATTTAAATATGCACAAAAACATAACACATTTAGTCATAAATAATAATATATAAACTGATGAAACTATTTACAAATTTAAATATACACAAAAACATAACACATTGAGTCATAAATAATAATATATAAACTACTGAAACTATTTGCAACTTTAACTATACACAAAAAACATAACACATTTAATCATAAATAATTATATATAAACTAATCAAACTACAAATTTAAATATACACAAAAACATAACACATTTAGTCATAAATAATAATATATAAACTACTGAAACTATTTGCAAATTTAAATATGCACAAAAACATAACACATTTAGTCATAAATAATAACATATAAACTAATGAAACTATTTGCAAATTTAAATATACACAAAAAACAACACATTTAGTCATAAATAATAATATATAAACTACTGAAACTATTTACAAATTTAAATATACACAAAAACATAACACATTGAGTCATAAATAATAATATATAAACTACTGAAACTATTTGCAACTTTAACTATACACAAAAACATAACACATTTAATCATAAATAATTATATATAAACTAATCAAACTACAAATTTAAATATACACAAAAACATAACACATTTAGTCATAAATAATAATATATAAACTACTGAAACTATTTGCAACTTTAACTATACACAAAGAACATAACACATTTAGTCATAAAAAATAATATATGAACTAATGAAACTGTTTGCAAATTTAAATATACATAAAAACATAACACATTTAGTCATAAAAAATAATATATGAACTAATGAAACTATTTGCAAATTTAAATATACACAAAAACATAACACATTTAGTTTTAAATAATAATATATAAACTACTGAAATTATTTACAAATTTAAATATACACAAAAACATAACACATTTAGTCATAAATAATAATATATAAACTACTGAAATTATTTGCAAATTTAAATATACACAAAAAACATAACACATTTAGTCATAAATAATAATATATAAACTACTGAAACTATTTGCAAATTTAAATATACACAAAAACATAACACATTTAGTTATAAATAATAATATATAAACTACTGAAACTATTTACAAATTTAAATATACATAAAAACAACACATTTAGTTATAAATAATAATATATAAACTACTGAAAACATGCAGCCCAGTGGGGATGAAGTCAACATCGGCTTTCTGCTGAAAAGCACAGAGACCCAGGACTTCCTGAACCGCCTTAAGGGAGTGCAGATGGGCCCCGCCACGATCATCAACTACATCAAGAACATGATCCGCTTCGTCCAATACGTCAAGACTCGCCTTGACTTGGCTGCAGAGGACACGGATTTCCACAGGAAGTGCCAGGCGTACATCGAGCTTCTCAACACCTTGAGGAAGCCAGTGGCAAAGTCCCTCAGTAGGGACACTTGCAAAAAAAGGTGAGTTGTTCATCTCTCTTTCATTTAATGACTGCTCTCACATAGATCGTAAAAAGTGCCAGAATTATGTGATACTGAAAAATCTAATATAACCCTCCTTTGCTTTATCTTGACATTCCAGGTACGACCGCCTCATAAACAACAAGGTGACTCTCCACGACTGCCAGAAAGTACTGCGTGTCTCAAAGAATGACATGCTGGGCATCTACGGGAAGCTCCTGGAGAAGCAGCGTGTGACAGATGAGGAAAAGACCCTTTTCCGTTACTACTGCGAGGCCATCCTCATCCTTAAGCACCTCCAGAGACAGGGAGCAGTGGAAGGACTTACTGTAAGTACTTGTTCCTCACAGTGTTTCTTCAGTTGGTACAATGTATTGTATGAGATCAGTAGATGGTTCAGTAGAACAGAGTAACTGTATTCGTGTCATTCAATTTCTACTGTTTCTTTTATTGTTTTACAGACAGAAGAGTGGGTCAACAAAAGGACAGTCGATGGACGAGTGTGCGTGGGGGTCAGCCGACATAAAACGTCAACCATGCAAATTGCCACATTTGCCCTCACTGAGGAGGAGGCTGCGGTAAGTTAACCAACAGGCAAAACAGTATCAAAATCAGTTTCTACTTTGCCTCGCTGGTCCATTTTCTCACTTTTCAAGTGTTAACTTTATTCACATCTCCTCTCCACAGATGCTTGATATCTACTACCTTGAGATCCGCAAGGTGCACGTAGAGAAACCCGGTGATGACGACGGCAGATTTTTCCTGTCCAAATCTGGCCGACCAATTAGGAGCGCCACCAACGACGTCAGGCGCCTGCATGAACAGTAAGTATTAGCAGAATCCCAAGAAAAATAACTGAAAGAATTCAAGGATTAGAGTGGGATTGTAATGCAATATATCTTCTCTGTTGCAGCTACAAAGTAACCAACGTTACAAGTCAGGAGGTCAGAAAGGTTGCAGAAACAGAGGCAAGCGTGGCATTTTCAGAGGAACAGAAAAGTGCAGCTGCGCATTATATGGCACACTCAAATGCGGTAGCCAATGCCCACTACCGCATGAGGACCCTGGACAGTGTCGTGGCCACCGCCAACCTGTTGAGCAGTTTGGCAAGGTATGTGTTATCATCTAAAACATACAACATCAACTTCTCCCCTCCAAGGTCAGTCCAGCCGTGTGTCAGTGTTTAACCATGGAATCTTCTCCATCTTCCAGCTCTTCTTCAGATGAATCAGGCGGTGATGCAAGCCATCGGGCCAGAAGAGGTGCAGAGGAACTGCTGAAGTGGAAGGCAAGGACTTTGCAGCTTTTCTGCAGCAGTTCCCTGTGGCAGTGTCGGGCCAGCCTCCAACAAAGAGACAGCGGACGAGCAAGGTGCAGGTGGAGAGTGACCCGACATCAAGAGGAGGGTCACCAAGCAGAAGTGGTCTGGCCTGGCCATCAAGGATTTTGGTGGTGGAAAAGGGCAAGGTATGTGCAAATGAGCAATAATAAATCAGTCAAGCACGAAGTGTAATGAGTACATCTCATAATGGACAAACACACTAATATCACTTTCTTTTGACCACAGGAGTTGTTGCCACCAGAGACTTTCCCACGGGATCCATCCTTTGTGATTATCATGGCAAAGAGATCACAGGAGCAGAGGGCAGGAGCATGATGGAGTCCATGCAAGACGAGATGGGCTATCTGTTCTTCTTCAAAGCTGGCGAACAGGATCTCTGCATCGATGCCCAGACATTCCCTGCGAGTGCCACCCAACCCTGGACACAGTCGGCAGGAGGATAAATCACTCGAAAAGACACTTCAATGTTAAGCCTCTACATTGTAGGATACAGCTCGGGACTCTGAGAGGAACGTCATCCTCTTTAAGGCAGTGAGAGACATTTCTGTTGATGAAGAAATCCGGTTCCACTACGGTGTGAAGAGGAAGTCTTTCCGTGGAGGACAGGCACTTGCGTGGCTTGATGAGTGACTCTTGGACAGAGACGTTGGATCAGGGCAAACTGAAGTCTGTTTGTTCAACAACATATTTGAAAATCAGGCAGATACAGTTTTTCTTTGGCCTGTTGTAGGAGCTGACCTTTGACCCCTGCAAACAACAAGTGGCGCCTCAAAGCCACAGTGTGGCACAGTACTTCCTTTGTTTCACTCTGGAGAGCTAAACTAAGAGCAGGCTCTCTAAGAGACACACAGAGCTCGTGTCCTGCCCATTATGCCAGTCTCACCGAAGAAGAGCACGCCAAGGCAGAACCTGGGACTCAAATGCCCTGTCGGTTGATCTCCGACAAGCCCTCCAGACTGGCTCATCTGGCAGAACTTTGCAGAAAAAACCTTCTGATCACCAGTGCCCCCATGGATGCCAAAGAAGAGCCCACAGACGAGCAACCGACAAGCGCCAGCAGAGAACGGCGCAGTTCTGAAGAGACCAGCAGCTCTGGTTCCAACAGTGATGCTGGTGACCCAATGTGGCAAAAGTGAGTTCACAGCGTCACTGAACACTCACACGCTCAAACAATGATATTTTGCTGGAAGTGTACTTGAACTAATTTTTCCTTGTATCTTCTCAGGGACACGGCCCAGCCCCAGACAACGCTTCCGGTCAGGATGCAGCAGACGGGACTTTACGAAAAATTCCCACGTGAAGCTGCACTGTTGACAGGCTTTAAAAACACCTGACCGACAGTCTGCTGGTCCCAAACGGCCAACAGGAGGTAAGAACTAACCATATCTTATACTGGAGCTGGGCACAGTGCATCCCTGTGGGCCTCTGCATCGCCATTTCACACGCTGTGTCTTCATCTTTCATCACAGGTCGACAGCGTATCCAGGATGCTGAGGTACATGGAGCCCAGCGGGATGAAGTTTTCTGCTGAAAAGCACAGAGACCCAGGACTTTGTGAACCGCATAAAGGGAGTGCAGATAGGCCCCGCCACGATAATCAACCACGCCAAGAACACGATCCGGTTTGTCCAATACATCAAGCCTCGCCTCGACTTGGCTGCGGAGGACACCGATAATGAGTGCATCCCATAATGGACAAACACACTAATATCACCTTCTTTTGACCACAGGAGTTGTTGCCACCAGAGACTTTCCCACGGGATCCATTACCATGGCAAAGAGATTACAGGAGCAGAGGGCAGGAGCATGATGGAGTCCATGCAAGACGAGAAAGCTGGCGAACAGGATCTCTGCATCGATGCCCAGACATTCCGCTGCGAGTGCCACTCAACCCTGGACACAGTCGGCAGGAGGATAAATCACTTCAATGTCAAGCTCCTACATTGTAGGATACAGCTCGGGACTCTGAGAGGAATGTCATCCCCTTTAAGGCAGTGAGAGACATTTCTGTTGATGAAGAAATCCGGTTCCACTACGGTGTGAAGAGGAAGTCTTTCCGTGGAGAAGGACAGGCACTTGCGTGGCTTGATGAGTGACTCTTGGACAGAGACGTTGGATCAGGGCAAACTGAAGTCTGTTTGTTCAACAACATATTTGAAAATCAGGCAGATACAGTTTTTCTTTGGCCTGTTGTAGGAGCTGACCTTTGACCCCTGCAAACAACAAGTGGCGCCTCAAAGCCACAGTGTGGCACAGTACTTCCTTTGTTTCACTCTGGAGAGCTAAACTAAGAGCAGGCTCTCTAAGAGACACACAGAGCTCGTGTCCTGCCCATTATGCCAGTCTCACCGAAGAAGAGCACGCCAAGGCAGAACCTGGGACTCAAATGCCCTGTCGGTTGATCTCCGACAAGCTCTCCAGACTGGCTCATCTGGCAGAACTTTGCAGAAAAAACCTTCTGATCACCAGTGCCCCATGGATGCCAAAGAAGAGCCCACAGACGAGCAACCGACAAGTGCCAGCAGAGAACGGCGCAGTTCTGAAGAGACCAGCAGCTCTGGTTCCAACAGTGATGCTGGTGACCCAATGTGGCAAAAGTGAGTTCACAGCGTCACTGAACACTCACACGTTCAAACAATGATATTTTGCTGGAAGTGTACTTGAACTAATTTTTCCTTGTATCTTCTCAGGGACACGGCCCAGCCCCAGACAACGCTTCCGGTCAGGATGCAGCAGACGGGACTTTACGAAAAATTCCCACGTGAAGCTGCACTGTTGACAGGCTTTAAAAACACCTGACCGACAGTCTGCTGGTCCCAAACGGCCAACAGGAGGTAAGAACTAACCATATCTTATACTGGAGCTGGGCACAGTGCATCCCTGTGGGCCTCTGCATCGCCATTTCACACGCTGTGTCTTCATCTTTCATCACAGGTCGACAGCGTATCCAGGATGCTGAGGTACATGGAGCCCAGCGGGATGAAGTTTTCTGCTGAAAAGCACAGAGACCCAGGACTTTGTGAACCGCATAAAGGGAGTGCAGATAGTCCCCGCCACGATAAACAACCACGACAAGAACACGATCCGGTTTGTCCAATACATCAAGCCTCGCCTCGACTTGGCTGCGGAGGACACCGATAATGAGTGCATCCCATAATGGACAAACACACTAATATCACCTTCTTTTGACCACAGGAGTTGTTGCCACCAGAGACTTTCCCACGGGATCCATTACCATGGCAAAGAGATCACAGGAGCAGAGGGCAGGAGCACGATGGAGTCCATGCAAGACGAGAAAGCTGGCGAACAGGATCTCTGCATCGATGCCCAGACATTCTGCTGTGAGTGCCACTCAACCCTGGACACAGTCGGCAGGAGGATAAATCACTTCAATGTCAAGCCCCTACATTGTAGGATACAGCTCGGGGACTCTGAGAGGAACTTCATCCTCTTTAAGGCAGTGAGAGACATTTCTGTTGATGAAGAAATCCGGTTCCACTACGGTAGTTGCAGTTACTAAATTCAAAAAGTAAGTCAATTACTTCACTAAAGTAACGTGTTACTTTAGAAAGTAACTTTTACTCATAGGACGCTGGGGAGAGAGGTTCCCTTATGGTGTGTTCACTGGAAGTCAGAACTTCAGATCATTGTGACCTCAAAGTTTATTTCTCCCAGCTCTTCCAGCCTTACAGATGCACAACAAAACACGTTTTCTACTGAATTCTATGTCAGGTTGATTAATCCAACTTTCAGAGTTGGACATCCGAGTTCCGGTGGGTTCTGTTTTTAAAAAATTCACTTGAAGTTGGAAATTCCGACTTTAGTGTGCAAGTGAACGCACCGTGGGTGCAATCACTGATTTGCTGCAGCGATATTAATGCTCTGTTGTACCTTGGATGTTTGTCACCTTATGCTGGGAAAATGGAGGGACGGATCAGTGTCTCTATACAGTCTATGAGAGCAATTCACAACTCTATTGAACTGAGAGCAGGCTCTCTAAGAGACACACAGAGCTCGTCCTGCACAGTATGCCAGTCTCACTGAGGAAGAACAAGCCTTTTTTTCAGAGTGATTAAAAATAAACATGTGTTTTTTTTCAATTTGTGTAGTGCAGAAATGTATAACTATCAGTTTCTCTCATATACGGAGTGTCAATTGCACAAACACACAGTGTCACAATCACTGACTGCCATTCTTGTTTTGTCGCTGTCCGTGCAGGCAAATTCCCAGTGTGGAAGTCTGTATAGATATAGTTGTTTTTATTCAACTAAGGAGACCAGTGCTGAATATGTTCATATGGTGACCAGGAATGCTTGAAATTGTACTGTTTTAGGCACTTCTGACCTCTGACCTTTTTCTGAGAGTGGTCAGGAGGTCAGGTCAACTAAATCTACACTATTATACAATGTGAATGCCTGAACATTAAAGAAGAACAGTACCAAGATCAAAAATAAACATTTATGAGTGAATATAATTTTGTTGTTTAACATAGATAGCTGCTTGTTCTCAGGGAGCATTTGGGTGAAAATCTGCTCATTTCAGCATATATGCTTCTCTCAGTTTCACTTTGAAAAGTTCTCAGTCCTCACCTTGTTTTACTCTCTATTGGTGAGGCTGTGTTCTATTACTACATTAGAAAATAATTGTTTGAACATTAAGGAACATCAGTAAAATCATCAAAATAATAAAAAAAACCCATAAAAAATATATCCTTTGGTTTGTTTTTGTAGAGTGTCCAGATGTGTAAAGTTCCACACCCATGAATTTGGAAATGAACTGGGCACTTGTCTCAATAGAGAGTGATCAGCACTCATTTGCATGCTGACCTATTTGGGGTAATCCCCCATTGATACTTGAAGGTGCATTGGCTTCATGATAATTTTCAAAGTTAAACTGTGACACCCATGAATTTGGAAATGAATTGGGCACTTGTCTCAATAGAGAGTGATCAGCACTCATTTGCATGCTGACCTATTTGGGGTAATCCCCCGTTGATACCTGAAGGTGCATTGGCTTCATGATAATTTTCAAAGTTAAACTGTGATTACCAAGAATTTAAGTAAAATTTACTCTATTACAAAAATATTGTTGGTTGATACAGCATTGGAAGGGTTACATCAAGAGCTTTCAATTGACACCAATATTGCAGTGGTTATACCTTCTTGAGTTTTAAAACATACGTTCAGTGGGTTATTTTCTGGCTATTTTTAATACTTGTAACCTCTATTTTTCCTTACTTTTGACTTTTGGTCAAGTATTTTTCAAAATGATACTTGAAATGAGACTTGTGTCTAATTTGGTTTCTCATACATACAGTAGCTTTTGTTCTCAGGGAGCATTTGGGTGAAAATCTGCGCATTTCAGCATGTCACTTTGAAACTTTATTGAAATCAAACATGTTACACATAATTTTAAAGCTTGAAGTGTCGTTTTATTTTTTCAGCAAGCATGGTCTCGTCTGTGGTCAAGTAAACTATTACTACATTAGAAAATAATTGTTTGAATATCAAGGAACATCAGTAAAATCATCAAAAATAATAATTAAAAAAACAACATAAAAAGATATCCTTTGGTTTGTTTTTGTGGAGTGTCTGGATGTGTAAAGTTCCACACCCATGAATTTGGAAATGAACTGGGCGGTACTTCTCATTATCACTTGTCAATAGAGAACAATTGGCGGCACTCATTTACATGTGGTCAGCACATCTGTGATTGGCTGTCCAGTCTTGCGGCCCCGCCTGCAGTGGGGGCCATACCTTCCTGCAAAGGAGGATAAAACCTGCAGTAAAAGTCTACTTCATCACTGTTGTGATTTCATCACACACGGTACCCTTGCTTTTGGAGAGAGACTATCATCTTGCCTTTGGAGACAGGAATATGGCTGGAAAGGGGTACGTTCATAATTGTTATATCTGGTATATCTTTTCTTATTTGTGCTTTTGGTTTAGAATCTGTTCTTTTTAATGCACATATCTCCCAGTCTCACTTTTAAAATGTTTCAATCCTCACTTAGTTTTGTACTCTGACTCACTACTGTTTCACATGAAATTATTATATTCACAGTACGTCTTACTCTTGATGTTTCTATTGTCATTGTCACAGAGATCGTCGCATCATCTACTGCCTGCTGTGCCAGAAACCCCAGGACACACTGCCTGTCCACTTGGCCAGAGTGTGCATGAAGCACAATACAGCAGCAGAGAGACAGGCTGAGCTGCAGAGAGCCAAGGATTCAATGAAGGATTGGACCCGCCAAGGCAGAACCTGGGACTACAACGTCCTGTGTCGGTTGATCTCCGACAAGCCCTCCAGACTGGCTCTTCTGGCAGAACTTCGTAGAAAACACTTTCTGATAACCAATGCCCCCACCAACGAAGAGCACACCGACGAGCAGCCGACAACTTCATCCGCCGCCCACCAAGCTCCCGTTGTGGCAAGTGCCAGTAGAGAACAGCGCAGTTCTGAAGAGACCAGCAGCTCCGGTTCCAACAGTGATGCTGGTGACCCAATGTGGCAGAAGTAAGTTCACAACATCACTGAACACACACGTTCAAACAATGATATTTTGCTGTAACCATCTGGAAGTGTACTTGAACTAATTTTTCCCTGTATCTTCTCAGGGACACGGCCCAGCCCCAGACAACGCTTCGGGTCAGGATGCAGCAGACGGGACTTTACGAAAAGTTCCCACGTGAAGCTGCGTTGTTGACAGGCTTTAAAAAACACCTGACCGACAATCTGCAGGTCCCAAACTGCCAACAGGAGGTAAGAACTAACCCTACCCTGTATACTGGAGCACAACATAGTGTACTCTGCGCCGCTACAGTCCTCTGCAGCTTGGAGTGTGGGCCTCGGCATCACCATTTCACACGCTGTGTCTTCATCTTTCATCACAGGTCGACAACGTATCCAGGATGCTGAGGTACATGCAGCCCAGTGGGGATGAAGTCAACATCGGCTTTCTGCTGAAAAGCACAGAGACCCAGGACTTCCTGAACCGCCTAAAGGGAGTGCAGATGGGCCCCGCCACGATCATCAACTACATCAAGAACATGATCCGCTTCGTCCAATACGTCAAGACTCGCCTTGACTTGGCTGCAGAGGACACGGATTTCCACAGGAAGTGCCAGGCGTACATCGAGCTTCTCAACACCTTGAGGAAGCCAGTGGCAAAGTCCCTCAGTAGGGACACTTGCAAAAAAGGTGAGTTCATCTCCCTTTCATTTAATGACTGCTCTCACATAGATCGTAAAAGTGCCAGAATTATGTGATACTGAAAAATCTAATATAACCCTCCTTTGCTTTATCTTGACATTCCAGGTACGACCGCTTCATAAACAACAAGGTGACTCTCCACGACTGCCAGAAAGTACTGCGTGTCTCAAAGAATGACATGCTGGGCATCTACGGAAGCTCCTGGAGAAGCAGCGTGTGACAAACGAGGAAAAGACCCTTTTCCGTTACTACTGCGAGGCCATCCTCATCCTTAAGCACTTCCAGAGACCGGGAGCAGTGGAAGGACTTACTGTAAGTACTTGTTCCTCACAGTGTTTCTTCAGTTGGTACAATGTATTGTATGAGCTCCGTAGATGGTTCAGTAGAACAGAGTAACTGTATTCGTGTCATTCAATTTCTACTGTTTCCTTTATTGTTTTACAGACAGAAGAGTGGGTCAACAAAAGGACAGTCGATGGACGAGTGTGCGTGGGGTCAGCCGACATAAAACGTCAACCATGCAAATTGCCACATTTGCCCTCACTGAGGAGGAGGCTGCGGTAAGTTAACCAACAGGCAAAACAGTATCAAAATCAGTTTCTACTTTGCCTCGCTGGTCCATTTTCTCACTTTTCAAGTGTTAACTTTATTCACGTCTCCTCCCCACAGATGCTTGATACCTACTACCTTGAGATCCGCAAGGTGCACGTAGAGAAACCCGGTGATGACGACGGCAGATTTTTCCTGTCCAAGTCTGGCCGACCAATTAGGAGCGCCACCAACGACGTCAGGCGCCTGCATGAACAGTAAGTATTAGCAGAATCCCAAGAAAAATAACTGAAAGAATTCAAGGATTAGAGTGGGATTGTAATGCAATATATCTTCTCTGTTGCAGCTACAAAGTAACCAACGTTACAAGTCAGGAGGTCAGAAAGGTTGCAGAAAGCGGAGGCAAGCGTGGCATTTTCAGAGGAACAGAAAAGTGCAGCTGCGCATTATATGGCACACTCAAATGCGGTAGCCAATGCCCACTACCGCATGAGGACCCTGGACAGTGTCGTGGCCACCGCCAACCTGTTGAGCAGTTTGGCAAGGTATGTGTTATCATCTAAAACATACAACATCAACTTCTCCCCTCCAAGGTCAGTCCAGCCGTGTGTCAGTGTTTAACCATGGAATCTTCTCCATCTTCCAGCTCTTCTTCAGATGAATCAGGCGGTGATGCAAGCCATCGGGGCCAGAAGAGGTGCAGAGGAACTGCTGAAGTGGAAGGCAAGGACTTTGCAGCTTTTCTGCAGCAGTTCCCTGTGGCAGTGTCGGGCCAGCCTCCAACAAAGAGACAGCGGACCGACGCCGGGTTTGCCTCCGACAGATCCCTCTACGACAAGTGGAGGATTATGCAGTTTGGCCAGCGGGAGCAATACCTTTTGTGTAAGTGTTGATACGTTATTATGCCCTGATTATATAAAGTCAATTAATAGAAAGTCTATTTCAAAGACAAGTAATGTGTAATTCACAAATGTGGGCAAAAATTTCTGTTGACATTTTTTTTTTCACTTTTACAGCCAAAACCTCCAGACGTCCCCCAACTGTGAGGAGGATTGCAAAGGTCATCGAGGATGAGGGGTGGACCAACAACTGTCCCTCTCCTGAAGATGTCCTGAAGAAGTGGAAACCGGCGAGCAAGGTGCAGGTGGAGAGTGACCCGACATCAAGAGGAGGGTCGCCAAGCAGAAGTGGTCTGGCCTGGCCATCAAGGATTTTGGTGGTGGAAAAGGGCAAGGTATGTACAAATGAGCAATAATAAGGCAGTCAAGCACGAAGTGTAATGAGTACATCCCATAATGGACAAACACACTAATATCACTTTCTTTTGACCACAGGAGTTGTTGCCACCAGAGACTTTCCCACGGGATCCATCCTTTGTGATTATCATGGCAAAGAGATCACAGGAGCAGAGGGCAGGAGCATGATGGAGTCCATACAAGACGAGATGGGCTATCTGTTCTTCTTCAAAGCTGGCGAACAGGATCTCTGCATCGATGCCCAGACATTCCCCTGCGAGTGCCACCCAACCCTGGACACAGTCGGCAGGAGGATAAATCACTCGAAAAGACACTTCAATGTTAAGCCTCTACATTGTAGGATACAGCTCGGGGACTCTGAGAGGAACGTCATCCTCTTTAAGGCAGTGAGAGACATTTCTGTTGATGAAGAAATCCGGTTCCACTACGGTGTGAAGAGGAAGTCTTTCCGTGGAGAAGGACAGGCACTTGCGTGGCTTGATGAGTGACTCTTGGACAGAGACGTTGGATCAGGGCAAGCTGAAGTCTGTTTGTTCAACAACATATTTGAAAATCAGGCAGATACAGTTTTTCTTTGGCCTGTTGTAGGAGCTGACCTTTGACCCCTGCAAACAACAAGTGGGGTCTCAAAGCCACAGTGTGGCACAGTACTTCCTTTGTTTCACTCTGGAGAGCTAAGCTAAGAGCAGGCTCTCTAAGAGACACACAGAGCTCGTGTCCTGCCCATTATGCCAGTCTCACCGAAGAAGAACACGCCAAGGCAGAACCTGGGACTCAAATGCCCTGTTGGTTGATCTCCGACAAGCCCTCCAGACTGGCTCATCTGGCAGAACTTTGCAGAAAAAAACCTTCTGATCACCAGTGCCCCCATGGATGCCAAAGAAGAGCCCACAGACGAGCAACCGACAAGTGCCAGCAGAGAACGGCGCGCAGTTCTGAAGAGACCAGCAGCTCTGGTTCCAACAGTGATGCTGGTGACCCAATGTGGCAAAAGTGAGTTCACAGCGTCACTGAACACTCACACGTTCAAACAATGATATTTTGCTGTAACCATCTGGAAGTGTACTTGAACTAATTTTTCCCTGTATCTTCTCAGGGACACGGCCCAGCCCCAGACAACGCCGGGTCAGGATGCAGCAGACGGGACTTTACGAAAAGTTCCCACGTGAAGCTGCATTGTTGACAGGCTTTAAAAAACACCTGACCGACAATCTGCAGGTCCCAAACTGCCAACAGGAGGTAAGAACTAACCATATCCTGTATACTGGAGCACAACATAGTGTACTCTGTGCCGCTACAGTCCTCTGCAGCTTGGACTGTGGGCCTCTGCATCACCATTTCACACGCTGTGTCTTCATCTTTCATCACAGGTCGACATAGCATTATCCAGGATGCTGAGGTACATGCAGCCCAGTGGGGATGAAGTCAACATCGACTTTCTGCTGAAAAGCACAGAGACCCAGGACTTCCTGAACGAATGCAGATGGGCCCCGCCACGATCATCAACTACATCAAGAACATGATCCGCTTCGTCCAATACGTCAAGACTCGCCTTGACTTGGCTGCAGAGGACACGGATTTCCACAGGAAGTGCCAGGCGTACATCGAGCTTCTCAACACCTTGAGGAAGCCAGTGGCAAAGTCCCTCAGTAGGGACACTTGCAAAAAAAGGTGAGTTGTTCATCTCTCTTTCATTTAATGACTGCTCTCACATAGATCGTAAAAGTGCCAGAATTATGTGATACTGAAAAATCTAATATAACCCTCCTTTGCTTTATCTTGACATTCCAGGTACGACCGCCTCATAAACAACAAGGTGACTCTCCACGACTGCCAGAAAGTACTGCGTGTCTCAAAGAATGACATGCTGGGCATCTACGGAAGCTCCTGGAGAAGCAGCGTGTGACAGATGAGGAAAAGACCCTTTTCCGTTACTACTGCGAGGCCATCCTCATCCTTAAGCACCTCCAGAGACAGGGAGCAGTGGAAGGACTTACTGTAAGTACTTGTTCCTCACAGTGTTTCTTCAGTTGGTACAATGTATTGTATGAGATCAGTAGATGGTTCAGTAGAACAGAGTAACTGTATTCGTGTCATTCAATTTCTACTGTTTCTTTTATTGTTTTACAGACAGAAGAGTGGGTCAACAAAAGGACAGTCGATGGACGAGTGTGCGTGGGGGTCAGCCGACATCAAGCGTCAACCATGCAAATTGCCACATTTGCCCTCACTGAGGAGGAGGCTGCGGTAAGTTAACCAACAGGCAAAACAGTATCAAAATCAGTTTCTACTTTGCCTCGCTGGTCCATTTTCTCACTTTTCAAGTGTTAACTTTATTCACATCTCCTCTCCACAGATGCTTGATACCTACTACCTTGAGATCCGCAAGGTGCACGTAGAGAAACCCGGTGATGACGACGGCAGATTTTTCCTGTCCAAATCTGGCCGACCAATTAGGAGCGCCACCAACGACGTCAGGCGCCTGCATGAACAGTAAGTATTAGCAGAATCCCAAGAAAAATAACTGAAAGAATTCAAGGATTAGAGTGGGATTGTAATGCAATATATCTTCTCTGTTGCAGCTACAAAGTAACCAACGTTACAAGTCAGGAGGTCAGAAAGGTTGCAGAAACAGAGGCAAGCGTGGCATTTTCAGAGGAACAGAAAAGTGCAGCTGCGCATTATATGGCACACTCAAATGCGGTAGCCAATGCCCACTACCGCATGAGGACCCTGGACAGTGTCGTGGCCACCGCCAACCTGTTGAGCAGTTTGGCAAGGTATGTGTTATCATCTAAAACATACAACATCAACTTCTCCCCTCCAAGGTCAGTCCAGCCGTGTGTCAGTGTTTAACCATGGAATCTTCTCCATCTTCCAGCTCTTCTTCAGATGAATCAGGCGGTGATGCAAGCCATCGGGGCCAGAAGAGGTGCAGAGGAACTGCTGAAGTGGAAGGCAAGGACTTTGCAGCTTTTCTGCAGCAGTTCCTGTGGCAGTGTCGGGCCAGCCTCCAACAAAGAGACAGCGGACCGACGCTGGGTTTGCCTCCGACAGATCCCTCTACGACAAGTGGAGGATTATGCAGTTTGCCAGCGGAGCAATACCTTTTGTGTAAGTGTTGATACGTTATTATGCCCTGATTATATAAAATCAATTAATAGAAAGTCTATTTCAAAGACAAGTAATGTGTAATTCACAAATGTGGGCAAAAATTTCTGTTGACATTTTTTTCACTTTTACAGCCAAAACCTCCAGACGTCCCCCAACTGTGAGGAGGATTGCAAAGGTCATCGAGGATGAGGGTGGACCAACAACTGTCCCTCTCCTGAAGATGTCCTGAAGAAGTGGAAACCGGCGAGCAAGGTGCAGGTGGAGAGTGACCCCGACATCAAGAGGAGGGTCGCCAAGCAGAAGTGGTCTGGCCTGGCCATCAAGGATTTTGGTGGTGGAAAAGGGCAAGGTATGTACAAATGAGCAATAATAAGGCAGTCAAGCACGAAGTGTAATGAGTACATCCCATAATGGACAAACACACTAATATCACTTTCTTTTGACCACAGGAGTTGTTGCCACCAGAGACTTTCCCACGGGATCCATCCTTTGTGATTATCATGGCAAAGAGATCACAGGAGCAGAGGGCAGGAGCATGATGGAGTCCATACAAGACGAGATGGGCTATCTGTTCTTCTTCAAAGCTGGCGAACAGGATCTCTGCATCGATGCCCAGACATTCCCCTGCAGTGCCACCCAACCCTGGACACAGTCGGCAGGAGGATAAATCACTCGAAAAGACACTTCAATGTTAAGCCTCTACATTGTAGGATACAGCTCGGGGACTCTGAGAGGAACGTCATCCTCTTTAAGGCAGTGAGAGACATTTCTGTTGATGAAGAAATCCGGTTCCACTACGGTGTGAAGAGGAAGTCTTTCCGTGGAGAAGGACAGGCACTTGCGTGGCTTGATGAGTGACTCTTGGACAGAGACGTTGGATCAGGGCAAGCTGAAGTCTGTTTGTTCAACAACATATTTGAAAATCAGGCAGATACAGTTTTTCTTTGGCCTGTTGTAGGAGCTGACCTTTGACCCCTGCAAACAACAAGTGGCGCCTCAAAGCCACAGTGTGGCACAGTACTTCCTTTGTTTCACTCTGGAGAGCTAAACTAAGAGCAGGCTCTCTAAGAGACACACAGAGCTCGTGTCCTGCCCATTATGCCAGTCTCACCGAAGAAGAACACGCCAAGGCAGAACCTGGGACTCAAATGCCCTGTCGGTTGATCTCCGACAAGCCCTCCAGACTGGCTCATCTGGCAGAACTTTGCAGAAAAAAACCTTCTGATCACCAGTGCCCCCATGGATGCCAAAGAAGAGCCCACAGACGAGCAACCGACAAGTGCCAGCAGAGAACGGCGCAGTTCTGAAGAGACCAGCAGCTCTGGTTCCAACAGTGATGCTGGTGACCCAATGTGGCAAAAGTGAGTTCACAGCGTCACTGAACACTCACACGTTCAAACAATGATATTTTGCTGTAACCATCTGGAAGTGTACTTGAACTAATTTTTCCCTGTATCTTCTCAGGGACACGGCCCAGCCCCAGACAACGCTTCGGGTCAGGATGCAGCAGACGGGACTTCTGAAAAGTTCCCACGTGAAGCTGCATTGTTGACAGGCTTTAAAAAACACCTGACCGACAATCTGCAGGTCCCAAACTGCCAACAGGAGGTAAGAACTAACCATATCCTGTATACTGGAGCACAACATAGTGTACTCTGTGCCGCTACAGTCCTCTGCAGCTTGGACTGTGGGCCTCTGCATCACCATTTCACACGCTGTGTCTTCATCTTTCATCACAGGTCGACAACGTATCCAGGATGCTGAGGTACATGCAGCCCAGTGGGGATGAAGTCAACATCGGCTTTCTGCTGAAAAGCACAGAGACCCAGGACTTCCTGATCGTATGCAGATGGGCCCCGCCACGATCATCAACTACATCAAGAACATGATCCGCTTAGTCCAATACGTCAAGACTCGCCTTGACTTGGCTGCAGAGGACACGGATTTCCACAGGAAGTGCCAGGCGTACATCGAGCTTCTCAACACCTTGAGGAAGCCAGTGGCAAAGTCCCTCAGTAGGGACACTTGCAAAAAAAGGTGAGTTGTTCATCTCTCTTTCATTTAATGACTGCTCTCACATAGATCGTAAAAAGTGCCAGAATTATGTGATACTGAAAAATCTAATATAACCCTCCTTTGCTTTATCTTGACATTCCAGGTACGACCGCCTCATAAACAACAAGGTGACTCTCCACGACTGCCAGAAAGTACTGCGTGTCTCAAAGAATGACATGCTGGGCATCTACGGGAAGCTCCTGGAGAAGCAGCGTGTGACAGATGAGGAAAAGACCCTTTTCCGTTACTACTGCGAGGCCATCCTCATCCTTAAGCACCTCCAGAGACAGGGAGCAGTGGAAGGACTTACTGTAAGTACTTGTTCCTCACAGTGTTTCTTCAGTTGGTACAATGTATTGTATGAGATCAGTAGATGGTTCAGTAGAACAGAGTAACTGTATTCGTGTCATTCAATTTCTACTGTTTCTTTTATTGTTTTACAGACAGAAGAGTGGGTCAACAAAGGACAGTCGATGGACGAGTGTGCGTGGGGTCAGCCGACATAAAGCGTCAACCATGCAAATTGCCACATTTGCCCTCACTGAGGAGGAGGCTGCGGTAAGTTAACCAACAGGCAAAACAGTATCAAAATCAGTTTCTACTTTGCCTCGCTGGTCCATTTTCTCACTTTTCAAGTGTTAACTTTATTCACATCTCCTCTCCACAGATGCTTGATACCTACTACCTTGAGATCCGCAAGGTGCACGAGAGAAACCGGTGATGACGACGGCAGATTTTTCCTGTCCAAATCTGGCCGACCAATTAGGAGCGCCACCAACGGCGTCAGGCGCCTGCATGAACAGTAAGTATTAGCAGAATCCCAAGAAAAATAACTGAAAGAATTCAAGGATTAGAGTGGGATTGTAATGCAATATATCTTCTCTGTTGCAGCTACAAAGTAACCAACGTTACAAGTCAGGAGGTCAGAAAGGTTGCAGAAACAGAGGCAAGCGTGGCATTTTCAGAGGAACAGAAAAGTGCAGCTGCGCATTATATGGCACACTCAAATGCGGTAGCCAATGCCCACTACCGCATGAGGACCCTGGACAGTGTCGTGGCCACCGCCAACCTGTTGAGCAGTTTGGCAAGGTATGTGTTATCATCTAAAACATACAACATCAACTTCTCCCCTCCAAGGTCAGTCCAGCCGTGTGTCAGTGTTTAACCATGGAATCTTCTCCATCTTCCAGCTCTTCTTCAGATGAATCAGGCGGTGATGCAAGCCATCGGGGCCAGAAGAGGTGCAGAGGAACTGCTGAAGTGGAAGGCAAGGACTTTGCAGCTTTTCTGCAGCAGTTCCCTGTGGCAGTGTCGGGCCAGCCTCCAACAAAGAGACAGCGGACGAGCAAGGTGCAGGTGGAGAGTGAGCCCGACATCAAGAGGAGGGTCACCAAGCAGAAGTGGTCTGGCCTGGCCATCAAGGATTTTGGTGGTGGAAAAGGGCAAGGTATGTGCAAATGAGCAATAATAAATCAGTCAAGCACGAAGTGTAATGAGTACATCTCATAATGGACAAACACACTAATATCACTTTCTTTTGACCACAGGAGTTGTTGCCACCAGAGACTTTCCCACGGGATCCATCCTTTGTGATTATCATGGCAAAGAGATCACAGGAGCAGAGGGCAGGAGCATGATGGAGTCCATGCAAGACGAGATGGGCTATCTGTTCTTCTTCAAAGCTGGCGAACAGGATCTCTGCATCGATGCCCAGACATTCCCCTGCGAGTGCCACCCAACCCTGGACACAGTCGGCAGGAGGATAAATCACTCGAAAAGACACTTCAATGTTAAGCCTCTACATTGTAGGATACAGCTCGGGGACTCTGAGAGGCGTCATCCTCTTTAAGGCAGTGAGAGACATTTCTGTTGATGAAGAAATCCGGTTCCACTCACGGTTGTGAAGAGGAAGTCTTTCCGTGGAGGACAGGCACTTGCGTGGCTTGATGAGTGACTCTTGGACAGAGAGCGTTGGATCAGGGCAAACTGAAGTCTGTTTGTTCAACAACATATTTGAAAATCAGGCAGATACAGTTTTTCTTTGGCCTGTTGTAGGAGCTGACCTTTGACCCCTGCAAACAACAAGTGGCGCCTCAAAGCCACAGTGTGGCACAGTACTTCCTTTGTTTCACTCTGGAGAGCTAAACTAAGAGCAGGCTCTCTAAGAGACACACAGAGCTCGTGTCCTGCCCATTATGCCAGTCTCACCGAAGAAGAGCACGCCAAGGCAGAACCTGGGACTCAAATGCCCTGTCGGTTGATCTCCGACAAGCCCTCCAGACTGGCTCATCTGGCAGAACTTTGCAGAAAAAAACCTTCTGATCACCAGTGCCCCCATGGATGCCAAAGAAGAGCCCACAGTCGTTCAACCGACAAGCGCCAGCAGAGAACGGCGCAGTTCTGAAGAGACCAGCAGCTCTGGTTCCAACAGTGATGCTGGTGACCCAATGTGGCAAAAGTGAGTTCACAGCGTCACTGAACACTCACACGTTCAAACAATGATATTTTGCTGGAAGTGTACTTGAACTAATTTTTCCTTGTATCTTCTCAGGGACACGGCCCAGCCCCAGACAACGCTTCGGTCAGGATGCAGCAGAGCGGGACTTTACGAAAAATTCCCACGTGAAGCTGCACTGTTGACAGGCTTTAAAAACACCTGACCGACAGTCTGCTGGTCCCAAGCGGCCAACAGGAGGTAAGAACTAACCATATCTTATACTGGAGCTGGGCACAGTGCATCCCTGTGGGCCTCTGCATCGCCATTTCACACGCTGTGTCTTCATCTTTCATCACAGGTCGACAGCGTATCCAGGATGCTGAGGTACATGGAGCCCAGCGGGGATGAAGTTTTCTGCTGAAAAGCACAGAGACCCAGGACTTTGTGAACCGCATAAAGGGAGTGCAGATAGGCCCGCCACGATAATCAACCACGTCAAGAACACGATCCGGTTTGTCCAATACATCAAGCCTCGCCTCGACTTGGCTGCGGAGGACACCCGATAATGAGTGCATCCCATAATGGACAAACACACTAATATCACCTTCTTTTGACCACAGGAGTTGTTGCCACCAGAGACTTTCCCACGGGATCCATTACCATGGCA
>JAQQSB010000992.1:0-39805 GCA_029721515.1 Synanceia verrucosa | reverse complement strand
AAAAAATAGTAAAATCTGTCTAAAATGACATTATACTTTATGGGAATTTGTGAAAAGATTACATCCTCTCTGTTCTGTGAAAAAACAGTTTTGCATGTGTACAGGGTGTTCATACATAAAAGGTATGTCAGGCAGTTGTTAAGTATATCATTTCATGTAGATTTGGTTTGACAATAATTGTGTCATGTTAAATGCTTACAGAAATTTTGAAATAAAACATTTCTTGGATCACAAGATTACTGAAAAAGCACATTTCAAAACTGTATCCATTCTGTTAAAAGTTCTGGGGTCCGTTTCACAAAGCAGGTTCAACAAACTCTGGAGTGTAACCCTGAACTCTGAGTTGATCTACACTGAGTTTCCGGTTCCAGAACAGCTGATTTGAGTTGGTTTAATCAACTTGGAGTAGTTTCACCTGCAGTTAGCGCATTGGCACTACAGCGAAGTAAAAGCCAGTGCATCAATGGAGCCCCGATTCGACGAGTCACCATGGCAACGGGGGAAGCAGAGGGCTGTGTTTTTCAGCCCACTTGAATTTGAAATTTTAATGCACTCCATATGGTGAGTTTGAACATGTTTTTAGAAAGAAGTGCACAAGTCGCTGTAGCTGCAAAAGAGAGGGAGATGGCATGGGAAAACATTGCTACCTGGGTCAGTCGCGTAAAGTTTAAATGTAGTCCTTTGCAATCACAATAATATTACGGGGAAGAACTGTTTGACAACCGTCAGTCATTATAAATAATTTTTTATCATTTTCCATAGACTAGAAATTGATTTAAAATATGCTCCTGTAAACAAACCTAAACAAAGCTTAGTCTCACATGTATAGCACCAAACCAAGAATGTTTAGTATAATATAAAGGACAACTTCCCATTACAATCCTATAATAAACTGTGTCTGGTGATGTACAACTGTTAAAACTTTTTTTTTTTTTTTGCCTTACAATGTAAGTCAATGAGGAGCATATTTTGATATATCAATTTCTAGTCAATGATAGGAATTATTTAGACATCTTGCCAACCTTTTTAGTTACATCATAGCAAGGTTAACTACACGCAACCCAAAAATCTACCAAAGTGGACTTGTTCATATTTTTGACAGGTACAATTCTCACCTAGTTGGAGGATATCATCAGTTGTCCAGACGTTTGGAACTTTGGTAGAAGGATAGCTGCAGCAATCAGCTCTGGGTCCTGACATCATTCCCCCAAATCGCCTCTCCACACCACCTGGGAGTAGTAGTGATGTGTAAACAGGGAGGTTACATTTTTAATTACCTCGATGCAAAATAGCATTATATCGCTACGATACTATGTATTCTCTAAAATGTGTAGTTGGATTTTTCACCACAAAGTCACCATAAGTTGGGCATTATTTAATTTGTTTGTGTGAGTGAGTTGCTGTTTCATAGTCCTCTTTTTGTTTTACATTTTGACTCTTTTGAGTGCCATTGATGTATTTCAATGTCATTTAAAAATCCAATGCTTGAGCGTCATCAATGTAATAATATGTCAAAGTGGTTTTCGACAGCTGGTCAGCCGATTGCAGTCTCCCGCAGCCTGTGTGTAATGTTGGGGCTTCTGGGAGATGTAGTTGGACCATAAGTAAGACAGAATACACCACAGAGACAAAAATGCAGGAAGTGAGACGATCGAGATAAGAGAAGAAAACAAACCGAGTCCTCTACTCTACCTCTGATAAAACAAGAATGGAACAAGGTAAAACAAACATTTTTTTTTCATGATGAAACAGAGTCTCTTCTTTCATTTGAGCTATTCTGTGTTTTCAAGAAGACACAGTACAAAATATTCTGTGGGTCTAAAATATGACTTAAAATGGACAAAAACACTGGCACAAGGCACTTTGTGTTTTTACAAAATAGGTGACTCTCAATAGTTAATATCTCAATTTCAGAAAAAAGGAGCCATAGCCATAATAATGTATGGAATTGGAAGTGTCTTAGTGATATATTGAATATTTCACCATATTCTCTCGGGAGTCTCTCCTTTAGTACCATATCAGATTAAATCCTCACACAGCACTGGACACATGGCTGCTCTGTTCACTCCAGGTGTTTTATTCATGTTGCTTGATTAGACCTCTTCTCAGGACAGAGTGTGTGTGCACAGACTGTGTTTGACATTCCATTACTCTGTTGAGCTTTGCAGCCACATCTTTTAAATTTAACATTTGTACATATACATTTCTAACTGTTTGGAATTAGAGGCCTTTTGCAAACTCTTTCAGATCACTACCTAAATCCCATCCTATGTAGTAGACTAGGCCGAATGCATCAAGATACATTAGTTTTAATTTTATTATTATTATTATTATTATCTTTTTCCTTTTTTCTTTTTTCATGAAAAAATGAAAAAATGAAAAAAAAAAGAAAAAGGAAAAACAGAAAAAAAAAGAAATAGAAAAGAAAGAGAAAAAATACATTAAAAAAACATATTGCACTTATTGTTGTTGTTGTTGTTGAATGCCTTAGTTTACTATCGCTGTTTGCTCAGGTAACCAAATATGCAAATGAGGACAGAAGTTCGGAATGGAAAAGAATAAAAAGAACAGATCAGGAATGGAACACACTAAACACTTAACTGTCTAATGAGTAAACATTCTGCTCATTTCACCTCACAGGTCCCACTGTAAAACATCTAGTTTCCTCTCAGAAAACGAAGGCAAACTTTTCAGCTCGCCTATCCATCAGTCCATCAGTTATCTGCAGTAAGTAGTTTACAATTACACAAATACTTAGAGATTATAGCTGAGTAAAACACTCATTAACCAGCAAGCAATTATAATTATTTTCAAAAACACCTTTCACCAATGGTCTGTTGGCTGTCATCACAACACTTTTCTACAAAATTTCTCACAGTTTAAAGTACTTCAAGTTGATATAAAAGCAGAGACCTGCCCATTTTAAGTTTCATATTGTCTGCATTATATTATATTATTGGATTATTATTTCTGATACATCAACATTAAAGCTGTATTTAAATGCTGTGTTATGTGGATGAATCCAGCTTACTCAGTTACAGATTATTTTATTTATACTTTTTGGATTATCTAGTCTTTAAAAAACACACCAGAAAGTTCATTAAAAATGTTTATCTTCCAAAGTTAGGAGGAACTATAGCTGTCAAAAATTCACCAGTATTTCCTTTTAATTAAATCCATTATTGTTCGTCTGAGGTGCCATAACTTCCAGAAAAAAATGAAGTTATTACTCCATGATAATCAGATGGATGATATTGCCTTGTCTGCGATGACGCGGACCTTCTTACAGGTCTTCTGGATGAATCTGAGTAAAGATTATTGTTTGATAGCATCAGTGATGTATTCGAATTAAGTCCACTTCTCCTCATTCTGATTCATGTGTTGAATCTGCTGGAACACCAAATGATTCACTCCATGAACAGTTTGAGCAGCGAAGAAGCCTAACACAGCCCCGTAGTATCAGCTCCGCCCAGTCACCTGACCGAGTCCTGCAGGTCCTCTGACTCCAGGACATGAGTTCAGTGTTGACCATCAGCTTGATGGCAGTTGGAGTGGAGCTCATGCTAGATGCGCCTCCCACAGGGAGAAGCTCCATATAGCTGTGAGCAGCCACCCATTCAATCACGCGTCGCTCAGACGGTGAATCTCGGACAAGCTGCCCTCACCATGGGGACCAGGGACCTGCTGCGTCCGCACGCCAGGTGCTCCTGCCGCGGCGTCAGCCGGGCGTGCTGATAGCCAGGGACAGATCCAGATTTAAGGTAAGATATCAGTTTAGGTTAGGGATAGAGATCTTGAGAGTCATGTCTCAATACCTGCATCAAAAAGATGCATACCAGTCAGAGCTGAAAGGACGACAAGAGGTAATCAGTTATCAGCAGCTGTTTTAGACGATTGGTTGATTTTTCATTTTAAGCCACAATGACCTTTTGGCTGATTAGTCAAGACTAATAACATATTTTGAAGATGTCATCTTGGGTTTTTGAAATTGTCACACATGATCTCAAAACAATTAGCCACTATTAATAAAATAATGAAAATAATGTAGTTACATTTGAGGTATCAATCAGTGGTGGATGCATTAGCACAACAGAATGACAGAAAAACAGCCTGTATTTCAATCCAATATGAAATTAGAAAATAACATTTTATTTCAATGGAAAAACTTTCCGAGTCGTGTGCATGGAGACTATTTCTGGATGTGTATACTATGATACATTTTAGAAGTATTTAGGAGATGACTCTGATGGTTTATTAGTTACTTATCAAGTACCAGAGTTACAGGTGACTCCACTGAGTCTTGTTCATCCAACTCCTCTGTACATGTTTCATGCCTCCAGAAACACAAAGCCCCAGTGATGTAGCTCCCTGAGAAAGGATACAGACTGAGACCAGCAACAAACTGTGCAGAAGCAAGTAACACACACATGAATGTAAACAAACACACACACAGAAGTGTACACTGATACTTAGCCACTATCTGCCTCATCAATAAGTTCTCTCATCTGCAGTAGTCGCCACAACTCATACAAGTTCCACATTAAAAGCTTGAATATTATTATTATTGTTAATAGTTTATTATCAGTCCTTTTAATAGGTTTAATGCATTTCACACTATTCATTCTGCACACTTTACTGTTTTTTTCTAGAGAGTCTTCTGTTTTTCTCCTACAGAAAGAGAAAGTTTTGAAAGTAGCCAGGATGAGCATTATGTTAAGAAACCGGGTGAATGCCTTCATGCTGTCTACGAAAGAGCAGAGGCCAAAACCCCAAAGACCAAAGTGGACAGCAAAGGCACCCAGCAGGGCTACATGCCATCCTGGGACAGAGATGTGAGTGTCACTTGTCCGCTGAAAAAGACAGACCATATACTGCAAACTGGCAGAAGAAGAAAAAGAGCTGCACTCGCAGCAACACCCTGGCACAGTCGGGCCAGCTTTAATTCATCTTAATATGCGGCTTCTCCAGACATAGAAGTCATGAAAGAAAATCACTGAAAAGAAATGGTGTTTTAAGTTTGTTGTTTTTTGTGTAGGAACAAAGAAAAACATCAAGACGGGACAAGAGAAAGATCAAATGACCGAAGGTGAGGCAATATTTCTGTGGATCATAATGTTGCCTAGAAAATGGAGATGGGATGAAAAGTGGATCGAACTGGATACACACAGTCGATCAAATTACATAGAATAAGAAGCAGCATCTTTTTACCATGTTTTAAAAATCTCAGTGGATTGGTCTGTGTTTTTGTTTGTTTGTTCACAGCATCTGCATCTCACACACACTTGCACAGAGGTCACTCAGCAGGCCAAGAAGCCCTGAAAGTGACCAATCTGCTGCACCTCAAGCACTGGACTGACGGAGGCTCTTCACCATCAGCGCTACGTGATGGAGTCAGCTGGTCCTCCACCTTTAAGCACAGGTGTAGTGAGGCTCTTCACCGGCCTTATCTTGTCCCGATGGATTCGCTTGCCTCCTCCATAAGCACAGGTGTGACGGCTGGCTTTTCACCGCATTACGATATGACGGAGTTGCTGCCACTCCACCTCAAGCACAGGCATGATGGAGAGTTCCTCAGTCTGTGAACTGGACCACCCGGTGCAGCATCATTACTCACAGGATCTGAACACCATCAAGATGTCTGGACCTGTTCGACCCACCACACTCATGTATATACGCTCTCCAGACATATAGGGTATGAAAGAAAATCACTGAAAAAGAATGGTGTTTAAAGCTTGTTGTTTTTGTGTAGGGCACAAAGAAACAGCAGGACCAGACAGTAGGAATAGCCTTGGAGATCACAGCATCTGCATCCCTGCCTGCACAGAGGTCACTCAGCAGGCCAAGCATCACGAGTGACCAACTACACCACCTAAAGCACTGGACTGACGGAGGCTCTTCCTCATCGGAAACATACGCCATGGAGTTGCTGCCTCCACCTTAGCACGGGTGTGGATTTGGAGGCTCTTCCTCATCAAACATACGTCATGGAGTTGCCTCCTCCTTAGCTTACACACAGGTATGGCGGAGGCTCTCTAGCCATCAAATATATGCGTTGGAGTTGCTGCCCTCCACCTCAAACACAAGGTGTGGCCGGAAGCTCTTCGCCATCAAATATGTGCATTGGGGTTGCTGCTCTCCACAGCAAACACATGGGTGTGACGGGAGCTCTTCAGCCATCAAATAACAATAAGTGGAGTTAAGCTGTCCTTCACCTTAGCCACAGGTGGCATGGAGGCTCACTTAGCCATCAAATATATGGCATTGAGTGGCTGCTCCTCCACCTTAAACACAGGTGTAGGCAGTGAGGCTCTTGTACATCAAATATGTAGGGAAAGTTTTAGTTTTGACCAAAATCATAATTTTTTTGAGGTCCAGAATCCATCCATTCTGCCGTCAAATCCCGATCATCTCCCACTTCCTGCTTTGGTTTCTGTGGCATTTACTGTCTCCCTTATGCTCCGACTACATCTCCCAGAAGCCCCAAAATTACTCACAGGCAAGTGGAAGCTGCGATTGTTGACCTGTTGCTGAAAACTACTATTTTTTTTTTTAAACAATTTATTTGCCAGAACTTTTTCAGCACAGATAAAGCAAAACAAAATAAAACAAATAAATTCCAATCATCTGGAAAACTCACAGTGCGGACAGAGATTCTACAGAGTAGAAATCTTGTATTTTCTAGAAATCAAAATATCTCAGAGCATTTGTATAGCCCATTATATACAGTTTTATATCGTAAACCACTAAGCCAGCCTAATACATACGACCAATGCTTGCATATTCATATAGTCATATCTAAATTAGTTTTTAAGAAAGTATAATTTCTGCATTAAGAGCCAAGTGTGAAGGAGGTTTGAAAGTAGATAAAATAATCCAAGTATAAATGTATAACCAAGTAAATGCATAAAAAACTTAAAGGCAATAAAAAACATCAATATTAATATGTAAATAACTAAATAAATTATATAAACATACACGTCAAAAATAAAAATAAAAAAAAAAAAAGGAAGGGAATCCAAGCTTTAATTAAAATCTGTAAAGTGGAGGCTGCAATTTGTCAAAAAAGATGCTCCTGGCCTTTTAGTGTAAACCTGATTTTTTCAAGTTGTAGATGTTTCCAAAACGTCTATTGATAAGATAGAGTGAGATGAGGCTTGGCTCCTTTTGCTTCCAATTGAGCAGGATCAGTTCAAGTATTTAGAAGACAAATAAACAGTATGAGGGATTTTCTCTTTTAATACGATCTATTGTAGCAGAGTTCATGATTGCCCAAATGGCAGTCTGTTTCTCCAGTTGTATCGGTCTTTTCAAAACTTTTGGTTAGCATATTAGAAATATTACTCCAATATCTTGATAATTTAGGGCAATTTCCAAAACATATGACCCAATGAGTTAGGGGCCCATCCGCATCGGTCACATACTGGGTTTAGTCTAGGATATATTTTGTGTAATTTCTGTAGACCAATGCTGTCGATGTATCTACCTTGAGTTGCAGAAGACCATGTCTGGCACACACTGAGGAGTTTTGTGGGTCTGCTGCAATGTCAGTTTCCCCATTGGTCTCTCTGTTGTCTTCTATTCCTAGGTCATCCCTCCAAGACGCACCCTCAAATGCTCTTTTTAGTTGTTATTGTGTTCAAATCAGATAGAGTTATGTCCAATTTGGAGGTTGCCCCCTTTATCTTTGCAAGTGATCCAGTACAAGTATATTTTCCATAGCTGACTGGACAGGGACTGTTTGGAAAAAGAGTGGAACTTGTCTCGTCCACATGTGTCCTCACTTGCAAGTGTGAAAAAATGTGTTTGGAATTTACTTTATGTTTTCTGTCTTTGTAGCTGTCTAAAAGACATAAAAACCTTGTTTCTGAAGTTGAGGTCAGTAAAATTATGTATTCCCTTTGTGAGCCCAATCATCAAATACTTTTATTATTGAAAGACTGAATAAAACAATGATTTTTTAATTAAGAGGACTTAAGCAGGAGCTGCCCTGCCAGCCCAGAATTTTTAGATCAAAAACCAAATCCTCAAAGTATGTAATACTACCAGGGTTTTCAAAAATCTCAGATTTTGTCCCTGACAGAGCTAAGTAGTAGCGCTTGGCAGAGATGAGGGAGGCATGCTGCTCTCTCTATTTCCAGCCAGTCTGGAGTCTGGCGTTGCAGCCAATATATTAAAAACTTTATATTTTACACCTAGTGGTACTGTCTTTAAAGTCTGGGAGCCCCATCCCACCAGCAGCTTTTGGTTCTGAAAAACTATTTTGATGTATTAATATGTAGATGACACTCAAGTGTCAGCATTTTTGACTGATGTTGAAATACATGTAATAAATAAATGGCACTTAAACAGTTGGTTGTTTGTCTTTCTGTTGTTACAAATCTAAATCTCCTCAACAAGTCCCAACTTCAATCCCTTTGTTTAGGGCTAGTTTTTCTGTTACAGTCATTTTGACTGTTTCCTGCAGCCTGCTTGTATAACACCAGGAGACCCTACTTAAGGCTTTTAAGTTCAATGTGTACACTGAACAAAAAAAAAAAAAAAACTCATTGGATAGGAACACTTAAATAAATTTGGTGCAGGATTTCCATCCATTTAATTCATGTAGCTTCAAACTCAGGCTAAGTACTCTTTGTAATATGATTTAATTGAGTTGTTCGAACTTCATCTTTATCAAATACAGCCAAAAATAAAAGTAGGTACTAACCCAAGCCTAAACTTATTTACATTTGTTCCAACTCAGAATTAAGCTGAAAATCATTTATCCACCAGATGCAAAGAATGTTTCTTTGTTTACTCTCAGAATATTTAAACAGAGTTGTATAAAATTGAGAGAAAATCACACTCCAATTTTTTATGAGATGAACTCAAAGATCTTAAATGTTTTTCACTCACATAATCTCACTCATTTCTCTCAAATATTGTTCAAGCTGACCAGTCTAAATGTGTGATAGTAGGTACTTCTCTTTGCCGAGATCAATCAATCCTGACATCACAGGTGTGCCATATCAAGATGCTGGGATTAGACACCATGATTAGTGCACAGGTGTGCCTTAGACTGCCCACAATAAAAAGGCCACTCTGAAAGGTGCAGTTTTGTCACACACAGCACAATGCCACAGATGTTGCAAGATTTGAGGGAGGGTGCAATTGGCATGCTGACAGCAGGAATGTCAACCAGAGCTGTTGCTCGTGTATGGAATGTTCATTTCTCTAGCATAAGCCGTCTCAAAAAGGTGTTTCAGAGAATTTGGCAGTACATCCAACCAGTCTCACAACCGCAGACCACGCATGTAACCACACCTCAGCCCAGGACCTCCACATCCAGCATGTTCACCTCCAAGATCGTCTGAGACCAGCCACTCGGACAGCTGCTGAAACAATCGGTTTGCATAGCCAAAGAATTTCTGCACAGACTGGTCAGAAACCGTCTCAGGGAAGCTCATCTGCATGCTCAAATCGTCCTCATAGGTCTCAACCTGACTCCAGTTCGGGTCGTCGTAACCGACTTGAGTGGGCAAATGCTCACATTCGATGGCGTCCTGGCACGTTGGAGAGGTGTTCTCTTCACGGATGAACCTTTCCGGTTTTACACTGTTCAGGGCAGATGGCAGATAGCGTGTGTGGCGTGGTGTGGGTGAAGTGGTCTTCTGATGTCAATGTTGTGGATCAGTGGCCCATGGTGGCGGTGGCGTTATGGACATAGGCAGGCATCTTATGGAAGGAAAACACAGGTGCATTTCATTGATGGCATTTTGAATGCACAGAGATACCATGACGAGATCCTGAGGCCCATTGTTGTGCCATAAGCATCCAAGAACATCACCTCATGTTGCAGCAGGGTAAATGCGGCCCCATGTAGCAGCGGATCTGTACACACTTCTTGGAAGCTGAAAACATCCCAGTTCTTGCATGGCCAGCATACTCACCGGACATGTCACCCTTTGAGCATGTTTGGGATGCTCTAGATCGGCGATATCGACAGCGTGTACCAGTTCCTGCCAATGTCCAGCAACCCGCACAGCCAATGAAGAGGAGTGGACCAACATTCCACAATCGACAACCTGATCAACTCTATGCGAATGTGTTGGGTACTGCATGAGGCAAATGGTGGTCACACCAGATACTGACTGGTTTTCTGAGTCCCCAGACCCCCAATAAAAACAAAACTGCACCTTTCAGAGTGGCCTTTGTGTGGGCAGTCTAAGGCACACCTGTGCACTTTAATCATGGTGTCTAATCAGCATCTTGATAGAGCCACACTGTGAGGTGGGATGGATTATCTCAGCAAAGAGAAGTGCTCACTATCACAGATTTAGACTGGTTGTGAACAATATTTGAGAAATGGTGATGTGTGTTTGTGGAAAAACATTTCAGATCTTTGAGTTCATCGCATAAAAAATGGAAGCAAAAACAAAAGTGTTGGGCGTTTATATTTTGTTGAGTGTAGTTATATAACATTTTAGAGGAGACTCCCAAGGCCATGTTTTGCATGTAACAATCAATTTTAGACTTTGGACTATTTCTGCATTCATAATGCAAGTCTTCCTTTCTAACCTAGCTCTGATCACTAAATCTATAGATTTTCACCACAGAAGTCACCACAAGTTGGCATTATTTAATTTGTTTTTGTGCAGTAAGTTTATGGTTTCATAGTCCTCTTTGTTTTACATTTTGACTCTTTGAGTGCCATTGATGTGTTTCAATGTCATTTAAAAATCCAATGCTTGAGTGCCATCAATGTAATAATAAATCAAAAGTGGTTTTTAGACAGCGGATCGCCCGGATGCAGTCTCCGCAGCCTGTGTGTAATGTTGGGGCTTCTGGGAGATGTAGTTGGACCATAAGTAGACAGAATACACCACAGAGACAAAAACAGGAAGTGGAGGCAATCGAGATTAGAGAACAAAACAAACAGAATCTGGACAAAAAGTGGTGATTTTGGTGAAGGTGTCTCTACTCTACCTCTGATAAAACAAGAATGGAACAAGGTAAAAACAAACATTTTTTCAAGATGAAATAGAGAGTCTCTTCTTTCATTTGAGCTATTCTGTGTTTTCAGAGACATAGTACAAAATATTCTGTGGGTCTAAAAATATGACTCAAAATGGACAAAACACTGGCACAAGGCACTTTGTGTTTTACAAAATAGGTGACTCTCAATGAGTTAATATCTCAATTTCAGAAAAAAAAAGGAGCCATAGCCATGTATAATGACATGGAATTGGAAGTGTCATCAGTGATATATTGAATTTTTCACCATATTCACCTCAGGAGTCTCTCCTTTAGTACCATATCAGATTAAATCCTCACAGCACTGGACACATGGCTGCTCTGTTCGACTCAGGTGTTTTTATTCATGTTGCTTGATTAGACCTCTTCTCAGGACAGGTGTGTGTGGGTCACAGACTGTGTTTGACATTCCCTATTACTCTGTTAGGCTTTGCAACCACATCTTTAACATTTTAATATTTGTACGGCAGATACATTTCTAACTGTTTGGAATTAGGAGGCCTTTGCAAACTCTTTTCAGATCACTACCTAAATCCATCCAATGTAGTAGACTAGGCAGATGCATCAAGATACATTAGTTTTAATTTTTATTATTATTATTTTTTTATTTTCTTTTCTTTTTTCTTTTTCTTTTTTCATGAAAAAGCGAAAAAAGGAAAAAAGAAGAAAACTAGGAAAAAAAGGAAAAAAGAAAAAAATACATTATTTTAAAAAAATACATCATGCACTTGTTGATTTTTAAGAATACTTTAGTTACTTTGCGGTTGCTCAGGTAAACTAAATATGCAAATGAAGACAGAAGTTCCGGAATGGAAAGAATAAAAAGAAACAGATCAGAATGGAACACACTAAACACTTGAACATCTGTCAGGCAAACATTCTACACTCATTTCACTATCTGGAGTTCACTGTGAAAACATCTAGTTTCCTCTGTGAAAACGAAGGCAAAACTTTTCAGCTCAGCTCATCCATCAGTCCATCAGTTATCTGCAGTAAGTAAGTTCACAATTACACAAATACTTAGAGATTATAGCTGAGTAAAACACTCATTAACCAGCAATTATAATTATTTCCAAAACACCTTTCACCAATGGTCCTGTTAGCTGTCAAGGAACACTTTTCTACAAAATTTCTCACAGTTTAAAGTACTTCCAAGTTAAGTTTAAAGCACTAACCTGCTCCATTTTAAGTTTCATATTGTCTCATATATTATATTATTGGATTATTATTTCTGATACATCAACATGCAAGCTGTATTTAAATGCTGTGTTATGTAGGTAAATCCAGTTACCAGTTTTATCATTATTTTATTTATACTTTTGGATTATTCAGTCTTTAAAAAACACACCAGAAAGTTCATTAAAAAATGTTTGTATCTTCAAAGTTAGGAGGAACTATAGCTGTCAAAAATTCTCCAGTATTTTCCTTTAATTAAATCCATGATTGTTCGTCACAGGTGCCATAACTTTCTCAGAAAAAATTAAGTTATTACTCCCACTTGGTAATCAGATGGATGACAACATGTCTGCCCGATGACATGGACCTTCTTACAGGTCTTCTGGATGAATCTGAGCAAAGAATTATTGTTTGATAGCATCAGTGATGTATATCGGAATTAAGTCACTTCCTCGTTCTGATTCATGTGTTGAATCTGTTGAACACAAATGATTCAATTCATGAACAGTTTGAGCAACGAAGAAGCTCAACACAGCCCCATAGTATCAGCTCCACTCCAGTCACCTGGCGAGTCCTGCAGGTCCTCTCAACCCAGGACATGAGTTCAGTGTTGACCATCAGCTTGATGGCGGTTGGAGTGGAGCTCATGCTGGAGTCCGCCTCCTGGGAGGAGCTCCATATAGCTGTGAGCAGCCGCATTCAATCCGCGTCTGCTCAGACAGTGAATGTCGGACAAGCTGCTCCCATCATGGACCAGGGACTGCAACCGTCCACGCTGCCAGGTGCCCTGCCACGGTCAGCCAGGTGCTGATAGCCAGGGACAGATCAGATTTAAGGCGTAAGATATCAGTTTAGGTTAGGGATAGAGATCATGAGAGTGATGTCTCAATACCTGCATCAAAAAAGATGCATGACCAGTCAGAGCTGAAAGGATGACAGAGTAATCAGTTATCAGCAGCTGTTTTAGACGATTGATTGATTTTTTCATTTTTAAGCAACAATGACCTTTGGCCTGTTAGTCAGACTAATAACATATTTTGAAGATGTCATCTTGGAGTTCTTAGGTTGTCACACAGACCAAACAATTAGCTACTATTAATAAATAATGAAAATAATGTAGTTACAGCCCAGGTATCAATCAGTGGTGGATGCATTAGCACAACAGAATGACAGAAAACAACCTATTTCAATCCAATATGAAGTAAGAAAATAACATTTTATTTCAATGGAAAACTTTCCTAATGTGTGCATGAGACTGTTCTGGATGTATACTATGACACATTTTAGGAAGTATTTAGAGATGACTCTGATGGTTTATTAGTTATATCAAGTACCACCGAGTTACAGGTGAGCTTCCTACTGAGTCTTGTTCATCCAACTCCTCTGTATGTTTGGTCTCCAGAAACACAAAGCCCCAGTGATGCAGCTCCCTGAAGGATACAGACTGAGCCAGCAACAAACTGTGCAGAAGTAAGTAACACACACATGAATGTAAACAAACACACACACAGAAGTGTACACACTGATATTTAGCCACTGTCTGCCTCATCAATAAGTTCTCTCATCTGCAGCAGTCGTCACAACTCATCATTAAAAGCCACATTAAGCTTGAATATTATTATTATTGTTATTATTATTATCAGTCCTTTTAATGGGTTTAATGCATTTCACCCTATTATTCTGCTACTTTACTGTTTTTCTGAGAGTCTTCTGTTTTTCTCCCACAGAAAGAGAAAGCTATGGAGAACAGCCAGGATGAGCATTACGTTAAGAAACACGGGAATGCCTTCATGCTGTTCACGAAAGAGCAGAGGCCAAAACGCTGAAGACCAAAGTGGACAGCAAAGGCACGGCAGGACTACATGCCATCCTGGGACAGATGTGGAGGTCCTTGTCCGCTGAGAAGAACAGGCCATATACTACAAGCTGGCAGAAGAAGAAAAAGAGAGCTGCACTCGCAGCAACACCCTGGCTGGTCGGCCAGCTTTAACTATGTATGTACGCTCTCCAGACATATAAGTCATGAAAGAAAATCACTGAAACAGAATGGTGTTTTAGTTTGTTGTTTGTGTAGGGCACAAGAAAACATCAAGGCAGGACAAGAAAGGCCTCAAAAATGACCGAAGGTGAGGCAATATTTCTGTGGATCACAGCGTGTTTTTCATGTGAGATGGGATGAAAAGTGGATTAAACTGGATACACACAGTCGATCAAATTACATAGAATAAGAAGCAGCATCTTTTACCATGTTTTAAAAAAAAGATCTCAGTGGATTGATCAGTGTTTTTGTTTGTTTGTTCACAGCATCTGCATCTCTGCACAGAGGTCACTCAGCAGGCCAAGAAGCCACACCCAGTGACCAACCTGCACCACCTCAAGCACTGGACTGTGGAGGCTCTTCACCATCAAACATATGCAGTGATGGAGTTGCTGCCCTCCACCTTAAGCACAGGTGTGACGGGAGGCTCTTTCAAGTCATATTATAGTCCATGGATGGGTTGCTGCCTCCACCTTAAGCACAGGTGTGACGGAGGCTCTTCACCGTCAAACGATATGAACGAGTTGCTGCCCTCCACCTCAAGCACAGGCTGTGATGGAGGCTCCCAGTCCACAGACTGGACCACCGTGCAGTCCTTACTCACTCTGATCTGAACACCATCACACTGGTCGGGCCTGTTCGACCCACCACACCATGTATGTACGCTTCTCCAGACATATAAGTTATGAAAGAAAATCTACTGAAAAGAATGGTGTTTGAAGTTTGTTGTTTTCCATGTGTAGGGCACAAAGAAACATCAGGACAGACAGTAGGAAGGCCTTGAATCTGTAGCATCTACATCTGTCTCTGCACAGAGTTCACTAAGCAGACTCAGAAGCCACAAAGATCCTCACAGACCACCTCAAGCACTGGATCTGGCTGGGCTGTTCCTCATCAAACATATTTGATGCTTGGAGTATGCTGCCCTCCACCTTAAGCACAGGTGTGACAAAGGCTCTTAATGATCAGGCATAAGTATGGAGTTGCTGTCTCTCCACCTTAAACACAGGTGGTAAAACACTTTCGCCATCAAAAATATATACATTGGAGTTGCTGCCCTCCACACACACACATGTGTGGCGGAGGCAATTCAAGCAGCAAATATATGCATTAGGGTATGCTGTCTCTCCTTGCTTTGACAAGACAGTGTGGAGCTCCTTCAACATCAGATATAAGCTTTATAGTTACTGCCCTCCACCTTAAAACACATAGGTGTGTGGAGGCTCTTAGCCATCTGATATCATGCATTGGAGTTGCTGCACATCACCTTAAACACAGGTGTGACGGAGGCTCTTGGCCATCAAATATATGTAGGAAAGTTTAGTTTGACCAAAATCATAATGTTTTTTTGATCTCAGAATCCATCAGTCTACTGTTAACTCTCGATCAATATCCACTTCCTGCTTTGGTTTCTGTGGCGTGCACTGTCTCCTTATGTGACAATACATCTCCCAGAAGCCCCATGTTTGTTTCACAGGCTCTGGAAACTGATTGGTGACCTGCTGCTGAAAAAACTATTTTTTTTTTTTTTTTTTTTTTTAAACACTTTATTTATAGAACATTTTTCTTGTACAGATAAAGTAAAACTGAAGTGAACAAATACTAGGATTCCAATCATCTGGAAAACTCAGCAGTCTGACAGAGGTTAGAAATTAGAAATCAGTAGATTTTCAGAAATCAAATATCCAGAGCATTTGTGTATTGCATTATATACAGTTTTATATCAAAATATAGCCCTTCATACATCGAAACACATGCTTGCATATTTCATATAGTCATATCTAAATTTGTTTTTGAAAGGTAATTTACGCATTAAGAACACAAGTGATAATGAAATTTGAAAAGTAGATAAAATAATTCAAGTATAAATACATAACTAAGTAAATACATAAAAACTTAAATAAAAATAAAAAGCTTATCAATATTAATATATAATGATGCAAGTAAATTATACCAAACATACTACGTCCAAAAAATAAAAAAAAAAAAAAAAGGGAAGTCATGTTTGTGGTTCAAATCTCATAAAGGGGCATGAAATTTTGTCAAAGACATCTAGTGTTCATTAGTGTAAACCTGATTTTTGCTGGGTTGTAGATGTTTCAAAACAGAGTGTCCATTGATAAGATGTGAGAAGAAGGCGCTGTCTTTTGCTGAAAATTAATCAGGGATCAGTCTACGAGCTAGTAAGGACAAATAAAACAGTATAGTGGGATTTTCCTCTGTTATTAATCTATTGTAGCAGAGTCTATGATGCCCAAAATGGCAGTCTGTGGTTCCAGTTGTATCAGTCTTTTTCAAAACTTTGCTTGGACATATAATTAATATGATTCCAATATCTTGATAATTTAGGAGCACTTCGAAAACACTTGACCTAATGAAGCCATGAGGCCTGTCCGCATCAAGGTCACATGTGCCGGGTTTAGTTCAGGATATATTTTTGTGTAATTTCTGCTTGAACCAATGTGATCGATGTAATACCTTGAATTGCAGAATGACCCTGTTTGGTACACACTGAGGTTTTATGTGGGATAAGCTGTTGCCGTGCACATCTTCCCCATATGGTCTTCTGTTATTAGTTCTATTCCTAGGTCATCTCCAAGCCACCCTCAAATGCTCTTTCAGTGTTGTATTAATTCAAATCAGATAGAGTTATGTCCACTTGGGGATTGCTTATATTTGAGATAAAGTACAAGTATGTTTTCCATAGCTGACTGACAGGGACTGTATATGGAAAAGATGGAACTTTGTCTCTGTCACATAAGGTCCTCACTTTGCAAGTATTTGAAAAAATGTGTTTTGGGTACTTTATATTTCTCTGTAGCTGTTCAAAAGATATAAAAGTCTTGTTTCCTGAAGAAGTCAGTAAAGTGCTATATTCCTTTAACAGAATAAAAATGTTCAAATACTTTATTATTGAAAGACGGAATAAAACAATGGATTTTTAATTAAGGCGACTTGGCAAGGAGCTGCCCTGCCAGCCCAAATTTTTTCATTTCTCTGCTGGCAGAGATGAGGGGGGAGGCATGCTGCTCTCTCTAACACAAACTAGTCTGGAGGATGGTGCCAGCCAATATATTCAAAAACTTTTATGTTTCACGCCGAATAGTACTGTTTAAAGTCTGGGAGCCCCACGTCCACTCGGAGCCGCTTTTGGTTCTGGAAAACTATTTTGATGTATATAAATATGTCGATGACCATCAAGTGTCGCATTTTAAATGATGTTGAAATACATGTGAAACAAAATAAAATGGCACTTAAACAGTTAATTGTTTGTCTTTCTGTTATTACAAATCTACACCCTCCAATCAGATCCAGTCTTCAATCCATTTGTTTAGGGCTAGTTTTTCTGTTACCGCTCATTTTGACTGTTCCTGCAACCTGCTTGTATAACACAAAGGAGGCCCTACTTAGAGCTTTTAAGTTCAATGTGTACACTGAACAAATAAAAAATAAATAAACTCATTGGATGAACATAAATAAATTTTGGGCAGGATTTCCATCCATTAAATTCATGTAGCAACCAACTCAAACTAAATTAGCTCTTGTAATGGATTTGAATTGAGTTAGTCGAACTCATTTTTTGTTAAATACAGCCAAAATAAAATAGGTACTTTTGACTGGCCTAAACTTATTTACATTTGTTCAACTCAAGGAATTAAGCTGAAAATCATTATCCACCAGATGCAAAAGAATGTTTCTTTCTTACTCTCAGAATATTTAAACAGAGTTGTATAAATTGAGAGAAAAATTTATCTTGCTCCAACAAAATTAAAGCATAACACTTTTGTTTTTGCTCCAATTTTTTTATGAGATGAACTCAAAAGATCTGAAATGTTTTTTCACTTCTACACAATATCACCATTTCTCTCAAATATTGTTCAAGCAAACCAGTCCTAAAGTGTGATGGAGAGCACTTCTCTTTGCTGAGATAATCCATCCCACCTCACAGGTGTTACCATATCAAGATGCTGATTAGACACCATGATTAGTGCACAGGTGTGCCTTAGACTGCCCACAGTAAAAGGCCACTCTGAAAGGTGCAGTTTTATCACACAGCACAATGCCACAGATGTTGCAAGATTTGAGGGGAGGAATGCAATTAGCATGTGTGACAGCAGGAATGTCAACCAGAGCTGTTGCTCATGGTATTGAATGTTCATTTCTCTAGCATAAGCCGTCTCCAAAGGTGTTTCAGAGAATTTGGCAGTACATCCAACCAGTCTCACAACCGCCAGACCACGTGTAACCACACCAGCCCAGGACCTCCACATCCAGCATGTTTCACCTCAAAGATCGTCTGAGACCAGCCACTCGGACAGCTGCTGAAACAATCGGTTTGCATAGCCAAAGAATTTCTGCACAGACTGTAGAAACCGTCTCAGGGAAGCTCATCTGCATGCTCGTCGTCCTCATCGTGGGTCTCAACCTGACTGGATTAGTTCGTCGTCGTAGAACCGACTTGGTGGGCAAATGCTCACATTCGATGGCTACGTCTGGCTTGCGTTGGAGAGGTGTTCTCTTCCGCGGATGAATCCCGGTTTACACTGTTCAGGGCAGATTGCGAACAGCGTGTGTGGCGTGGTGCCAGGTGAGTGGTCTTCTGATATGTCAATGTTGTGGATCGAGTGGCCCATGGTGGCGGTAGCGTTATGGTATGAGCAGGCATCTTATGGAAGGAAAACACAGGTGCATTTCATTGATGGCATTTTGAATGCACAGAGACACCATGGCGAGATCCTGAGGCCCATTGTTGTGCCATACATCCAAGAACATCACCTCATGTTGCAGCAGGGGTAATGCATGGCCCCATGTGGCAAGGAATCTGTACACAGTTCTGGAAGCTGAAAACATCCCAGTTCTTGCATGGCCAGCATACTCACTGGACATGTCACCCTTTGAGCATGTTTGGGATGCTCTGGATCGAGTGATACGAGTCAGCGCCACACCAGTTCCTGCCAATGTCCAGCAACCGCACAGCCAATGAAGAGAGTGGGACCAACATTCCACAATCGACAACCTGATCAACTCTATAAGAATGTGTTGCACTGCATGAGGCAAATGGTGGTCACACCAGATACTGACTTCACAGTTTTCTGAGTCCCCAGACCCCAATAAAACAAACTTGCACCTTTCAGAGTGGCCTTTTATTGTGGGCAGTCTAAGGCACACCTGTGCACTAATCATGGTGTCTAATCAGCATCTTGATATGGCACACCTGTGAGTGGGATGGATTATCTCAGCAAAGAGAAGTGCTCACTATCATGATTTAGACTTGGCTTTGTGAACAATATTTGAGAGAAAATGGTGATATTGTGTTTGTGGAAAACATTTCAGATCTTTGAGTTCATCTCATAAAAAATGGGAGCAAAAACAAAAGTGTTGCTGTTTATATTTTGTTGAGTGCAGTTATATCTAACATTTTAGAGAGACTCCCAAGGTATGTTTTTGCATACAACAATCAATTTTAGACTTTGGACTATTTTGCATTCATAATGTCTTCCTTTCAACCTAGTCGATCGTAGTAAATCTATAGATTTTCCACCACAAAAGTCACCACAAGTTGGCATTATTTAATTTGTTTGTGTGAGTAAGTTTATGGTTTCATAGTCCTCTTTTGTTTTACATTTTGATTCTTTGAGTGCCATTGATGTATTTCAATGTCATTTAAATCCAATGCTTGAGTGCCATCAATGTAATAATACGTCAAAGTGGTTTTTCGGCAGCCAGTCGCTTGATTGCAAACTTCGCCCAGCCTGTGTGTAATGTTGGGGCTTCTGGGAGATGTAGTTGGACCATAAGTAGACAAGAATACACCACAGAGACAAAAAATACAGGAAGTGGAGGCGATCAGATTAGAGAACAAAACAAACAGAATCTGGACAAAAAGTGGTGATTTTGGTGAAAGTGTCCTCTACTCTACCTCCTGATAAAACAAGAGATGGAACAAGGTAAAAACAAACATTTTTTCATGATGAAATAGAGAGTCTCTTCTTTCATTTGAGCTATTCTGTGTTTTCAGAGACATAGTACAAAATATTCTGTGGGTCTAAATATGACTCAAATGGACAAAAACACTGGCACAAGGCACTTTCTGTTTTACAAAATGGTGACTCTCAATGAGTTAATATCTCAATTTCCAAGAAAAAAGGGAGGCCATATACTATATTAATGTATGGAATTGGAAGTGTCTGTGGTGATATATTAATTTTTCACTCATATTCACCTCAGAGTCTCTCTTTAGTACCATATCAGATTAAATCCTCTGCAGCACTGGACACATGGCTGCTCTGTTCACTCAGGTGTTTTTATTCATGTTGCCAGATTAGACCTCTTCTCAGGACAGAGTGTGTGTGCACAGACTGTGTTTGACATTCCCATTACTCTCATTAGGCTTTTGCAACCACATCTTTAAATTTTATATTGGTACGTATACATTTCTAACTGTTTGGAATTAGGGAGCCTTTGCAAACTCTTTCAGATCACTACCTAAATCCATCCAATGTAGTAGACTAGACGAATGTATCAAAGATACATTAGTTTTAATTTTTATTATTATTATTTTTTTATTTTTTCTTTCTTTTTTTTTTTCTTTTTTTCATGAAAAATCTTGAAAAAGGAAAAAAAAAGGAAAAAAGAAAAAATGGAAAAAGAAAAAATACATTATTTTCTAAAATACATCATGCACTTGTTGATTTTTTAAGAATACTTATTACTTTGGCGGTTGCTCAGGTAACCAAATATGCAAATGAAGACAGAAGTTCGAATGGAAAAAGAATAAAAAAGAACAGATCAGAATGGAACACACTAAACACTTAACTGTCTGTCAGTAAACATTCTGCTCATTTCACCTCTGGAGTTCACTGTGAAAACATCTAGTTTCCTCTGTGAAAAACAACGAAGGCAAAACTTTTTCAAACTCAACTCATCCATCAGTCCATCAGTTATCTGCAGTAAGTAAGTTCACAATTACACAAATACTAAGAGATTATAGCTGAGTAAACACTCATTAACCAGCAATTATAATTATTTCTAAAACACCTTTCACCAATGGTCTGTTAGCTGTCAATACAACACTTTTCTACAAAAATTTCTCACAGTTTAAAGAGTACTTCAAGTTAAGTTTAAAGCAGAGACCTGCTCCATTTTAAGTTCATATTGTCTCATATATTATATTATTGGATTATTATTTCTGATACATCAACATGCAAGCTGTATTTAAATGCTGTGTTATGTGGTGAATCAGTTTACCAGTTTTTGATTATTTTATTTATACTTTTGGATTATTCAGTCTTTAAAAAAAAACACACCAGAAAGTTCATTAAAAATGTTTATCTTCAAAGTTAGGAGGAACTATAGCTGTCAAAAAATCCTCCAGTATTTTCCTTTAATTAAATCCATTATTGTTAGTCACAGGTGCCATAACTTTCAGAAAAAATTAAGTTATTACTCATAGTAATCAGATGGATGACAACATGTCTGCCCGATGACATGTGGACCTTCTTACAGGTCTTCTGGATGAATCTGAGCAAAGATTAAGGTTTGATAGCATCAGTGATGTATTCGGCATTAAAGTCCACTTCTCCTCATTCCTGATTCATGTGTTGAATCTGTTGAACACCAAATGATTCAATTCATGAACAGTTTGAGCAACGAAGAAGCTCAACACAGCCCCATAGTATCAGCTCCACCCAGTCACCTGACGCAGTCTTGCAGGTCCTCAGCAACTCAGGACATGAGTTCAGTGTTGACCATCAGCTTGATGGCAGTTGGAGTGGAGCTCATGCTGGGTGCAGCCTCCTGGGAGCAGCTCCATATAGCTGTGAGCAGCCACATTCAATCACGTCTGCTCAGACAGTGAATGTCGGGACAAGCTGCTCCCATCATGGACCAGGGGACTGCAACCACGTCCACGCTGCCAGGTGCCCTGCACGGTCAGCCAGAGTGCTGATAGCCAGGGACAGATCAACCCAGATTTAAGGTAAGATATCAGTTTAGGTTAGGGATAGAGATCTTGAGAGTCATGTCTCAATACCTGCATCAAAAAAAGATGCATACCAGTCAGGCTGAAAAGGATGACAGAGTAATCAATTATCAGCAGCTGTTTTAGAGCGATTGATTGATTTTTCATTTTTAAGCGACAATGACCTTTGGCCCGTTAGTCAGACTAATAACATATTTTTGAAGATGTCATCTTGGGTTTTGAAATTGTCACACAGACCAAACAATTAGCCACTATTAATAAATAATGAAAATAATGTAGTTACAGCCTGAGGTATCAATCAGTGGTGGATGCATTAGCACAACAGAATGACAGAAAACAACCTATTTCAATCCAATATGAAGTTAGAAATAACATTTTATTTCAATGGAAAACTTTCCTAATGTGTGCATGAGACTGTTCTGGATGTGTATACTATGACACATTTTAGAAGTATTTAGAGATGACTCCTGATGGTTTATTAGTTATATCAAGTACCAGAGTTACAGGTGACTCCACTGGAGTCTTGTTCATCCAACTCCTCTGTATGTTTTGCGTCCTCCAGAAACACAAAGCCCCAGTGATGCAGCTCCCTGAAGGATACAGACTGATTGCCAGCAACAAACTGTGCAGAAGTAAGTAACACACACATGAATGTAAACAAACACACACACAGAAGTGTACACTGATATTTAGCCACTGTCTGCCTCTTTGCATCAATAAGTTCTCTCATCTGCAGCAGTCGTCACAACTCATATTAAAACCACATTAAGCTTGAATATTATTATTATTGTTATTATTATTATCAGTCCTTTTAATGGGTTTAATGCATTTCACCCTATTATTCTGCTACTTTACTGTTTTCTGAGAGTCTTCTGTTTTTCTCCCACAGAAAGAAAGCGTGGAGAGCAGCAGGATGAGCATTACGTTAAGAAACCGCTTGAATGCCTTCATGCTGTTCCACCGAAAGAGCAGAGGCCAAAACTGAAGACCAAAGTGGACAGCAAAGGCCGCGGCTGGACTACATGCCATCCTGGGACAGATGTGGAGGTCCTTGTCCGCTGAAGAACAGGCCATATACTACAAGCTGGCAGAAGAAGAAAGAGCTGCACTTCGCAGCAACACCCTGGCTGGTCGGCCAGCTTTAACTATCTATATATGCGCTCTCCAGACAGAAGTCATGAAAGAAAATCACTGAAAAGAATGGTGTTTTAAGTTTGTTGTTTTTGTGTAGGGCACAAAGAAAAACATCAAGACGGACAAAGAGAAAGGCCTCAAAATGACTGAAGGTGAGGCAATATTTCTGTGGATCACAGCGTGTTTTCATGTGAGATGGGATGAAAAAGTGGATCAAACTGGATACACACAGTCGATCAAATTACATAGAATAAGAAGCAGCATCTTTTACCATGTTTTAAAAAATCTTGAGTGGATTGATCCAGTGTTTTTGTTTGTTTTTGTTCACAGCATCTGCATCTCCCTGCACAGAGGTCACCAGCAGGCCAAAAAGCCACGAGTGACCAACTGCACCACCTCAAGCACTGGACTGATGGAGGCTCTTCACCATCAAACATACGTGATGGAGTCGCTGCCCTCCACCTTAGCTTTACAGGTGTGACGGAGGCTCTTCACCGTCAAACATTATATGATGGAGTCCGCTGCCCTCCACCTCAAGCACAGGCATGATGGAGGGTTCCTCAGTCACAGACTGGACCACTGCAGAATCATTACTCACAGGATCTAAACACCATCAAGATGTTGCGACCTGTTTCAGCACTCACCACACCATGTATGTACGCTTCTCCAGACATTGAGCGTTATGAAAGAAAAATCACTGAAAAGAATGGTGTTTGAATTTTGTTGTTTTGTGTAGGGCACAAAGAAACATCAGGACGGACAATGGGAAAGGCAGCTTGAATCACAGCATCTACATCTGGATGCACATGAGGTCACTCCAGCAGGCCAAGAAGCCACGAGTGACCAACCACACCACCTCAAGCACTGGACCTGATGGAGGCTCTTCTCCCTCATCAAATATGCGTCTATACTAGGTGTTGCTGCCTGAAAACCTCAAGCACTGGTGGCTGACCGAAGGCTCTTCCTCATCAAATGGAAGTCGGCGCATGGAGTTGCTGCCCTCCACCTTCAACACAGGTGTGCATAGGCGAGTTTCACCATCAAATCATGCATTGGAGTTGCTGCCCTCCCACCTTAAACACAGGTGTGACGTGATTGCTCATCGCCATCAAATACATGCATTGGAGTTGCTGCTTTCCACCTTAAACACAGGTGTGACGGAGGCTCTTAAGTATCAAATATATGCATTGAGTGCCGCCTCATAGCTAAGCACAGGTGCGACGGAGTCTCTTCAAGCCATCGAATATATGCATTGGAGTTGCTGCCCTCCACACTTAAACAGGGGACAGGTGTGACGGAGTCTGCTTCATCCATCAAATATGCTCATTGGGTTGCTGCCCTCCACCTTAAGGCACAGGTGTGTGGCACAGCAGGCTCTTCTCGCCATCAAATATATGCATTGGGAGTTGCTGCCCTCCACCTTAAGCACAGGTGTGCTACGGAGGCTCTTAAGCCATCAAATATATGCGAGCCAGGTTGCTGCCTCCACCTTAAGCACAGGTGTGTGAGGAGGCTCTTCAATCATCAAATATATGCATTGGAGTTGCTGCCCTCCACCTTAAACTTACAGATTGTGACGTTGAGGCTCTTTCGCCATCAAATATCTGCATTGGAGTTGCTGCCCTCCACCTTAAACACAGGTGTGTGAGGAGGCTCTTCGCCTTCAAATATATGTGTAGGAGAGTTTTAGTTTGACCAATCTTCACCATGCTTGGTCCAGAATCCATCCATTTGCTGTCAAATCTCGATCATCTCCACTTCCTGGGCTTTGGTTTTATGGCATACCTGTCTCTTTATGACTCGATTGCATCTCCCAGCAGCCCCAAAAATTACTCAAAGGCTGCGCAAACTGCGATGCGATGACCTGCTGCTGAAAAGAAACTATTTTTGATGTGATAATATGTCGATGACACTCCAAGTGTCGCATTTTTAAATGATGCCTGAAATACATGTAATAAATAAATGGCACCGCGTAAATGACAGTTAGTTGTGTGTCTTTCTGTTATTACAAATCTACACACCCCTCAACGAGTCCCAAATGTCAATCCCTTTGTTTAGGGGCTCAGTTTTTTTCTGTTACCTCTCTCATTTTGACTGTTCCAGCCTGACTTGATAGATGCTGACACAGGGTTCTACTTTTAAGGCTTTTTAAGTTCAATGTGTACACATGAAAAAAAAAACTCCTTGGATGAACATAAATAAATTTTGGGCATTCATTTCCATCCGATTAAATTCATGTAGCCCTTAACTCAAACTAAGTACTCTTTGTAATATGATTTAATTGAGTTAATTGAACTCATCTTTATATGCCGCAGCCAAAAATAAATAGGTACTTTTAACTGGCTTAAACTTATTTGTACATTTGTTCAACTCAAATTAATATAGTTAGTCTAAAATAAATTCTTTGCATTACTTTCATGCTGACCTCATATCAGACACACAACACAAAATCTGATTAATGTTTTTATTTAAACCAGTAAAAACACACAAATCCCAGTAGTTGGACCAACCATGAACATTTTTGTGTACCTTTAACTTTGCACTATGTCGTAAGCTTCTAAAACTGCACATGTAAATATACATATACCACATTTAAACACACATCAGCAGTACAAAACATGGACATTCTTTGCATCATCTCAAATCTAAACTGTTGAAAATGCGAACTCAGACCTTGACTTAGAAAGCTTAAGTTTTCTGTATGCTTTCTGAAGTTTTTTCTCTCTATGATGAAGGTAGTATATGACCTATCACATTCAGAAAAAATCTACTGACTTCAAAACTGTTTCAAACAAAAAGTAAACTAAATGCCTAGTACCAGCAATAATATCAAGTACAATATTTGCCAAGGCTAAAGTGTTGTGTAAATCTGAGCTCCAATTAAACAGATTGAAAACTTTTCTATAAACTGCAATATGTAATCCACTTTGCAAACAGATATGACATATACATAAACTATTACAACACACATGGTAGAAGTACAAAAACAGAACCTAAAAACATTTCCATCAATTTCTTTTAGGTCCTAGTCTACAGCCTATCCATAGTAATGACACACTTCAAAGTCGCTTCACGAGCAGTTAACATAGTTTTTGTGAAGAAAAGAAACATGTGCGCTGTCTGCTGACTGTGAGGGACACAGTGTTTGTCCCTTATGAAAACAGCATGATTTCCAGCTGCTGTATCTTTGCATTCAGCTTGTGTCCCATCCATGTTCATAATGATCTTCTGGACACCTCGAAGGTGTATCTTGAGGTTTTCAGGAAAGGCTGGATCTCAAGAACACTAAATGAGCCCAAACAGCATGATGAACCCTACATGGCTGACATCTGCCAACAGACACTGAGGACTTTAATGCCCTCAGAAACACAACTCCCATTTGTCTATCTGGCTCCTCATGTCCATCTCTTCTGATCATTGTAAATCCTGATGACTGTAAGTGGCGATGTCCCTCTCTGGAATCCTCGGCTGGCATGGACTGAATTACAGAAAACAAATTGGAGGTTGAAACACTAAACAACAAACAGAAAATCATATACAAAATATAAATGCACACTTACTACATACAGTAGTTTAGAGCAACAGTTCATCAAGTTGTCTTGGTCAAATGCAAGACGGCTGTAGCCTTCAACATTTGACCTAAGATATCTGGCCAATCTTAGTGATAATGGTGTATCGCGTGGCTTTCACAGGCATCTTCGTGATGCACATCAGTGATGTTTCCTGGAAGTCATTGATTGTTTCATAGTATTTTTTCATAAATGAAGCATAGAGATTAGATTAGTCTCAATATATGGAGCAACTATCCCTGTAGTTTGGGAAACCTAATTTCATCAGTGCATAATTTAGAATCAATGTGGCTATAAAAATGGGCAGACACTGACACTCTCCCCATGTAATGTGCTTATTGTTGTGCTCCTGCAATGTCCGCACTTCACTGATGGTAAATTGCAGTCTCACTTCACAGGTCTTTTCACAGCAAGTATTTTAAAGATATTACATTCGCTGTGACTCACCAAGGAGTGGGTTATTTACAGCAGTTTTAGCGTGGCCAGTCTGTGACCCCCAGCAGCGTCAGAAGAAGTTGGTCCATGAAAATCATGATAGACCTGGGAGGAAATAATAGAGGCTGAGAGCACGTTTGTATTATCAAATATCTCTGTAAGGCCACAGGGGTTAGCTTTGAGGATTGTGTGCTACTGGCAGATTTATTTGATGATCGGTGGTGAATGCACCTGGCAAAATGTAATAAACACACCTGAAAAGCACTCTCAGAGGTGCAGACCTCTCGGCCAAGGCGGCAGCATTTATTTAAAAGCTACTCTCGCCGCCAAAGGAGGTTATGTTTTCACTTTAGCTTGTTTGTTTGTTTTATGGTTTAATTAATTAACACAAAAAAAGGTTTTGACGTAAATTTTCAGTATTGGCTGGAAGTGGGCGAACTTAAAACTTTAATTCTTGGTGATGCCGGTTAATCGGATCCGACACTGCTTGGTGAAAAACTAGCATGGTGGAGGTAAAAAATGCCAAGGCAATCAATTAGGTGGACAGTTGGCTGAAGAAAATTGTACACCCTGGAGCGTTCACAAATATGCAAAATCTCCCATACATTACTATGGCGTGATTCTTTTCATTTGACCTTGATGACCTGGAATCAGATCACAGTCACCACTAAAAATTAATCCGTTTTGTGTTAGGCCACTTCTGACGTGGCATCCTAGTGAAAAATGTCGTCAAAATTTGTCCATAACTTTTTGATTAAGTTTGCAAACCAACAAATAAATAAATAAATAAACTGAGGTGAAACATTTATTGATTTATTTAACCTTTATTAACCAGTCGCTGCCTAATGGCGTGTCATGAGGTTCAAGAGCGCTCATATCTGGAAGTCACAATCTTTTCAAAGATCATTTCCTGTTGATCAAGAGGAGCGTTGATGGAACATAGTCATGACTTTTGGACAATTACCTATTATTAGCTGTGTTTTTTTGCTGGACTGCTAAAGGATTAACATTAAGCTGAAAAATCATTATCAGACAGATAAAAGAATGTTTCTTTCTTACTCCTCAGAATATTCAAACAGAGTTGTATAAATTGAGAGAAAAAATCTTAACTCAATTTAATGTAAATTATACACTCAACAAAAACTATAACACGCCAACACTTTTGTTTTTGCTCCAATTTTTTCATGAGATGAACTCAGAGATCTGAAATGTTTTCCACAAACACAACATCACCATATTTCTCTCAAATATTGTTCACAAACAGCGTCTAAATCTGTGATAGTGACACTTCTCTTTGCTATGGGAATAATCCATCCCACCTCACAGGTGCGCCATATCAAGATGCTGATTAGGCATATGATTAGTGCACAGGTGTGCTTAGACTGCCCACACTAAAGGCCACTCTGGAAAGGTGACCTGTGCACTAATCCAAGCTCTTGCTGGGCTTCTCGATGGTCAGTCCAGCACAACCACCTGCAGAATTTTTTTACATATTATAACTGTACCAAAATGGTTCCTCTGTAAGGGATGCACTGAAAAAAATTGAAAACTTGCATTTCCCCAGCGGTTGCAGACAGAGGGTCAGCAGCTTCTGGAAGTCAGCTGCAGCCTACGCCGATGGTCCTGCTGGCAGTCAGAGTCGTTGCCAGGAGGCGATGAGGCAGACCCGCGTCAGGTGTCGCGGGGGCAGAACTGAATGCGAGCACCTCCTGACGCAGTTCTGCTGCACGCCCCAGGGGTGGACATCACGCTTGAAGGAGATGTCTCCCTCTGGCATGGTGTTTTTAAACCCATCCACGATAGCACGTTGTTGGGTGTAACCAACCAAGAGTACAAACTGCAAACACAAAAAGGAGAGGTTGAGTGAAAATGGCAGACTTTTTTTTTTTTACTGTGTAATGTTTGTGTATAAAGCACAAAACCAAAGTACCTTGACTTTGCTTTGGATTATATGCGGGATGACCAGCTTGAGCTCGTCTGGTCTACCTCAGAGGTTGGCCATCTCCTCATCGATGGTGGCGTGTATCCACGTCCCATGGCCTTGGAAGAAACACAAAGAAAGGAAGAAGAGTTAAAGTCAGAGATTGAAACAATGTGAGAAGCATTGGAGAATAATATTGTTGTTAACTACGTGACGCACGTGCTTGGAAGTCCAGTGGAAGGCGAAGGGCGTCCTTACGAGGCGGAGAGATCATGGGACCTGACATCTGCAGTAGGATGACATGAAAAATAACATTGGATGAAGTCATGTATATTATCAGACCAGATAAAATGAGGATTCAAAATGAGAATTAACACCTCTGTCAAACAGTATAAAACATTTCATGCAAATTTGTATTTTGTACAGCCTGTTTAATACTCGTAACAGACTAGAAAAAATCCTGTCACAGGTTATCAGTAGTTTATCAGTTAATTTAAAACGATTTAAAAATATCATTTGTTTCCAAAATTACCTGGACAGGCGAGGCAGGCCTGGAGCTTCACCACCTATCACAAACAGCACAAGTTAAGATTACTCAAACCTAGAAATGTGTCACTCTCACTCACACACGGCGCACATACACACGGCACACATTCATATGTACCCATCCATATGCATACACACATCTGAAATCTGAAGCCATAAATAAAAGCTTCATACCTTCGTAGCAGGTGACTTGGGTGTCCAGGCTGTAGCAGGCACCGATGTCTGAAAATATGAGCAATCAAACACAATTACAAACATACACACAGCACTGAGAGAAACTGACATAATCTAAAACTGGATTAATGCATCAGTATTTTCCTAATCTGATATAGTCTACTGGAATTCATAGTGTAAGTACTCAGCTGAGTGACCGGTCCATGGATCCACCGTCATCCACCTCTCTTGGTGCGCCTCCGAGCGTCTCCCCCTCCGTGGCATCCTGGCAGGTCTGAAAAGAAAAAGAAAAAACAGTTAGAAAAACCGGGTTATCTCCAGGGAAAGCTTAAACGGCATAAATTACTAACTATTATTACGTGGAATCAATGTAAGTGTGTAATATGTCTTTAATGTCGTGTGTGTGCGTGTGTGTGTTTTAAGTGTGTGTGGAATGAAGTCAGTGAGGTGATCTGGAGATGGATGCAGGTGATGACAGCAGGTGATGACAGTAGGTGGCTCTCTCGCAGTGAACAGCTGTAAAAAGAAGCAAATTACAAATGGATTATGTTTTAATCTTGAATTGTGAAACCAATTTTGACAGGGACAAATAATGTGTTGTTTCTTAATTGCATTGTTCCAAAAGTTTGACCAAATCTGACAGTATATAACTTGGATGCACAACCACAAAAACAAAACAACAACCAGCCAAACAAAACACTATGTGTGTGTACATACATGAAGACCATATATATAAGGAGATAAAGCATATATATATATATATATATATATATATATATATATATATATATATATATAAACCACACACACACACACACACACTCACAAAAATCTTTGACATACATGTAAGTCAGCCTGTAGCAAATAATAATTGCTTTGTTTCTGTGTGCATGGTATATAATATATATAACTGGCTCATTGTTCTCTACTGAGTTGTTTTGGGTTGACAACTTAGCTAGCCATTGTATCCATCATCCATCCCACACTCAAAAACCAGGCACATGACCTAAACTTTTGTAATGAACTACATGCTGTAACCTTAATGAACTTAATTTTCCTGATGTAATGCAAGAATGTACAATTACTGATCATAGACATTAATATTCTAACATAAGTAAGTACTTGAAAAATGACAGTAACTAGTATTAAATAATGTATTGCATTTAAAACTTAACTTTGTGTCACACTGTGAATGAGCCATTGTCAAAGTACTAAGCACTTCTCCTTTTTATAACATTGTTTTTATAAAGATGTAAGGACACTCATGAATAACAAGTAATAACAAAGAATAACATGCAAGATTAACAATAAATTAAATACCTCACGATGAATATAAATATCTTTATCTGAATATTATCACATATTTTTTTGCCTTTATTTTTCCCCATGTTACGTCATAGAACACATTTACATTGCAGTTCGTAATTGAAAAGGTCAGTGACTCCTTATTATTTTCTCAAATAGTAAATTTCACACAACATGAATGTAAAGTAGCTGCAATCAACAATGTACAGAGAAAAACGTTAGCTTTCATTTAATTGAAGCACAATCTGTTTGGCTTGTTTCCTCTACACACATCAATGGAAAAACAACACCCCTTTCCACCGTTTGAAAATCTCACTAAGCAGACACACAACACCCCCAAAAATGCTTACATATCAGCAAATGTTAGAAATCCACATTGAGTGATTAACAGTCAAACCAGTATTAGCCATGTGTTCCCCAGCAGGTGTGTGGCTGCCTGCTACCTCTTTCTCTCCTTTTTCCTCACGGAAGCACAAAACCAAACCTTCAGCCAGCTCAAACAAAATTACTCATAAAAAGATCACACCCTGTGTGACCTTGAGATATCCAAAACACATTTTATACTACCACAAATGTAAATTACAGATTAAAAACAGTTTTAGGTTTATTTCTTAGGAGTGCTGCTTTCTAGCATCCTTGCCATTGATGAACCAGCTTGACCAGTCAAACTCTACACGTATTCTATGTACGGGGTGGATTAGCCACAGAGACATTTAACTGCATTTTAGATCACAAAACATGCTGTGACCACAGAAAATCACAATAAGGAGACAAATACCAACAAAAATACTAAGGCAATCAACAAATGTTAAGAATGAATAAATGACTTTGAGCATAAAGATAAGTGAAACTGAATCAGCTTCCAGGCGTGATACCTCTGCACATGACAAGACCTCACAAAAATCACAGTAAGGGAGACAAAACTCCCCATTTAAATCCCCCAAAGTCACCAAATGTAAGCCTCTGAAGCCTGAGCAATCATCTTCACGTTAACACTGAAGAAATGTGACAGCATGCAAAAACTGATAAAAACACAAGAGCAGCAGAGAGAGAATGAACCAATACTCCCAACTTAGTATGCAGAGAGAAAGAGGGAAAGGCTCACAAAGATTTTTAAACATACCTTTGCTTATAGCACTGTAAATACTCCTCTTTGTTTAAAGTACTAAGCACTTTTCTTTTAATGACATTGTTTAATAAAGCAGTAATGACACCTATGAATAACAAGCTAGGCAATCCATCCCTAATATTGAGTGAGAACCTGCGCTATGTAAGGTTAACAATAAATACCACCTCACGATGAATATAAATATCCTTATCTGTATAATATATATATTTTTAGCCTTTTGTTTTTTTCCATATTACATCACAGGACACTGTGGTTTCCCTTCACAAATAAAAATGTTTTAAAAAGTTGACTCAGATCCAACAGCAGCAGCTAATGACCCCTATTTTATACACAGAAATCACACACGACCATCTTTTTTATTAAATAAAAACAGAGCTAAACAAAGCTTCCACAGTCAACAGATTCATTCAGTTTCGCAGGATTTTATTTGACTAACCAATCAAACACAGATCTTCTTCTCTTTGTCTGAAGAGAAACAACAAGATGTTAGTCTTTTCTTTATCTCTCTATGTGTGTGTTAGACAGCTGGCAACATTTCACTAAATACAAAAATGGACTCACAAGAGTAAAATAGTTCATAATCTCTAAATCATCTGATCATTCTATCATCATTTTATTTATTTTTTACAAAATGTGTGACTTAAAGTGAAATGTTTTACTGTGACTAGTAGTATAAATTTAAAAATATAGATTGATTCATAATTAATAAGCCAAAGGCACATTTTGTGAGATCACTGATAAGCAGAAATGTTTAATGTTTACCTGTGCTAGTGCAACTTAGCTTCTAGCTAACAGCTAAAGCTACTAGTGAAGAAAATGCAGGAACCGAGCCCAAGCAATGAAGCAAGGTGACCTTTTACCAGCAGCCTTTTTGACAAATCATTGCAGGAGGAGACACTTATAATTTATAACATGTATGTAAAAAAAAACTAAATGAAATGGTACCAAGTAATAATTATTTTTTTTAAATAATGAGGCTAAGCATCAAATGTAGACCTTGAGATAAATAAACAAAATGGCTGCTGTTAAAAGTGCAAATGGAGTTAAGCTGTAGGGTTGCTAGCAAAGCTAACTGTGAGGATTAGCTGGTCTTTAGCTAAAAAGTTGTTTGCTATTAATAACATGATAGAGGTGCTTTTTATTTGACTAGCTTCACACTGAGTGAAAGAGTGAACAAGACAACAGTTCTTGCATAGTATAGAGAAAAAAAAATGCTCAGATTCTGACTAAGCTTAGCTAACGTTGGTAATTTGACCGTAGAAGCCCATTGCTAACATTGGCTCTAAAAATAGGAACAGAAATGCTGATTTGAGGCTCTAGCATGTATTGTGTAGAAAATGCACCAGTTACTACAACATATTTATATTGACTTTAAAACTATCGAACCCTGTGGGTTTTCAATCCATTTTACAAGTTAATTAGTGTTATGAAGTTAGCTGTTCAGAGAGACAAGCACTCACCTCAGAGACTCGGAGCAGAAGTGGTGTGGGTGTGGCGTAGTCATAGACTGTAAAAAGAATGATGTAGCAACGGGTGACATCACCCATTGGTTCAGAGGAGTCCTTTTGTGCTGCTATCATGGACATTTGAACTGCGCTATCTTGGGTTTCAATGGGCGTGTACTTTCCATATTTGGAGGAGAGGGTAACTTTTCTGGGGTCAACCTGGCGTAGATCCTACCCACTGAACTCAAGTTAACTGTGCTGAACTGAGCTAGCTTTTAAGGCTATTCAGCTAGGCTAGGCTATCAAGCAGCTACTGGCAGCAAAAACAGATCATAATGCTGCTGCTGTGTTTAAAAATCACCCTCTTTCAGATTGAGGAGTTTTGAGACAGAGCTGCAGGGTTTGGTGGTCTTGTGTGAGGGAAAATTCATTTGTACTATTTAGCTGTGCAAACGATCGTTTAACATGTTATTTACTCTGTTTCAACACTGCCTCCACTCCACTAACGTTATCCAGCACAGCAGCCGCTTTCTGACGAAGCATCTCTGTCCATGCAGCGTCTGACTTTCAAACACAACAATGATCTGAAATACAGCTTGTATTCCCGCACTAAACAGACTCAACATACTCTGGTCAATTATCTGTATCAGCAGGAAACTATGAGTCAGACAATAAAGTCATGATAAACCTGCGACAAAATATGCCGGCACATGCCTAACAAGTGGCAGCATCCAGGTAAACTGTGTTTTATACAGTCTGTGGGTAAAATGAGTACTAGATATTTAAGCACACTGGAAAAAGTACAATACAGGATCTTTTATTGGTCGATTAGTACAATCTTACAGCACAACACACTATCCATCCATTCATTATCTATCCGCTTATACTCCACCCAAGATTGAAGGGGAGCTGGACCCTATCTCAGCTGTAACTAAGGTGAAAGGTGTAGGATACTCCTGGACAAGTCTCCAGTTCATCACAGGACACATTGTGACAGACCATCCCTCCCACTCACATTCACACCTACGAATTAAAGCCGAGTGTTGCTTGAATTAACCTAAAAAATCACATGCATGTTTTTTTGATGGTGGGGAGAAGCTGTGAGCAGCCACATTCAATCACGTCTGCTCAGGCGGTGAATGTCAGGACAAACTGCTCCATCATGGACCAGGACTGCAACCACCGATCCGCGCCACCAGGTGCCCTGCACGGTCCCAGCCAGGTGCTGGAGTAGCCGAGGACAGATCAGATTTAAGGCAAGATATCAGTTTAGGGGTTAGGGATAGAGATCATGAGAGTCATATCTCAATACCTGCATCAAAAGATGCACATGCAGTCAGGAGCTGAAAGGATGACAGAGTGAACTGATTATCAGCAAAGATACTAGGCGATTGATTGATTTTTCATTTTTAGCGACAATGACCTTTTGGCCAAGAAGTCAGACCCAATAATATATTTTAAAGATGTCATCTTAGGTTTGAAATTGTCACACAGACCAAACAATTAGCCACTATTAATAAATAATGAAAATAATGTAATTTACAGCCCAGGTATCAATCAGTGGTGGATGCATTAGCACAAACAGAATGACAGAAAACAACCTATTTCAATCCAATATGAAGTAGAAAATAACATTTTATTTCAGCTGAAAACTTTCCTAATATTGTGCATGAGACTGTTCTGGATGTGTATACTATGACACATTTTAGAAGTATTTAGGAGACGACTCTGGATGGTTTATTAGTTATATCAAATTTACCAGAGTTACAGGTGACTCCACTGAGTCTTGTTCATCCAACTCCTCTGCCTGTTTCAAGTGCCTCCAGAAACACAAAAGCCCCAGTGATGCAGCTCCCTGAAGGATACAGACTGAACCAGCAACAAACTGTGCAGAAGTAAATAAACACACATATGATATGTAACACACACACACAGAAGTGTGTATTACACGATATTTAGCCACTGTCTGCCTCTTATCAATAAGTTCTCTCATCTGCTTGATCGTCATAACTCATATTAAACTACACATTAAAAGCTTGAATAATATTATTATTGTTATTATTATTGTCAGTCATTTTAATGGGTTTAATGCATTTCCTCCCTATTATTCTGCTACTTCACTGTTTTTCTGAGTCTTCTGTTTTTCTCCCACAGAAAGAGAGAAGCGTGGAGAGCAACAGGATAAACGACTAGATTAAGAAACACGGTCGAATACCTTCATGCTGTTCACGAAGAAACAGGAGGCCAAAACTGAAGACCAAAGTGGACAGCAAAGGCACGGCGGGACTACATGCCATCCTGGGACAGATATGGAGGTCCTGGTCCGCTGAAGAACAGAGCCATATACTACAAGCTGAGGTGAAGAAGAAAAAAGAGCTGCACTGCATGGCAACAACACCCTGGCTAGTCGGCCAGCTTTAACTACCTCTATGTACGCTTCCAGACATATAAGTCATGAAAGAAAAATCACTGAAAAGAATGGTGTTTTAAGTTTGCTGTTTTTGTGTAGAGGCACAAAGAAAACATCAAGGCGGACAAGAGAAAGACCAAAAAGCTGACCCGGCGGTGAGGGCAATATTTCTATGGATCACAGCGTAGTTTTCATCAGAGATGGGATGAAAAGTGGATCAAACTGGATACACACACAGTCAATCAAATTACATAGAATAAAGAAGCAGTATCTTTTTATCATGTTTGAGAAAAAATCTCCAGTGGATTGATCCAGTGTTTTTGTTTGTTTGTTCCCAGCATCTGTATCTTCCTGCACAGAGTGTCACTCAGCAGGCCAAGAAGCCACGAGTGACCAACTTTTCCACCTCAAGCTTTGGACTGATGGAGGCTCTTCTGCATCAAACATCATTGATGGAGTCACTGCCCTCCACCTCAAACACAGGCATGATGGAGGTTCCTCAGTCTGGGACTGGACCACGGGGTGCAGTATCATTACTCACCCAGGATCTGAACACCATCAAGATGTCTGACCTGTTAGACCCACCACACCATGTATATGCGCTTCTCCAGACATATAAGTGGTGAAAGAAAATCACTGAAAAAGAATGGTGTTTGAAGTTGTATTGTTTTTGTAGAAAGCGACAAAGAAAACATCAAGGCGGAGACAGTAGGAAAGGCCTTGAATCTGCAGCATCTACATCTATTTGCACAGAGGTCACTCAGCAGGCCAAGAAGCCACATAGACCTTCTACACCACCTCAAGCACTGGACTGACGAGGCTCTTCACCATCAAACATACGTCATGGAGTTGCTGCCCTCCACCTTAAGCACAGGTGTGACGGAGGCTCTTTCTCATCAAACATACGTCATGGGAGTTGCTGCCCTCCACCTTAAACACAGGTGTGACGGAGGCTCTTAGCCATCAAATATATGCATTGGAGTTGCTGCCTTCTACCTTAAACACAGGTGTGTGACGGAGGCTCTTCCTCATCAAACATAAATCATGGAGTTGCTGCCCTCCACTCCTTTAAACACAGGTGTGACCGAGGCTCTTCACCATCAAATATATGCGTTGGAGTTGCTGCCCTCCACCTTAAGCACAGAATTGTGTGAGGCTCTTCGCCATCAAATATATATGCATTGGAGTTGCTGTCTCCTCCACCTTGCTTACAGGTGTGACGGAGGCTCTCCGCCATCAAATATGTAAGCCCATTGAGTTGCTGCCCTCCACCTTAAACACAGGTGTGACGGAGGCTCTCGCCATCAAATATATGCATTGGAGTTAAGCTGCCCTCCACCTTAAGTACAGGTGTGACGGAGGTTTTTCCTCATCAGCCATACGTCATGGAGTTGCTGCACTCCACCTTAAACACAGGAATGACTGAGGCTCTTAAGCCATCACAGGTGTGCATTGGAGTTGCTGCCCTCCACCTTAGCACAGGTGGCACGCCGGAGCTCCGCCATCAAATATATGCACTGGAGTTGCTGCCCTCCACAGCAAACGCCAGGTGTGACCGAGGCTCTCCGCCATCAAATATATGCACTGGAGTTGCTGCCATCACACCTTGAACACAGGTGTGGCGGAAACTCAGCATCAAACATATGCATTGGAGTTGTTGCCCTCTACCTTAAACACAGGTGTGGACGGAGGCTCTTTCGCCATCAAATATGGTGCATTGAGTTAAGGCTCTCCCACCTCAAACACAGGTGTGACGGAGGCTTCTTGCATCCATCAAATATATGCATTGGAGTTGCATATACTTGTGGTCTTTGCATGTATCCCCTTTGGTTGGCTTAGAGTTTAGCAGCTGTCCGAACAGAAAAGTAAAACTTAGCCGGCTTCTTAAATTTGGTCATTTGTTTTTGCTTCTGGTTTTTCAATTGGGGCAAGTCATTCTGCGTTATCCAAAATAGATTAATAAAATGTTCTGGCAAGGATGGGAGTAGTAGCTTCTCTGCTATTGTGTGAGGTTTTTGCATCTTGCATGTGATAGGCAATCCTTATATGACGCTCAGTGCTTTTTGTTTACTGGTCAGGCCTGTTGGTGATATTCATCAAATTTTCAGTGAAAAAAGTCCAGTGACTTATTGACATAATGGGGCGTAAAGGCCAATTATGATACTCGGCGGACACCGCTTTTCTACTTTATATTGAATTTGTCAGCACTTTTTACTGGATAAAAAATAAATAAATAAATAAATAGATGAACCTTACATCAAAATCTACGTGGGGGGTTTAGGAATATTTTTAGTGGGACTTCAGCCCACCTGATGAATCGACCTAGTGACACCACTGCTGACTTGTATGAAGAACTAAAGTAAATTATCAAAATTATTTCATGTTCACACAGATCACAGATCTGATTTGTATTAAAAATGTGAATGCTGATTAAAGGGGTACTGCACTTATTTAGTATTGCATCATTGAATGCTGGCGGCTTTTACAACATGGATTTACAGAAAAAATAATCAAAAATAATGAAGGAACGACATTTGTCCCTGGTGTGATAGTTCAAACAACAACTCAACAGCATCACTTTATATCCCTAACAAATGGTTCAAACTCAATGACCATTCATAAAAAGTGTCAATACTAGCCTGATGACATCACTATGTCGTCATCAGCTGCATACAAAAAATTACAGTGCCCTCCGTCAATAGAACCAATCATATCATACAGTATTAAAGCACCAAAGGGGGTTTCTAAATGGGGCCCAATTTGTAGTTTCCATTGAGAAGGAAATGAGAAATCTGTCAGGACCTGTGAGGAGTAACCTCTAGAAACCATACTGTTCCTTCAGCTCTTCTACCAGATCAATGTAGGCACTCATTGCTTCATCTTCAGACAGATCTGTTGGTGAAAAACCAAACAAGCAAACCAGTCAGGACATTTAATTAGTATCCACAATATCAGGAGCCGCCACTAGGTTTTTTAAGGATGAGGGGGTCTTAACCCCCAGATTTTCTTTTCTTCTTTTACTTGCACTTCAAAGTCTTAACACACCACTGTGTGAGTCGTGACCTTATCAAAGGTGGAGGGGTTTGTGTGTCCCAATGAACCCAGGAGCGATGGTGTTGGGAGGATTATGCCCTGGTTGGGTCACCCAAGGCAAACAGGTCTTAAGTGAGGGACCAGACAAAGAACGGCTCAAGGCCCCCTATGATGAAAAGATCCTGGACAAACGCTTTTCCGGGCCCCAGTGTGGAGCCAGACCTGGGAGGTGGGGGCTTGTGGGCGAGCGCCTGGTGGCTGAGCCTACATCCATGTGGGGGCACCACCCATGGGAGGGGCCAAGGACGGAGGTGCGCTAGAGCTGGGTGGCAGCCAAAGGCAGCCTTCTAGGGACGGAATGCCACCTCTGGCAGGGAAGGAGCCCGAACTGGTGTGTAAGATTGAGGTGTCTAGTAGATATAGTCGGATCTGCTACCTCCACACACAGTTTGGGCCCGCACTGCCTTTCAAGAGAGTTTTCTTTTTTCCCCTTGAGCCC
>JAQQSB010000991.1:0-40251 GCA_029721515.1 Synanceia verrucosa | reverse complement strand
TCAACCCATTTATACAAAGTAATATAAAGTAGAATTCATAAACAACCATCATTTTCATGGAGGATCACCCAGACACTGGATTCTTCAGATACAATGCAACTGATCAGGGTTAGGGGTGGGTAAGTGAAAAACTACTGATTATCAACACAAAACATGGTCTAAGTGGCCTGAAATGATAGCTTCAGACTTATAATAAGTCAAAACCAAATTGTCACTAAGACATTTGTCCACTATGTCAACCAATACAGCTTTTAATCATTTTTATGCAGGTAGACCATTCATGGCCTCTTTGAAATCTATACCTGACACTAGGGGTTGGTCATAAGAAAGGTAAAGCTTTAAATTTTTTCATAGAGGTGTAAACCAAATACATCATCGGAAAGGTCTTATCAAGGAGGATAGTATGATGTCAGTCTATGGGCTCTATGCCAGTCCTGCTTTGAATCATTGACCTTTGAACTCTGCCTTTTCTGCATTTTCTAAGTCATCTAGCTCAACAACAGAACACCTACAATCATGACAGTAACATTTCTGGAAAGGTCTTGATTTCCTTTATCATGTGGGGTATGGAGCCTTGTGTGTTCACCTATAGCAGGCGTCACTAAATATGGTAAAAACACATTTTCAGCTATTTAACATGTTCTTTTTAAAATTCTGACCAAACAGCAGTGTTCCCCATCCACTAAAAACCCTGACTGCACTTTCACTTTTATATGAAGTACTTCCACTAATGAGAAAAAGGGGTTATAAATAAAAACTACAATTCCCTATTGCAACGCAATACAACATGATAGGGCTGACCGTTATATGTGTAGTTTTTCCGGTTAGCTAGTTGTCAGAATCAGAACAGGGTTTTTCAACAGAACTACAGTATAAAATGCCGACTAGCTTCCCAACAAATATGCTAAGGTAGAACTACCATCCGGTGTTGCAAAGGGGCAAAATACATCGCTCTTTGGTCAATATTAATCCTTAAAATGTTGTTCGGGTGAGGCTCGCACGTTGCTATGGTAACTATATAAGCTGCTGTGCGCACATGGAAGACTGAAGTCAAAAGCTAAGTATCTTACTTATTATTTTATCAATAATAATTCCATTTACTATTTATATTATTATTATTATTACAATCATGTTAATCCCCAACCCCCTCAACATTACATTTCCAGTTTCCATGTTTAGATTGTGATTTTAAAAGAGATTAGATTATTTGGTACTGATGCATGGAATTTGTTGTCTTTGAATAGTGGCTTTATCTCTGTACTGCACACACAGTATATATCCATGAGAATTCATTTCTCCAGTAGTGTATGGATGTCAGCTAATATTTTGGATACCAGAGGCCTGCTGTTAATTGTTACATACACTATTACAGCATGCTATTAAAATCATGTGTTCCTGGACTAACAGCTATAATTAACAAAGTGTTTCTGTACATAACTAAATAAATCACAGTATACATATCTACCATCACAGCAATGAAAAAATAACAACTCAGCATTTCCATAAACATTTTATTTTTTTAAAAGAAAACAATACTCCAGCATGAACAACTTCACATGTACAGTAGAGCACAGTTGACAGAAGCAGTTGAAAAATGGATTATTCATAGGGACAAAGTAACATCATTGATTTCTATTCAATATCGTTCAGCATGATATGTACATAGTGTGTAATAGGTTCAGTGTCACTGTGAAAGTGAAGTAAATATAGAACTTGAGGAGAATCAGAAGCTGTCTGTAAGAGGGGTCACCAGCGCCTCCACTGCCTCAGGAAGCTGTCCTTCTTTTTCAGGATAAACCATGATGATCCCACCTATCATGCTTTTATTGAGTCTGTCCTATCTTTCTGCTTGGTGTCATGGTTTGAGTGTCTGACTCTGGAAGGACAGAAACAGACTGAGCCAAATTGTGCCAAACGGTCCAGTGGACTCATTGGTGAGCCTCAGCTGAGCCTGGAGTCCCTGTACACAGGCAGCCACAGAGGATTGCCAGCTCCATCACAAAGGATAACTCTCACCCTGTGTCTGCTGGAGTTCCAGCTCCTTCCATCCGCCAGAGGTTCAGGGTCCCATGAGCCGAAACTAAGCGTTGTACAGGAGCAGCTTTGTTCCAGCCGCAAAGGTCTCTTAAATAAGTCACAGCTTCATCGTACATATTTATTTATCTATTTATGTGAAGTTTTACTCCTGTTGTCTTATTCAACTTGATGCTTTTAATGGTCTTTAATTGCTCATGTGGCTTCTTCTCTTTTTATTGGGCCTTGTCTGGTTCTTGTCTCAGGCAGCATACGAGTACTCTGTCTTGTTGTGGTGTAGTATAAATAGTGTAGAGCAGATTAGCTAATCATTAATTAATATCAAATTATGGGCTTATGGAACAATATTCTAAGTTATTGATCAGTAAACCAAAAATTGCTCTTTTAATAGTAGAAGTTATCAGGGCGCCACCCGTGTTTTTCTAAAACAGGGAAAACTTGTGAATTTGACATTAATTAATAGAGTCTCTTAATCTCAGGGTACCATGGAGTTCTGAATCTAGTGTACAGTGATTCAATTACTTTATATACACACACAAATCAACTAACCATGTTCTTTATGAATGAGATGTTTATTTGACAAACTATAACTGTAGACTACTACTGTCACACAGAAAATAACTAATAATAAATGCGTTTAGTTTGGATGAACTAAATGGACCAGGTTACTAACAGAAATAAGAAAATATAAAACATGGGAAAACATGGGATTGACTCCATCGTGACCAAAATGGAATGAATGATTACACAAAGTTTAAGGATGAATGATGAATTGGATTCAATGTGACCAGTTTAATTCAGTGGTGTTATCTAGACCAAATTAAGAATTAGGGTTGTTAACAAAATTTGGTTTAGGGTTTGGTGTACTGTCTAGCAAAGAGAGAGTTTGAGAGGCATCAGAGAAGATTGTGCACTTTACTATTCAGAGTTGGTTTAGCTTTTATTGAAATTCACTGAAATATTATTAAGTTTTTCTGATTAAGCCCTAAATTCAGGCTGATTAATTTAGCGTCTAATCATCACTAATCTTTAATATCTGTAAGATAGTATATGCATTATATCAACTGCTCCTGGATGGATGGGAGTGAGGAGTGGCAGCAGGTTTTGTCTGGATCTGCTGGATCTCTGCAGGCGACTTCGGGCTTCTGAACTTCACCAGTGGCTCTTTCTGGCATCGGTGGACATCTCTGGACAGTTCTGGATGTAGCTCTGGCAAGTTCTGGGAATCCTCTTAGTCATCTCTGGACATCTCTTGACAGCTCCTGGACATCTCTGGGGAGTTCTGGGAACCTTTGGTCATCTCTGGACAGTTCTGACAGCTCTGGACATCTTTGGCTCTGCCTCTGGAACACCTCTGGCTGACATGGCTCCATCTCTGCCTCTCTCTGTCTGTCTCTCCTCTTCACAGCATAGTCTCTGTGCCTCTTGCTTTCAATTCTTCCCCCCTTTGTTGGTGGGGGAGGTCAGCTTTCTGATTCACACCAACGTGTCGACCGCACAGTCTTTTTCTTCTTTGGCTTCTTCATGGACGGCTGGAGCCATTTTCTTGCAGCCTGTGTCTGAGCAGAGGAGCTGGCCTTACATTTTCAGGGTGCTGAGGAGACAGAGGAGACAAGATGGTTTCTTGAGAGGCAGGATGCAGAGTTGGAAGGTTCTTGGATAGGCTGTTCTTCATGCCGTGGAGGTGCTGGGTCCTGAGGAGGCTTATCTGAGGCAGTATCTCAGAGTCTTTCAGCTCATATCTGAGCAGGCTGAAGGTTCTGGAGAGGGTTGTTCTTCATGCCATGAGTGCTGGGTCTGCAGTGGGACAGCATGTCTCTTGTCTCTGGGTCATCATTAGCCTTCTCCTCCCAGCATGTGGGAGAGGGAGAACAGAGATGCAGTGGAGAGGGATGAAGACCAGAACTTGACTGGCTGAAGTTGACTGAAGAAGAGTAGCACCAGCTGGGCCTCAGACACAGCTGGGGCTCTTTATTATCTTTTCGTTGATGGTCCAGTGGGTGTGACCACTCGGTCCATCCCCATCCACTCAAGTTAACTGAGATGATATTCTTTTAACTTCATTTGAATATTAATACTGCTGTGTTTTACTTTATTAAAGTTTCTCTCTTACATGGAAGCTCATTTCTCCGCTGCAGATCAATACTAAACACCTTATAATAGGAAACCACAGAACAAAATCTTGACCAATTGAATCAAAATTAATCAACAAATTAATAACACAGATGAACCATGGTATCAGAGCATGTAGGGAAGGTGTTCTTTACAACAGGCATATCTATGTATGATTGTGTCTGGTAGAGTTAATCCACAACCAATCCCAATATGTCACATTTAGTCTCCATCAAGAAGAAGGAGGAAAAGGAAGAGGATCTGTGTGGAGACTGATGTTTGACATTGTCAGCAGTGATACTTATATGACAGTAGCTGAGGAATGAAAGTACAGTCAACCATTACAAAATCTTAATGTGAATGTTCATACAGGCAGGGAGAAAGGAAGCAGGCCACATTAAGCTTTGGATGTGTCTACAGGATGAAAGCAGGAATGTGGGCAACAAACTCCTTCCTCCTGGTGTATGTCCTGGAGTTCCTTGGGTCAGAGAGGGAGGAACTGGTCTTATCTGGTTTATTCTGCCAGTCATAAAATCTTTAAGCCTTAGGCACTTAGGTGCCACATAGTGTCAGATGGATTTGGCGAAATACATCAGAAATGAGAAGAGTTGAGTTCATTATTTTATAATCATTGATATGTTACAAAGTGGTTTGTCTGTTTTTCTTTGTTGATGCTCTGTTGTTCTAGTTTGTTGTTAATGCAGATGTCATCCTCTGTTTACACTGCAAACAAATCTACCTACAGGTACAAATAAAGTCACCTAACCTCACCTATATAAACAATCAAATCACATCCACATCCAGGGGCTGTAAATAACACCACACAAGTGGAGCAGTGCCTCAGTAATGTCAGAAGAAATCCTTACTCCTTTTTTTTTTTTATTAAGCACACCTTATTAAATAGAAGTAATCGACACAGTATACAGTTACAATATACAATGAATACGTGCACACTTGTGCCACGAAAGTTACATAACATCATCATCACTGCTATTCACACTAGAAAATTTAAAATTAGTCCATTTTGAAAAAAAAAAAAGCTAAGAAACAAGGTTGAGTTTATTCCAGGGGAGGGACTGGATCTTATCTAGAGTTCTCCTCCTTCTCAAGTCAGTTAAAACGTGTTTCACTACGGTATCACTTGTCCATCAACACTGTCTGTTTCAGGACCATAACGCACCTTGTTATCCACAGTTTCAGCACATACAATACTAATAACTAGTTGAAAAAGTTCTCTACTTGTTTGTTTAATATTCTGTACATTACTGATTTATAACTGACTTCAGGTGCCAGGTCAGAGACCTCTGCAGGCTGGGACCATCTTCCTGAGCTCCGGTAACAGTCCATAACAGTCCATCTTACTTATTTTATCAATAATACCTACTTACTATTTATATTATTATTATTATTACAATTATGTTAATCCCCCAACCTCTCAACATTACATTTAGTTTCCATGTTTAGATTTGTGTTTTTTAAAAGAGATTAGATTATTTGGTATTGATGCATGGACTTTGTTGTCTTTGAATAGTGGCTTTATCTCGTACTGTACACAGCATATATCCATGAGAATTTACTTTCTCCAGTAGTGTATGGATGTCAGCTAATATTTTATTTTATTTTAATTTTTTTATTATTTTCCAGTGGAGGTATTTTTCAATACCTTCACTGGAAACATGCCACGCACTGCCTGGGTTTCAAGACATCCGCTTATCATCCCTGTTCCCAAGAAGCTGAGGACAACATAACTCACTGACTACAGACCCGTCGCCTTTGACTCTCTGTGGTTATTATGAAGTCATTTGAGCGCCTCCATGCTTCCACACATCAAAGACACGCTGACTCACACCTGGACCTCCTGCAGTTCGCCTCTACAGAGCCAATACAGGTCTTGTAGATGATGCAGTTAACTGGCCTTGGGCATTTCATCCTTCAGCACCTGACTCTAGGACCCTATGCCAGGATCCTGCTCAGATTTCAGCTCTGCCTTCAACACTATCATCCCAGCTGTCCTGCAGGGAGCAAGCCTCCCAGCTGAACGCAAGCCAGACTCCACCTGCAGGTGGATCACAGACTTCCTGTCCTTCACAGGAGGCAGCATGTAAAGCTGGGAAAAACACATCTCTGACTCCCGGACTATCAGCACTGGATCCCTCAGGGCTGTGTTCTTTCCCTCTGCTCTTCTCCTGTGGCACCAACAGTTGCACCTCCAGTCACCAGTCTGTCAAGCTCCTGAAGTTCGCGGATCGACACAACCTCATTGGGCTCATCTCTGATGGAGATGAGTCCGCCTACAGGAGGGAGAGACAAGGTAGACCGTCTGGTGTCCTGGGTGCAGCTTGAACAATCTGGAGCTCAATGCTTTAAAGATGTAGAGGAGATGATTGTAGACTTCAGAAGGAACTCAGCCCTGCCTTCACACTCTCACCTCCCCATCACCCTGAGAGACTCTCCAGTGGTCATTGTGGAGTCCTTCTGCTTCCTGGGCACCATCATCACCAGAGACTCTGGCGGGAGCTGAACATCAGCTCTCCTCTCACCAAAAAAGCCCAACAGAGGATGTACTCCGTATGGCAGCTGAGAAAGTTCAACCTGCCAGTGAAGATGGACAGCACTTCTACACTCCATCATCCAGTCCATCCTCACCTCCTCCATCACCATCTGGTAGGCTGCAGCTACTGCCAAGGGACAAGTGCAGATCAGAAGCGTATCATCCGGCTTGCTGAGAAGGTCATTATTGCAGCCTGCCTTCTCCAGGACCTGTACACCTCCAGACTCTGAGGCGCACGTAAGATTGTGGCCGAGATCCTCCTAGACTCTGGACACAAACTTTTTCAAATATTACCCTCTGGCAGGAGGCTCAGGTCCATCAAGACCAGAACTCTCACGCCTACACAGGAACAACAGTTTCTTCCCTGCTCTGCCACCGCCCTGTGAAACAAGGCCCAGGTCCCTGGGCTGACACTCCCTCCTCATAGACTGGGTAATGCTATACAAGGTGTTCATTAATGCACAATCACCGGGCACTGTTACATATCACAAGGCACATCCACACCATTATGCTGCACTCAAAACCTGTATAAATGTAAATATCATCGGAAATATCTTGCACTCCAAACATTCTTGCACAAAGATACGCGTTAATCTGGGTAGGGTCTTGTTTCTTTGCACTGTTACACTGTTAATTCTGTTTTGCACGACTACACTTTACTTTTATATATTTGTATTTGTATCTTCTACTTTATCTTGTTTTTTTCTATATTTATGCCACCCAACTCCACCAGAACAAATTCCTTGTAATAGTTAACTATACCTTTTGGCAATAAATCTTTTTCTGATCTGGATCTATTCTGATAAGAAGGTGTTGCTGCCTCATCTTCATTACAGTAAATCATGGGGACAGGTTTTAGCTTGTAGAATATAACAACTCCATGACACAACAGCTCTTACAGCTAATCTGTTGACAGAGTGGTGAGCCAACAAATATCCCTGAGATTTTTGTTTTTTTCATATTTTTGTAACATCTATACCTTCACTGTCGGGTTAAATATTTATACTTTATCACTCTACATATTTATTGTTACTTTTATTAAAAATCACTTTACTTTGGCCAGTCTTTCCAGTCAATCTTTAAATGTTGGTATTGGTGGGTAAAATCTCCATACATTAACTTCTATAGTCTCAGGCCTCTGCCTGGCTCGGGCCTCTTCTTTTCTTCCACATGGAAAGATCACCCTGACCCAGAGAGCTGCTCCTGAAATGGCATGGACACGCTTCTTCATGAAGGCAACAAGGAGTCTACTTCCCAGCTCTCACAGCCCCAACCCCCATATTCCTCTGCTTCTATACACAATTCTCTTTGTAACCTCCTGGTTGTACTTAGACTAAGTTGCTAACACATTGTTTATTTAATTTAATGATCATATTATTTGATGGAGGGAAGATGTTGGCAAGGGAAGAGGAGTTTGGAACAGAATGGAAGGTTTCTTATCATGTTATCTCGCTTTATAGTTCGTGATTCCTTGTTTTCCCCATTTTTTAACCTCCTCCTCATTGACTTCACATAGCTTACTCTGCCAGTTTTCCTCACTACTATTCCCATGACAGAAAGTTAAGCCCAAAACCTTGATTTCCTGCTTAATCTCTAACATTTATATTTTGTTTATTACTTCCATTCCAATCTAAACTCCTTCTGTTTTATGATTATTGTTTAATTTGGTACCTGAAGTTAATCTCATATAAACTAAGAATATTGGTTAAAGCATCATCTTTTTATAATAACAGTGATATCATCTGCATATCCTTTGGGTATGAGTCTCTATCCTTTGTACCTGAAATAAGCCTTTCACTCAGAATCATTGTTAAAAGTGGTTTTATGGTTAAAATGTACAAAGCAGGACTGGAGAGGACAGCCTCAAGTTTCACACCTCGATCCACTGTAAAAGGGGTCTCATAAGACCCCATTAACATTAATGGAGATAAAGAGAGCTTCCAATACAGACATTTCACTCCATGCTAACGATTCTTATCAGGAAAGCCGTAGGCTTCCATTACGCCATCACTCATAGATATTCCCCCTTTACTAATAAAAATCAAAAGCTTTCCGCTGATCTAAATTATATAGAAATATTTTTTCTGATTTATAAGTACTTCCCTCAGTATACTTAAATTATCCCACATTAAGCCTTCCTTTAATTGCAATAATGTTTGTTCTTTTTCTATTATTTGACTTAATATAAGCATTTAATCTGTTAGAAATTATTTGAGCTAATATTTTATAATCTGTGTATTCATAATGGTTATGGCGCCTGTAATAGTCCAGGTCAGTCTGGTCTCCTTTTTAAATAATAAAGATAAACTCCTTGGTAAAAGGAATTCCCCATGCAGTCGTCTTTGAGGTACCTTCTATTGAACATAGAGGAGAGGAGGTCTGACTATATATGGTCTTTATGTAAAGCCAGTAGAACTCTGTGGGAGTCCATCTGGACCAGGGCTTTCACCAGTGTTCATATGTCTGGATTGCTTCCATCACCTCCTCTTTTTCTGATTTCTGCAGTCAAGTCATTGAAGTTTAAGGAGCTGAAAGACGGGATTGATTCTAAATAGGAGCTTAACACATCCTGAGTTCATATCTATTGTTTTATGTGAATTCTATGCACAAGTCTTTAATTGCCTCTCTCTTTTTGTTTTTCTATCATGAACAAGTAGCTCCTTTCTCTGTTTTTTTATACTTTAATAAATTTACTTTGCATATGTTTTTTTTCCAGATTGAATAGCAAGGAATTAAATTCCTCTCTGTCATCTACATCTGCTTGTTTATAGATACTCTATAATAACTCATGGTTAAATATATCAATTTGTCTTTAATACTGGATATAGTGTCTTCTTCAGTTTTAGATTTTTTGTTTTCATATATTTCACATTAATATATTGTATCATTAATGTGTCATACTTTATCATTCTTTACTTTGTTTAGTTCTTCTACATTTAAATTTAAAAGTTTTTCATCCTATTTTTAAATAGTCTCTATAATTTAATGTCAGATTTGGTCATTATTTTTATTTCTACTATTTTATGTGTGTATTTGTTTCAAATTAATCAATAAATCTGTAGTGTCTTTAAACATTGTGTGTTTAGTTTCCAGAAACTCTCGATTGACTGAGGAGCTAAATGTCAGACATGTTTCTTAATAATGAGGTGATCAGGAAAAGTTATTTAGAACAGTTGCACACTGGATTTACTTTGAAATGTGATGACACATAATTCTTAGTTTTAGAGTCTAACCTTGTAAATTTTTTCCCGAGGGGATCTACAGCCTCGACACACATTCATCAAGTTAGCTTCATTACATATTTCCTTTAAATATGCTACCTTCTGACACTCAACTCAAACTGAACTGAGCTTACATCTGTCATTTTCTTCAGTAACTGTATTAAAATCCCCACACACAATGATTTTTTATAACCCACAAACAATAATTCTCTGAGTCTTTTTAAATAACACACTTTGTTGACTCTCTCTGTAGCGTAGACATTTATGATTCCATATTTCTCTCACCTCGAGCATGAACAATCTATCATCAATAGTCTCCCTGGTATTATGTCTCAGTCTCCTGGGATGAGAACGCTCTTGATGTCTAAAAGATATGTCCACTCACAGCCAGATTTTCACTCTATTGATATAAAGGCTTTGCATTTTGTGCCACATTTTACAGACGTCCTCGACATCATCATGAGTGTTTAGTCTCAGTTCTTGGTGCACAAAATATCAAAGTCAGCGTTCAATAACACTAATTAATTTTTTTGATGACGGAAAGAACTTGATTGAATACCACGAGCTGCTCCAGGTGGCAATTTTAAGGACGCTCATCGTGAATCAGGGTGGTGACTGTGGTGAGAGCCTGTCATCTAGCCTTTTTATTTTCCTTATGAAAAGATTGGCTTTAATCGTCTCTTCCTTCTTACTATTTCAGCAGGGTGCTTCCATGTGACTCGTTAATTGTTGGAGCTAAAACCTCGGTGCAGGGGAGAAAGAGTCTGAGCTGGCATTAGACAGAGGGACAGAGAGGGATGTGCTACAGGTTCCTTGGTCAGCAGTCAGACTTATTGAACTGAAATCTGAACTGGGGCTCTCACTAGCACTTCTTCATATTTCTCTGTGCTTCATCACAACTGTCAACCTCACTATCAGCATCACTTTGTATAATTAGACTCCCTCACCTGATGGAGAGGGAGAAATCATCGGAATAGGGGGACTTGAGCGCTGCTGTTCTGGCCGTGGATGCAAAGGCTACCTGTCGCTGTGTAGCTGGGGCTCTCCCAGTGGTGGAGCCGGAGGGCTGGCAGGGGGCTGATATTTCCTGTGAATCGACTGGCTGCCCATCTGCTGGGTTAGCTGGGCGCAGGCAGGCCCTAGAGGATCCGGGAGCTCCTGTTGCCCAAGGTCAAAGTGCTGGAGAAGGACCAGACTGAGACTGCTGCTGCTCCCTTTGGGGCTGATGGACCATGCTGCCGCTGCCGCTGCTGCTCTCGTGGGGCTGATGGACCATGCTGCTGCTGTTGCCCATGGCACATTTTGGGGTACAGGACCAGACTGTCTCTGCTGCTCCCTGAGAGTGCCTGCGGAGGATCAGGCTGTTGCTGGGATCTCAGCCTTGTAAGAGTAAGACGCTTGTTGGATGAAGAAGAATGTGTGGCCATTTTTGAGCACATGGGCTGTACAGACTCTGCTGCTTGCATTCTTTTTGGCCTGGGGCCCAGACCGCCACATTCTCCAACACTTACCGTCGTGGCACCGCCTCACCTGACGATTGCGGAATGACAGGCGAAGCAACGCGACTAACTGGCCCGGATATATAATACGGCCACTATATGGACCCAGGGAAATTGAGGTGGCAATTGTAACTGCTCTCCTGGTTGGCATCTGTTCAGGTTTAACTTTATACCTCCGCATCTATACCAGATGCCAAATCCTGTCCACTGGTTTACTGGAGTGTAAGATGTCAGCAATACTCTCCGCAGGCTAAATCAATACTCATGATCCCACACCCTACACTCGGTCCAGAATTTACAGTTGAAGTGGTGATGTCCAATTGAATTGACGATTCAACAGACCAGTCTCTTCCACTTCATGGCCAGCTTGAGCCTGACGCTTGTACCTCCAGGAATCTTTTGCAGAGGAGCTCTCTGGAGGAAACACAGTTCAAAAGTCTCTCTTATTCGCAACGCGATGAAAGAATATAATATCCGAGGCATTAATCCAACAGGACTCAAAGAGGAGTGTCTCAATCTGGTATTACTAATCACTGGGTTGGGGAGATCACCATCTCCAGTGTATCTCACCTCACCCAGTATTGTCCAAACTTAGAAGCATATTGTTCTGTGTTTACTAATCAGGGTATTGTGGCCAGCTGCCCAACTGGGCACTGGAAATATTAAAAGAGGTATGTCAGCTCAAGCAGTTTACTTGCTTACGTGGGATCAAAAAATAAAGGAAACAGTCCCTACCTCGAGACCGAAAAACACGGACATATAATGAAGCGATCAAGCTCCAGTTTTGCCCCCTTCCACTCATCTTTTTAATGCTTTCTGCTCAATGAGACGAAAAGAAAAAATCTCCAGTTTTTCCTCTGCCACTCATCTTTCAGGTATTTTTCTGCTTATGTTGAGACTCAAAAGAAATGTTCTGGTTCTGGTCTCAGGCAAGCATACGAGTACTCTGTCTTGTTTGTGGTTTGTCTGTTTTTCTTTACGATGCTCTTGTTGTCTAGTTTGTTGTTAATGCAGATGTCATCCTCTTATGGGCTTACACTGCAAAAAACAAATCTCACTCTACCAAGGTACAAATAAAGTCACCCAACTCCACATATAAAACAATCAAATCAGCATCCACATCCAGGCTAGCTGTAAATAACACCATACCAAGTGGAGCAGTGCCTCAGTAATGTCAGGCAGTGGCCCTTACTCCTCTTCCTCCTCTGACTTTGACTCTGGGATAGTGAAGCCGCTTGTCGCCCCACTACTCCTCACTGTCCTCTGTCTGTGTGAAGTGAATCACAGTCCATGGAGGCTAAGCTGGCGTACACATCTACAGCCTGTCTGTGCTGACTTTTCACTGAGAGACGCCTCTCCACTGAGTGACACCGGATGAGCCCTTGTGTAGCCTCCTCTGTCAGGCTGGGTCACCAAAATCTGTAAATGAAAACAAACAAAACAACCAAGATACAGAGCATCATTTATTGGGATTTTAATATCATATTATATAATATTGATAACTTATTGTTTCCATCATATATCAAATACAAACACCAAACATTTGCTGAGTTCAGCATAACGTACATGGCAAGATTTCTAACAATGAAAAAATATGAAGGTGTTCTTAAACACACAGGACTTAAACCTGCTCTGGCAGAGTGGAGGAAAAGATTCTCCCTTTGAAGAGTCTAAGGCATACTAAGTTGGTTTTGAGGCTCTCCATAAAGTCTGTCCTCTGAGTGTCTCCACTTCTTTGACTTCCTTCAGGGGAGGTAAAGGACGTGCTGAGAGATCTCCTTTAACAGGATGCTCTGCTCCTCCTCCAAGCTGCTTTTCACCCAGCATCATCTCATCAAAAACAGTCCTCTTCAACACAGTTGTTACCTTCAGATTGAGGAGAGGAATGGAGAAGGCAGAAAAGTATATTTACATGTTATGGCAGAACAACGATTCAGCATATTTTTTTCTCTTTTCCCCCAAGTGTCTAATTTTATTTAAAGGGACTGGGCTTCTAATTAATAATCATATAAATATCAATATAATAATAATACTAATAATAATAGTGTGTTGGGTATCATCTGCAGGTAGGCAGGAAGAGTGAGGGAGGAGCTATTCTGATGAAGTGTGCCAGCAGACAGGTGTGTGGAAGTTTTGTCTGTTCAGTGTGGGCATGCTGCTGCAGGGGGAGAGATATTTACATCAGTGTTTAGATGAGCATAGAGACACTATCGGTATGGTATACACTTTTATGAGTTTTAAATGATGTTCTAACTGCAAGGGGTGAGTGCAAAAGTGTTTTTCCTCTCTGTTTGCCCTGCTCTGTGGGCACTAGTCAGTTGGGTTATTCAATTATTCATTAATTTATTGTGCTCACATACAACTAAATGCTGATAGGATAAATAAATAAATAAATAAATAGATGGACAATTAGACTCATAGAGATATAAACAGATAGTATATAAGAATAGCTGGTTGATTCCTTTTGAAGTCACACTGATTAGTTTATTCACATTGGCTTCCTAATTTCATGTGTGTATATATAGATATATTTTATTTTGGTTGAGAGGCAAATTAAAGAACTGAATAGACTTTGGTGCATTAATTGCCTAAATAAAATGCCAAATAAATCCAACCTCACTCATAAATTTAACATGATTTTTTTGGGGTTTAAATAATAATATGATATTTAATTTTACTATGATGAAATAAGTTATCACTAAATATACTATATTGATAAATCTGCTTATCTAATTTACCTTCTGTTTTCATATTTTAAGGTTATCAATCTATCCCATCCTGTGTGGTATTGAGAGGATAAATAAAGACACAGTGAATGAATGGATGGAGCTGTACTCATGTCTCTCTGTGGTCATCTATGCCATGTTTGAGTTCAGGCAGGCATTGAAGCATTATCCCCAGAGGACTCCTACAGTTGTGCAGCGTGGATGAGAAGACAAAAGGCTTTGTACTCAGCCCAAGAGGGCTGTAGACGCAAAGATAAAAGCCAGAGGGAGTCCTGATATTCCTGAGAAAGATGGCAGGAGGAAATGTTGGAGAAGACTCAGAAACAACTCCAGGAGGGAAAGAACTACTGCAAAGAGAAGCCTCAATAAAGCAGGCAACCTCTTCCTCAGAAAAGAAGCAGACAGCATGGTCGAGGCAGAACTGAGGGAGGAATTCCTCAACAGACTCTCTGGATAAGCTACAGGAGACTTCTGATGCCAACGAGACTATAGGATGGGACTCCAGGTAGCTGAGGTATCAGAGCAAACAAAGGAAAGAAGAAGTGCAGTTCTTGGAGAGACACTAGAGGGGTGACATTGAGAGAACTGCAACTGAAGCTGAAGAAAGATGGAAAGAATTGAAAGAGAGTTGTCCAAGTGAACCTGTGGTCCACGATGGTTGTTATGAGCTCAACAGCAACCATCCAAGGAAACTGAGAAGAGCTGTGATGTAGCTGAAAACCCACCAAGGGAAAGTACCCACTCTTTGAGAGCTATGAGATGCACCTAACCCTCCTGGGGAAGAGGGCACCAAGGGACACCAGAACTATGTCTTGCCTGGGAGCGGTGGATCCCCATGGAAGAGAGACAGCTCACTGAAAATGACCAAAATGAAAGATTTAAGGGTTGTATTCAGCAGGCTGAAATGAGGAAAGCTGAGTTCATCACTGTGAGGAGGACTGCAGAGACAGCTGTTGAGAGAGTGGCAGAGAACCAGTAATGCCAGTAGCACCTGGTGCACCCAAGTTGCTGTGAGGATTTAAACCAACAGCCCTTCCCATCTTCGGTGGAAATAAAAGAGAATACCACAGGTGGAGGAAAGACTGGAGAGCTCATAAAGTCAAGGCGAACTATCTGGATCAGCTGAGGTCAAGAAAATCCAACTCCTCAAACAAAGTGTTGGATGGGGAAGATATTTAGGGATCTCTGTGAGACTGTCAACATATAGTACTGCTGAAGAGATATTCAGAGTCATCATGGAAAACAGGTATGGGAATAAGATGTAACCATCTCCTTAGAGATTCTTACAAGAACTGGAGAACATGCCTGTTAGGAAGGGAAACCAGCCCAGGAGAGTCATCAACTTAATACAGTTAGTAGAGAAAGTCTTGTCAGATCTCACAGAACTGGGGAATTCTGGTGCACTGAACAATCCCTTGGTGACCAAAGCAATAGAAAGTAAGTTACCAGATTTCATTAAGAGAGATCAAGGCTGACTACATGGTAGACCTGCAACAATGTCACTCCCAGCAACCACTTTGATGCATTACTGAGATTCCTGGAAGAACCAAGAGGAGATTCCTTGAGAGGCTAGGAGCAGCTTAAAGGAGTGGAAAGATCAGAAAAAACCAGACTACCATTCATTCAAATAACCTGAGAAAAAACTATGCCGCCACAAGGACAGCAAAGAAAGCACTTGGGAACATGTGTGCTGTGTGTGGTGATGAAAGACACCATGACAAAATATTCCTCTGTAAGAAGTTCAAGAGACTGAATCTCCGCTTTATAAAGAAGGCCGCTCCTGATAAGAGTGGAGCTCTATGTAAATAAAATGTCCTGGATGCCATTAGAGTGATGGATACTGCAGAGACACCTTCTTTGCATGAACAAAACTCAAAAGGGAGGGAACATCGAGTCACCACTACTCTCTCTGCCCAAAAGGAAACAGCAGCAGAAGTACCGAAGAGCAGCGATGGAGAAGGTACTCAAAGACCTATCTACGGATCGACCAACAGGACTTTGTCTGAGTTTTCCCCAGAGATGGCAGAGAGGGGGTGCAGAAAAGTCTTCACCAACAGCACTGCAGGCAGGATTAACACCAGGTGAGACCTGGACTGGAGCTTCTGGCGCAGGAATAGACTACGCGAACTCCCTTCGGTCATCATGATCGGTGATGGGAGGTCAGCAAATGCAGGTCAGAAGATTGGGACTCTAATTGATCTTGCTTCTGATACACAAACTACATAATCCACAAAACTGCTGAAAGGCTGAAACACAGGTGCGAGAAAGTGACCTTGAATCCCACATGGTGTGGTATGGATGGCCATGAAAGTGAAAAACACAAAAGATACCTTTCCTCCGGGAAAGTTAGGATCAAGACACCTCAAGGCAGAGTAATAGCTCAGCGAACTTGTCTTCAATGGGCTGGATGAGATTAAGCAAAAACACAGCTGTGGGCTGTTGATCCTGGAGAGACTGAGGAAATTCTTCCTGAGGTTAAGCTGGAGGGAGTTGAAGAGACTAAAAGATGCTTAGAACTTCCTCATCAGCCACAGAGAGGGAGGCTTGTACCACAAAGGGTAAGAGTTATTGGTGACCCTGTCTTGTGGAAAGCTCTCTTGGGGAAGGATACAGTAAGGAGCACACCTCTGACCTGTTTGAGGATGTTGAGGTCGCAGCTTATGAGTCAACAATCCACTTGCTCTCGTTCCATGAGGACGGTCAAGCTGTTAAGGCCACAGAAGTTTTCAGAGGTCCGTAGGCTAAGCTTGCATTTGAAGAGTATAAAGACAGACTCTGTCCCAAAGTTCACAACTACAACTACCCGTGAGTTTCTTGGACTGGTGGTGGTGGGAGAGCATTGGAGCCGCATGTGAGCCAAAAAGTGTGGAGGATGTCGGCTGCGGCAACTGCCAGCCAGGAGGAAAAGATATGACTTGGCAGAGGAAAGGAACTTGAGATCATAGCAGGAGGGACTCACCTATGTGTGTGCATGGATGGGCACATAGTGAGAGTCTCCCCACTGGGATGCTAAGTACCCATGTGGATAGAGTGGACCCACCTGACTTCCTAACAACAAAAGCGCAGTAGAGGCCACATTCTCAAGGATGAAAGACAGCCGTGCAGAGACAAACTGTAGAGTGGAAAACCATAAACACAACATGATCCAAGGAAATGGTTGAGCGGGGTGCTGCTACTGAGCTTTCAGATGGAATTAGGAGGAAATGGAAAGGACCAGGTGTAGTATGCGGATTCACCTGGTGGCACCAAACCTGATTCTGTCAGCGACCTCAGCACGATTGGTATGGAATAGCAGTCAAAAATTCAAAGGGATAAGTATGAATGATCTTCTGCTGAAGGAACCTGATGTGTCTAATCCAATCAGAGAGCTGTGTTATTGAGGTTCAGAAGAGGGGTACATGTTGCCCTTTGGAGACATCAAGAAGATGCTCAATTCAGTGTGGTTAGAGGAATGAAATGCACCTGCACCAATTCCTTTGGAGGCATAAGCCTGGAGGGAGGAAATAAGAGAGTATGCTATCACCTGTGTTAATATGGGAGACAGACTCAGGCTGGGATGTATAGCACAACTTGGTAATGAGAGACTAACTAACAGCCAAGCTTCCCATCTTTGCCCATCGGACAGAGGGAATGCAGACTCCTGAAGAGGATAGCGCTATGTTGATGACATCCCTATTCTCCCACAACAGTCTGGGAGAAACTGGATGAAATTACCCAAGGTGGGGGAAATCTTGAGAGCTGGGGGGGCTTCCCAGTGAAACCATAGATACGGTCAGAGAACAGTGGGAGGCAAAGGAGTGATGCTGTCCAGGAAGGAGAGAGAGTGATGTGACAAAGTTTCAACCATCATTCTTCCAAATCAGATGAGAGAGGAAGATAACAAAGCTCTGGGTGTTGGTTATAATGTGGGAGAAGACAAACTCTACATGTTACCATCCATCAACTTTTCTAAGAGGAAGAAAAGGTGAGGGTGAGCAAAAGATCTTCTCAAGGACGAGGTGTGACTAGGAACTCCTGGACCCACTGACTAGAAGGGAGCTCTTTAGTTGTGTATTGGGCTTTTACTTAATTCTATCAGCCTGGTAACACCTGGCCAAACAGAAGGGGCAATCCTTGTAAGGAAAGCATTCCAGGAGACGGGGTGGAAACTTACCAGAGAAACCTGGGACAAGCCACCTTCAGAAAGCCTCAGAGGCGAAGCTATCAACCTTTTTACAGGATATGTGGAGCTTGGGCAGATTACATTCCACCGCAGCTTCACACTCCGCTAACTGGGAGGGGAGACCCTGGGAATCACCTTCTAATACCATCATCTAATGGTAGGAATCTAATAAAATGAATTTGTTCTGTTGCTTAGTCACTTTAATTTGCAGTAAAAGTGATACAGCTGTATCGTTTCATAGAAATGTGTTTACACTGCTGAGGGCTGCCTTATCACAGTGTGTGAGGTATGACTCAGGTACCAACCTGCCTTTGTCAAGTGTATTTGCAATGAGAGCTGCCCCGGGACAGAAAACTGTTAATCTACACAAAGCAAAAATATTCCATTTATGTTCAGGCTATATACACAGTACATGAAGTTTATGAAAAACCCTGCATTTGACATTTGTGGTCCCTTTCAGCAACATGCATTTAACATAGCTAAAAATAAGGACCAGCCCACCTGTCATTTCAGCAGTAAAGGATGATATAAAGGATAGGATTTATTCCTCACACCAGGCTGGTCAATTACACAACAAATAACCATTTCTAAAGTTTTGATTTTTGATTAAGACCTCATTTTACAATAATTACTTACTTGCTCCACTTCCTTCCCTCCAACTGTGTTTCCTGCTCCATCCTGGATCTCTCCCACCCCATCTCACCTGCAGCAGTAATAATGCAAGAAGAGTTACAAAGTCTCCATAGTTTGCATAGTTTGTTTTTTGGACAGAACATCATCCAATAGAGATGTGTCACGGTTACCGTGTAGCGGTAAACCCTGATGGAAATGTTGACTATAAGAATTAATTGCTTTAATTTCAAAATAAAAAGTTGAAAATAAAAAGTTGTACTTTTGATAAGGCTTTCACTTCTTTTGAAACTATTTCAGTTTGTGTAGGACTGTGTAGAATGTTTTCTGAACATATTCAACACACTTTTTAAATAATACCGGCAATGATACCCAAACCTGCGATCATTTTGGTCACAGTAACTACATGGAGGTTGGGGCCATACTATGACACATGCAATAGCTTTTAAAGAGTACATGTCCTTTTGCTTTAGATTTGAAAATGGCCTTTCAAATATGTCATTACATAAAGCACAACATCCCTACTAAATTCACAAGAGTAACTTAAAACACTTCAGAAGGTTATAACACAGCATATTTATGTTGGCTAGTCTGGTATTTCCCCTGTAGCTACTGTCACATTACAATTTGAGTGATTGCATGTACCTCGCATTTTGGTGTATGGGCTTTAGCATGCATGACACTCAGTAATGAATTCATGTCTGTCAACTGCAAAGTTTGGTAACTGCTCGGCTACCTTGTTCAGGTCGGGCCAGGATCTTGAAAAAGCAGAAGTAGTATATTGACAGTTTGATAAAAAGACACATCTAATTACTACACCTACACAATACAATCACTCAAAGGTATGACATAGGCCATTTTGACCAAAGGGACAAATATGTAAAACAGCAATGAGGATTAGCTGCATGTCACATCCATACAGAAGAAAGAAACATTTGTCGTATTTTGAGATCTCTCTCTGGAGATACATTGGATCGACAAATATTTCTCCCCGATAGTGGTTCAGTGTCCACAAGAGAAAACTATGTCTGAGTAATCAGAAGAAAAAATAGTGGTTGATAATAAAACTTCTGATCAAGCAGCAAAACTCTGTCAGCTGGGATGTCTTGTAAAAACAAAAAACACTCTTCCTGCAACAAAAGAGTGATAAATATAACTCTGCATCCTAGCATAAGTAATACTTCCAATTATTACTATGAATAAGACTTGGACTGTGTGATGACAACAGGAATTAGACACCAGCCTCAAGAACTATGCAGGTATCCACACAAACACACAATACAAACCTGCAAACAGCAAACTTGAATGCCCTCCTCATCTATATCTGAGCACCAGACTTTTTTTGACATGGCTCTGCCAGCTGTAAATTTGGCAGGGCCACAGACAGCGCAGTGGTCATTTCCCTACAAAGTCAGATTACACATACATTATTACACATAAAAACACATCCAAAACTACAACAATAAAAATATATAATCTCATAAACACTCATAGTTGGCATCGTTGCCTCTGACAAGGTGGCCAACAAATGTGGATACCTCCTTGTTCCTTGGGTCTGGAACAAGCCCTCAAATATGGGTGGTTCTTCAGTCCTGGGTTCATATATAGTAACAATGACAAAGTACATTATTATTATTTGTTAAAATGTCAAATTATATCAAAAAGCATACCTATGGGGTGGGATTATCTTAAAACAATCCTAAAACTAACCTCTCTGATACTAGTACTTACCCTTTTGACTTGGAAAACCTGTAATGTTTTGGTTTCCATCACAGCAAACAGCCAGCATGTCTGGAGAATAGGCTTGACAGATAAAACTGTTGGATCGTGACACATTTCCTCTTCTTGAAGTGACAAAAAACAAAATTCAAAGAAAATTCGCTTGAATGTGTCAGCACAGATACTCTCGCTCCGTCTGCAAACAATTAGATTATGATTTGTTTTTAAAGTGATGCCCAACATTAATATTAGTAATAAAAGTAATATGTAATAGTGTTTCAATGTGATTAAGACAGATTAACTCTTCCAGCTAAGCATCTGTGCTCCAACATTTTCATTATAGGCCTGTCTGTACATGGCTGGTGTTGTCACCTTCATGTGCTCAAAAGAGTGAAGACATCAAACTGTAGGAGATTTGGCAGCTGGTACTAGATGGCCAGTACGATATAAAAGCAGGTCTTTCACTCTCAGGAGTCCATTCAGCAGAGCAGGATGGGAAGGATTTCTTCGCAAGTACACGCCACACATCGGCCTCAGAACAAGTACATTTATTTAGGAACAAGGATTTTTCACCAACCAAATTGCAGTAGTTTCTGCCTGAGCAGATTATATTTGGGTAGATTGGTCCTGTGGAAGGAACAGGAAGTTGGGATATTACTAAAATACAGAATGAAGCTAGAAGGGGTTACATTTGTAGTTCTTTCTCCAATGTGAATTTTCAAACATGCTTATCTCATCCTCAAAATAGTGCTTCAAACACATTATAAAGCCAACCACAACAGTATTTCAACTGTCACAGTGTGTGTGTCCACACTGTGGACATTTAATTATCATTCTCAAGATATGCTGGGTCAAACTAAGTCATACTTTTACCAATCAGTTATCAGTTATGAACACTTCCACCTCATTCTTCTTATGGTTTGAGAATAAAGTTACAATGTGATGTGTACACACTGTCTGGGTAATGATTAATTACAGTGCAAGATATTGTAATATAATAATAATCTTAACATACTTTGTTCATGAAAACTGTGGCTGGCCATTATTATCCATCACCACAGCTGTTGTAGGGGGAAATGGGTTCCAGAAAACCAGTGGAAAAGAGAGCCTTTCTGTCATGGAAGATGTTCCTTCTTTGTGGGCCTCCATGTCACAGGTAGCACAGAGAAAACTCCATGTCCAGTGTGTGGCACACATTCCAGACACCTGATGACAGCTTCTTGCTGCACAACACCTGTGGCACTTTGGCTGATTATTCTCTCAGCTGCAAGTTTCAGCATCAAAAAGCACAGGCCGTGCAGGGTTTCATCCTTGTATCCAGGAGACGCTACCTTTGAGCCCAAGCAGAAAGGGGTTGTGTGCCCGCTTATTCCCTACAGGAAAGTGGGGATGGCAGTAAGGGTGTCCCTAAAGTGTTGGAGACGTGGTTTCTAAAAAAGGGCATCATCAGCTGTTAAGCAAGCCTAAAACCTGCTGGGTATAATGGATAATATAGGCAGTATGTTGAATAAATCTTTAGAAGACAAAATTAAAGAAAGGAGAACACATCATTCTACAACATGTTACCTGCATCATTTCTACCAACATTATTTAGTAAATTAGTGAGTTTCTAACAAAAACATAGTCCCTGGTCAGTAGAGGAAATTAGAAATAAATGGTCATAAAAATAATCAATTTACACAGCTAAGAACACTCATTATGCTCACCAAGACTTGCCATCTCTTTGATATTCTATCTGAGGGCCTTCTTTGTACAGGTTCCCTTTCTCTGGTTTGGGATGTTGCAGAGAGACATGTTTGCTGCACTCATCTTGTATCTACATATAACTATTCTATATGCTTATCTTTATGTTTATTATAATCTTCATATAGTAGAGGACAAACCTTGATCTTGGGACATTGTGGATGCCAACATTTCTTCACTGCTTGAGACCGCTTGGGCTGGTGAGGACCCTCTTCCTGGTTGTCCCTCTTTTAAAGGCGTGGGTATTTCTGAGGCCATGGTGTGCCTATGTTAAAATTAGAGAGATGAACATCAGTCACGACAGCAGCAGTTCTTAAAAAAAGAGGCATTACTTTCAGCAAGACAGGTTGATCTTTTTACATAAAATTATTTGGCAGCAATAAAGTTAGACAAATAATACTCATTATTATTATTATATAACAGACTTCCTATTTTCTTATATATTTGTACTTCATGTTTGTCTTGGAAACGTCTCACCCTGGATTCACCGGAGAAGAACCTCAATACTTAGTGCCACATGAGCATCCTCCTGGCTCATGGGGAATCTTCAAAGACCCTTAACAGAGGGCCCGAGACATGACAAAAACATACAATATAAAGAAGGTAATATACAAACAATACACAACAATAATACATAATATATGAAACAATACACAACAACTCTGCACAAACTGAAGGCACAGAGGTGGGAGGTGGGTTGGGTGGGGAGTGAGAGACAGATCTAAGTGAGCAAAAAAAAAAAAAAAAAAAAAAAAACAAACAGAAAAAGAGTTGAGTGGTTTCTTAAAAGAGCCATGGTATTTTATATGAGAGTGGAATATATATGTGTGTGTGTGTGTGTGTGTAGTAATACAAAAGTAGTATGAGTGATATGGCATTAAAGTTGTAATGCAAATAACATCGATACAATGACAAAACAACAACAACATCCACTACAAACACAACAACAACATTAGAATAATGAGTGAAAAAGTCTGATTTCTTGAATGTTAAAAGTCTCAAATAAGAAGAATTTATATGTTAATATCTTGATTAGTTATGAATTCATCGTTTTGGCCTCATTGACTGTTCCAGCAGTTGAAGCTTTAAATTATTCAGCACCCATGCAATGTATTTCCATGTGTCAGAAGTTGATACTGCACAACCCTGAAGCCGTGACTGTCCTACTGCCTCGTAACTACATATGAGAGCGAACATTTTGCTAATATGTTCTCATGGAGTAAGTGTAGAATTACTACAGTGCCAGATTCTAGCTAGCTCAGTGTAATAATTATGGTATCTGAATAAAAGTAAATGTTATGATGAATGATTATTTGAGTTCTTCTGTAGTTATAGCCACCAGGGTACATCGGTAAGAATGCACAAACTGTTAGAAGATGTTGAAGGTCTTTGAGGATTTATTAGTAAAATGATAAATCAATAATTAAAGCAATCGGCATTCTTAAGATATTACTGTGTGTGTGTGTGGTTCTGAAAGGAAAGCAGAAATGACAAAAGGAAACAATAAGTCTGAATGGCACTGTTTCCCATGTTTCTACCAAATATTACATTACAAAACACTTCCACTTAGACATATCAACAGCATAAGCATGAATGTACACAATACAAAGACAGCAGATAAACATTGTAACCCTTGCAACCTACAGGTAACTCTCAAGGCTAATTTCATGTGTGGGTAGTAACACCACTCTCTGTGGACACAACAGGTAATGCTTTAACATAACTCAGCTGCCTAATAATACACAAGCCAACTGAACAACTAATAAGGAGGTACTTTATACTGGACTATAAGAAGTAAACTTATCAAGAACTTAAGTGCTAATTCACAACTAAACAACATGTTGCTTCAGCAGTGAAAATGCTGACTTCTCCAAAACTGGCAGTCTTAGAATATTAAAGTGACAGGCGCCCTTCACATGTCTGCACAGGAGGGGAGGCGCTCTCTGATTATTAATGAAAGTGCACTCTGGCACGGGTCAGTCCTTTGTCACAGCCGCTCTAAATTTGTCCCATCAAATTTGTCACTTATGCGAAATAAGACAGTGTCCAGTGCTAGGAAGGTCAGGAGAGCGACATTTGAGATGCCACGGGCCTGGTGTGTAGGTCTTCTCTTCAGCACCTTGGATGACGCAAAGGCACTGGGTCCCTCCTGGCTCTCTGTCCCTGTGGCGACTGGCCACAACACGCAACAAAATTTTCTCAACAGGGCCACAGGGCCCTCGGCAGCTGGGGGGTCCACCACCATCACTAATCGCTCCCGGCTGCAGCTGCATGATGGGTCCCTGTGCCACTTGGACCCGGTCTGCAGTGACGTGAGGTAACACTGGATGAAGTGGGACCAGAACTGATCTGCTGGCAATACCTGAGCACACAAGCTTCCAGAGCCACGGCTCAGCAGATCAGACTCTGTGTAGACGGCTTGAGGAAGTGAGGGATCCAGCCCCAGCGAGGAGCAGTAGAGATTGGGTGTCACGGGTCCACATCGCTCACATACGCCTGTGGAGACATAGCCTGTGAGGTTTTGAATTCAACATCCCTCCATTTCGATCAGCAAAATTGTCCCGCGACTTCCTTCAGGGACACAGCTGAGTCTGAATAGTGGCGAAGGTGCGGCTTTGACAGACTCACTTTTCGCCTCCCAAACGCCTCCAAAATGGGGAGCGCTGGGAGTATTGAACCGAACTGACGGTACTTAACCAGGTGATGTTGAAGGGTGGCATGCGTGGCTTTGAAGGCCTCTTTGCAGCTCTCGATCACCACCACGGAATTAGGTCCCCTGATCAGATAGGGAGTCCTGCAGGCTTGCCTCTCTCGGCAAAACCCAACCTGCGTGAGGCCAAGGGGAAGGAGTCTGTGTCGAGGCTGGACAGGATGTCCAGGTGCACTGCCCGGGTTGTGAGGTATTTAAACAGGATACCTACCAATTCTTTTCACATGACGCAGGCCCACTTTTCACCGTAACAATGGGCCAAAGCAGTCCATTCCCTGTCGAGGAAGAATGGGGTTTCTATCAGCCGCAGCCTTGCTGGTGGAGGTCCGCCATTTGGGCACAGAGGGCATAGTTTCCACCTTGGCAATCACGCGCAGGTATGCTGATGACGCTTGACAGCTTTTCGCCACCTTGCAGAATCAGTGTGCATTTGGCGCACGCACTTGCAACAAATAGCAAGGCGCCTGCCCCTGGATGATGCAGACGACATTGTTTGGGTGTCGTGAATGATGAGCCGGTGACTTCATTTACTGTTAGTCGAGGACCACTGGGTGGATTGTATCCAGGTCCAGTTGGTCGCTGCGCGCGGCCTCCCTCCGGACACGGATGCCGCCGAGAGACACGGTGTCATCCTGCATCTGTAAAGGCCAGAGCTAACGAAATCGACTGGTCATTGACACTGGTTTGGCCGCACGGCAGAATAATACAGGTCCAACTCTTCCGGAAGCTCTCCTGCTGGGCTTCTGTCCTCAGGACTTTCGCTCAACATCCCTCAGCCCTCAGCCGAGACACTGTCCTTGTCAGCGGCCGCCTCTGTATGGATCGTGACAACCTCCGCTTTCGACCATGTCTTTGAGGGAGAAGAGCTGATGAGTAGTCGGAGGTGATGAGCTTTGAGTAGTCGTATTGAGTAGCAGACTGTAGATTTCGGGCAACTCAGCAGTGTCCTCCTCGCCCTGCTGTGGCAGGCGCCATGCCAGAGCCAGAAGTCCTGCACACAACACAATGGGGTAAATGCAATGGGTGAGTGCTGCAGGAAGCTTGACTTCCTTCCTTCTGTACCACCACTGCTGTCGCGGTTCAACTCTAACAGGGTCTTGCCTCGTGACGCTATCAGCTGGGTTGTTGGTCATGATCCACGCATCTCCATGCATGAAATATCAGTCAGATCCTGATCTCGGCTACTCGTGGTCCCACAAACATTCACTTTATAGCGGCAGGCGGAGCGTGGGAACATAATAGGCAGGCGACTGTGGTGGAATCAGTCCAGCAACAGCACTTCCACTGGATGGGCAGGAGCTTTCTTTGCAGTGGAGTGAAGGCCAACTGAGCCGCTGTCAATGCGGGGCGCACAACTCGAAACCTAGGCATCGACATAGTTGCTTCTTTGGGGCCACTGCGATCTTGCAGACAAGAAGGACACCACCTGGCCATCAGGACTTCTTTTTCGCTCAGGTAGGCTACAGAGCCATAGGCCTTTCCGGACGCATCTGCAAAGACATGCAGGTCTCTCCGCAGCTTCTGAGATGTCCAGCTCACCGCTCACGAGAGCAGCGGGGTAAGGAGATCTCTGAGAGATGCTGCAGTTCTTCTTCCCATTCCAACCAAGGTTGCAGCACATCCCCAGGAAGGAGGAGATCCGTCCCACTCCTTCTCGCTTTTGTCCCACAAGTGCTGCAACTAGACTTTCGGCTCGTGTCGTGAAAGGGACAAATGAATCCCAAGGGGTCATACAAGCGGCCAGGTGACTCTGTAAATGTTCCTCGCTGGTGGGTATAGATGGTCTGGCATCCGGTACTTATACCAAGGTGTCCGAGTTGCAGAGCCGTCAACGGAGCCCTAGAGCTAGCTCCTCGGGCGGGTCAGCACTGGACTCGCCATTGAGACATAGCTCGCTGCTCTCTGACCTGGCTTCCTTCGGCAGGTGGCTGATCGCAAGTCAGGGACGCATTTGCCCATTGATGCAGCTCGAACCCTCCAGATGCCAGCAGTGAGGTGTATCTTGTCCACTAACCGCCGAAGCTGGCTCTACAGAGGTGATACTCTGAGGCAGTTATCTGACATAGAACGCTCCTTTCTATGGCCACGCCAACATCCTCGTCTGGCTGGCTGTGATCAAAGACGCGCTTCTGCAGCGCAAAGGTAGCATACAGCAGGGGCCAGGCATGTCGCGTGCCAAATGGCAAGACTTGCCAGACGTAGGTGTTCGGTGGTTTCTGTGTCCCCAGATTACGCCACAGAAAGCGCAGTAAGGGCTTGTCTTCAGAGTAGCCTCACCTGATGAAACATGCCCCTTGATATCGCTGCTTACTGCAACGGTAGTATGTTCCTCTGAAGCGCAGTAGGGACACCGATCAGGCTGGAGCTGGAGAGTGGGCCCTGGCAGCAGCAGCTCGCTTTTAGGTTGTCTCCCTTTGTACCACAAATGAACAAGCAAAGACAATCCTGTTCTTGCTGCTGTGGGACACCATATGGTGTGGGATGTACCACCTATTCTGCTGTGCTCTTAAGCTCTCTCTTCTGGTACCTTGACTGCATAGCCGGCCTTCCTCCAGCTTTGTCGATCTCTGCACAGTAAGCTGTAGCATGCTCTGTGTCTTTCGGGAGTATGCCCTCTGTGCTGCTGAGGTTAGCCATAGTACAGTCTCTTTGGGGGCATGCAACTGTGGCATATTCTTCACTCAGAAGTGGAGTAGCGTGATCGCTGGATACCATCTACATCGATGCAAGTGGTGGTCTCTCTCTTCCAACAGGTGGACAGCGTCCTGATCCTGCTTTGAGCGGTGACCAGCTTCTCACTCCTGTAGGGGAGTATTCCCAACTGCCACATAGTCTCTCAACACCGCCTGCAGGAGCTCAGCAGTGGGGAGAAGGTTGACAGGTGCATGCAATCCTGTTCCTGCGGCTGTGGTTTCCTCTGCAGAATCTTGCCCTTGTAGTGTCCAGCCTAACCTCGCTCTTCACTGCTGCTGGAGTCCTTATAGGGTGGGTCCCAGTGCACTGGTTCCACTGGTGTGACGAGGTGAGGGTGGTCGGACCTAACCAAGAGCAGAGAGGGCGCACACCATCTAGAGCCTTGAGCGTGGATGTCCTCCTCAAGTGCTTGTGCTTTCTTGGAAGAGCCCTCACCGGGTACGAGTGGTCGGGCCAGGCTCAACTGTTCCAGCTGTAAAGGCCCGCTGTATCTTAAAGGACTTCTTTGGCTGGTCCACTGGCTTATATGGAGAATCTATTGCAGTGCCATGTAGCACTCTAAGATCTCATGGACTGTGCGCAGAGTCAGGTCCCTTCGGGCTCACCCAGAGCTTAAGGCCGTGGGCAGCGTTGGGAGTAGAATGGTCCTCTCTGAACCATCATCTAGAATGGCATATGTCTCCAGAGCCGTGAGGGGTCATTCCGCAGCAACACTCTACTCACTTTCAGCAGCACCTGACAGCAGCCTGATCGCCTGTCCGCAAGTGGGCTGGGCATCGCCATTGATGCTGGGTGTGCTAACAAAGCAGGCTGTGTTCTCCATCTCAGTTGCAGGCTTCACATTCCCATCACATGCAGTGGGCAGGCTTGGCATTCCACGCCATGTACGCATGCGTGCAGATGTTTGCCTTTTGCACTCCTTTGGCACAGCATCTTCAGACGACACTGGAGCGGCCTGGTGTAGCCTCAAGGTCATAACGCCAGCATCTTTGTTGGTTCTTGACCCACGCTCGCCTCTTTGCTCCACTGTGAGCTGCTTGAAGCTGAAGCACATTGGGTCAAGGGAAGCGCTGGCTGCTGTTGCAATTAGGGGCAATATGTGCCTTCACCAAGCCTGGTATTGGAGTGGTAGCGTGGCTGCCATTGGGGCCTTCTCAGGTTGATCCGTAGTGTGCAAGATGCTAGTGACTTTGGCACCCTTTGCTGTCTTGGCGACGGTCAGTTCTTGGACTTTGCTCTGTTCTTCTCATCATGGTCCCGAGGCTCACACATAGACTGTTGCATCTTCAACTCGTACCGAGCCAAATGGAGAAGTGCAAGAGGGTAGGTGATGGTGACGCGCTATGGCACAGGAACCTCTTGAACTCTGTCCGGCATGTCGTGAGGCAAATCTCTAGACAAGAGCCGATACATAGTGAGCCACAACAGAGCCTCAGGTCTGTCTCACTCTGCCCAAGCTGATTCAACAGGCCCACCAGTGATCTTACTTTTCTGGAGTGCGTAACCTCTTGAAGCCTTTGGTGTTGCCATGTGCAACGCCTGGGCATCCATCAGGTCCTAATGTGCCTGAGTGCTAGTTGCGGCTGACCTGTGGAGTGCTCAAAGGCCGGGCCATGGTATCGGTGTAGGCTGTGGGGAATTGGTGTATGAGTTTGGTTGCGAGCAGAGCATCTTTCATACTTTGTAGATGATTCATCACTAGTATCTGGAACTTAAAACGTCTGCTATGTCCCTTGGCAGTAGATTCTCCAGCGCATCTTTTCAGCCCTCGAGAACTCCCTTGGATCTCCTTTGGTGAATGGAGGGATTAGCTTGGGGCCCACGGTACACACTCTCCCTCTGGGGGCAAGATATTGGCTCAACCAACTCTGACTCTGATGGCGTGTAGGGCAGACAATACTAGGCTGTTGGCACCTGGGTACCGGCGGTGGAGGTTGAGGTAGCACTGGGCTGGCTGGAACTGGGTGCCATTCCCCTCAGGCTGCGCTGTAAGCTCCTCCATTAATCTCCTTTACCGGAGGGGATGGCAGCTCGTTCCTCTTCTACGGGAGGTGGAGGTGGAGGCAGTGGCCAGTCACCGTCCATTCTGGAGGCAAATATGTATGCACTGGGTTGGAGCAGGTAGATGGTGGTCCAAAGAACTGGGACCACCATTTCCTGCTTAATAGGGATGGCAGTGGTGGGATGTGAGGCAGACATCTGAAGAGAAGGAGGAGGGGCAGACGGGCGGATGAGACGGTAAGTGTGGCAGTGCAGCGCTAGCGCCGAGTCGCCTGTGCAAGTCCAACATCTGTTGCTGCATTCTCTGGTCATCTCCCTTACGATTCTATGCAGAAAGCCATGACATCATGAGCAGCTTCAGTGGTGGGCTGGCTTCGTGGGCACAGCAGGTGTGCTCTGCAAAGTGGAGCAGCTGGTTCAGGTGAGTAGACAGAGTGCTGAATTCCTGCTACCTGTGCTGCACCACGCTCTTCATCCAGAGCTGGAGGTGTGAGAAGGCCATCCTAGCATATCTCTCTGAAGCTCCTCCATGCCGCTGTGATAGCGCTGTCGTTCTGGTAAGTAAGCTGCACTGCACGAGGGAGGTAGTTGGATCGCTGCAGGGCTGGAAGGGAGACGGTATGCAGTCCTTCCATCCAGGCTGGTTGGCCGTACTGCACGGCGGCGCGTATCTGCAGGCGGCGGGCTCCTTCTCTGGTCTGGGAACATCTTCAATAAATCCACAATGACCATTACAACTTTCGTTAGCTCTCCAATTTGTTATGATGAATGATTATTTGAGTTCTTCTCTGTAGTTGTATTACTGTGGGTGCATCGGTAATGAATGCACAACTGAAGAAGATGTTGAAGGGGTTCTTTGAGGATTTATTATAAATGATAAATCAATAATTACAAACTGGTACTCTTAAGAGACTACTGTGCAGAGTCAGAACGGCACTGTTTCCCATGTTACCAACAATGATTACAAACATCAATTTGTAGACATATATCACCAGCACAAGGATGAAATGTAAAAAGACACAAAGACAGCAGATAAAACCTCTAAACAACGAATAAGGAGGTGTACTTACATTTCTGACGCACACAAGAAGTAAAACTATCAGAACTTAAGTGCTAATTCACAACCAAACAACATGCTGCTTCAGCAGTGAAAATGCGACTCTCTCCCTCCAAAACTGTCCAGAATATTAAAGTGACAGGCGTCCTTCTCACATGCCTGCACAGGAGGAAGTGCCTTTCTGATTATTAATGAAAGTGCACCTTTGGCACAGGTCAAGTCCTTTGTCACAGTGAATATGACACACTAACGCAGTGGAATGTCCAGGGATGAAATGCTATCGAGACTGGACCCAAAATGAAAAGACATGATGGATAATTATCTTTAATCTTTATTACATATTAACAGTCACTAGTTTGCTGGACATACTTACGAGTGTCGAGTGTCAGATGGAAATGAATGTAAACACAGAGGGATTGTGGGTAAAAAGCGAGAACGTGACGCAAGTTTGCTACAATGGTAACGACCCGAAAAGACCCGACCTAACCCAAAGACCTTTATTTCTCGAGTCAATATTGGCAATATGAATACAATAATTATTAAAGCAAATACATTTAAAAATATCTGCCTCTTACAACGCCGTATGTCCGCATAGACAGCATCTGGCCACACATATTTATGTACACAAGGGATGGTTTTATTTCTGGCCTGAAAGCTGGCTCTCTCACATGAAATATGACGCTTTTCACCACAGTTCAATGCGTCTAGATAAAAAAAGAAAACTATAAATCAATTGTTGTAATTTTTCTTGTTAAATAATAATCAATAACATGATAAAATAAGTGTTTAATGAACCTTAAACAGAAATAAAAAGCGCCAGGCAAAGTCGTGCAGTCCACCACTTGAGAAACGACCCGTATTCAGACACTTAAAACTGGATTAATTTTTCCACATACTCATGTCTCTTGCTGTCACTAAACTGTAATGATCCTCGCTCACTAAACACAGCACACCATCAAACCAAATGATCATAATTTCTTTGATCAACAACACATCTGTGTGCTGCAGCTATATAAATATGGCTCAGAGTCCACCCAGTGTAATGGAGCAGGACGGGCTGCTGATTGATCTCTTACTTACTGTTCCCATACATGTAAAAACACACACAGATACTTATAGAAGGGTTTGCTTGCAGTACATCTTCTTCAAAGTGTGTTTGGGGAATTTAAAATAACACCACAAAGTATATTTAATGTGCTGAAGTACTTTTATGTATTTAAAATGTTACAAGTTGGTCTGAATTAGTATTAAATTGGCATTACTTCCTAGTATACACTACAAGATCATGGTCCATGGTCCGTAGTATACTTGTTATACTTATACTCAAGCATAGGTGAGACAAAATGAAGATATTACTTTATGCTGAGGGAACTGTAAAGCAGTAATCATGGTGACTTGGAGCAAAGACCTGCCTATAGTAGACTTTTTTTTTCTCGCCAATAAGCATATTGATCTGCTTAAGGTCTGATGTCACTCCACTGATCCCAGAGAGCACTATGGCTACTTTATATTCACGTAAGCACTTTGCAATACTGATCATATGTGGTTGTGTTTAATAGCGAGGAGGGATTTGAGGCGTCATCAGCGTCCACCTTTTCTCCACTCAATGCTGGTGATTTATCGAGGGAAATTGGTGAACCTGTGTATACACGGAGTTTGATAGATGTGAAAAAGTGTTTATATTGTGTTTCAGACATCACTCCCTCCTCTCTGCCAAGCTGCCTGCACTGCCTCTGGCCCTGTATGCTCCACCTCCCCTCTGCCCTGACGGTGGCCACTGTTAGGACTCCTGGCTACGCCCTTCCAGCAGTCCTCTCCTCTGGGATTGAGCGGCACCTTTTTCCATCAGACCAACCCTCGCTGTTCAATCAGGCGCATGAGGAACGATGCGAATGGGCGGGGCCAGCACATTGATATCACTAGTGACTCTCTACAATCCTCCTGGAACCGAGGTTATGAAAGGAGGCAGTTTGGCAAAGGTTAGTCGCTCCTGGTCCTCATTGCACTGAGGGAGTACCAGGGAGTTCCGACACCTGCTTGCCGGAGATCAGTGGGTAGCCTTTGTTGCTACTGGGTTCATCTCCTGGAGGTCAGTGGGTAGCCTTATATACTGAGTTTACCCTCTCTTTGAGATGCCCTAAGCTACCTAAGTCTCCAGCTTCTTTCCTGTCAGGCCGAGCTCTCCAGTGCTTCCTTAGAGGCTGGGAGAGTGTGGGTGGCGGCCTCACCTCCCACAATTTTCTATGTCAAACAGAAAACATCAGATTATTCCAGCATATGCCACAGCTCAGTGACTGTCTCCCAGTTGTGTAAAGTCAATAACAACATTTGTGTAACTGTAGTATTTATTACTTAAATGGACCGTAGCCTGCTGGTGACTTTCTGACTAAATAGGGGCTGCTTTTCTGGGCTGGGTGAAAACTACTGGATATCACAATATGCTAGGATATACACTTCATTTAAAAGTTGAGTATTTGTTCTGCTAATTTAACGGGGCAACACTTTATCCTTGTCTTGTTTGACTGAACTGGATCAGATCGTAATGAATGTGTTTGGATAAGGTGCAGGAAATAAACACAACTGCACTGTAATCACGTGTGTGTTTTGGAGTGAGTTTCATCAAAAAGCTGTGTTTACCAGCTTACAGTTACAACGCTGCACTACGTCCCTCTACTGGTCTGAACAGGCTCCAACACTGATCCACAGTGGACTAACACAACACTGATCCCAAATGTACCAGTCAGTTTGATGTGAATATATGACTGTAACAGATTTCCTCAGAAAATCACAGTGCACTACTCATAGCTATGGTGCAGCAGAGACCTCCTTCTGTATTTACAGTACAGCTAGTTCATAATATTTGATCAGAAAAAATAGTGTCTTGCTGTCTCTAATTTGTGCCATGATCTTAGCTGGCTCTGTACCAATGCTCGTGGGTCCTCTCCAGTTAGTAAAGACTTTTCCACTTATATTGTTCATGACGCAGAGCTTCTGGCATTTGTGCTTTGTCTCACTAGTTGTGATACACATGTTGATTCCATGATCCTGGCCGCTGTTGATGCGTGTGGTACACCCTGACTTTACACATTGACTTGTAAATTAGTGAATTACCAGGGTAAACTGTGAAAATATAAATACTAATAAGTTTATACATGTTTACCTAAGTTAACTGTTAAATATTATAATAATATTATATAGCCATAGAATCAATGTTTGAGTCACAGTGCAAGTGAGTGAGAGGGGCTTATGACTCAATATATCTATGTCAACACTACATTTCAGGAGTTTGTTTGCAAAAAGCAGAAAAACATCATTGTTAAAGTGTTTTTATTTCACTGATATTTGCTGAGGGCTGCACGGGGTGGTGCAGTGGTTAGACTGTCGCTCCCACAGCAAGAAGGTACCAACTTTAGAACAGCACAACTTTGATCTTCCTGAAGTACAGGAAAAAACATGACAAAGATAAATCATTGGTGAAAACTGAGTAATGTTTTTTTTACACAAATTCCTATTTTTCCAAATACAAAAGGCATATTGTGTAAACATAGTATAAATAGTAAAATGTCTGTACTTGGCTGCCATAGGGGAGGACAGAACACCTTTATGACTGGCTCTCTGCACCTTATGGTTTGTGTATTTACTTTTGGTTATGTAAGCAGTTACATCTGTTTTATTCCTGTGTTCTGTGTATCTTTTTGTGTTTGTTGGTCACCCAGGTTCAGTATGTATTATCAAATTTACAAATGCATTTTAGCAACAAGGAAACTAAACTAGTAACTGCTCCTAAGATGGATCATAAGATTACTCTCTAAAAGTTCAAGAAGTTCAAAATGTTAACAAATAAAAGCTGTCTTTCTTGTTTTCCAGCTAAGGTATTTCCAGTGGACACTCTCACCATATATATATATATGTATATATATATATACGTATATGAGAGAGATATACGTATTTATATACACGCATAGTATATATATATATATATATATATATATATATATATATATATATATATATATATATATATGGATATATATATATATACGTATATATACAGTCATGGAAAAAAATATTAGATTCACCCTTGTTTTCTTCTGAATTTTCTTTTTAGTTATCTCAAGGTCTGAACTGTAATCTAGCAGTACACATTTGTTTCTGGACAATTATAAAGATAACAAACAAAGTAAATAGCTTTATGAGAGTTTACACTTAAGAACTATGGATTATTCATTTTCCATAGTTTTCTTGATAATAAATTAAAATTACTAAATTCTTAAGCATCAATAGCTGTTGCATTGTACCCGCCAAAACACTACTTCTTTAAGCATTCCATGTTTTCTTTTCTGTTTGCTTTAAACACATGATACACACACAAGAGTTACTACTTAGACTGGGTATAACCATTGTTTTTGATGACTGCAGCTACATGCCTTACATGCTCTGTCTAGCTTCTGACATTTGTTCAAGCTGTCACAGCACAGCTCATTCCTTGCTGTACAAATTCAAAACAAATTTTTTCTTTGTTTTTAGGGCTTGTGTTCTACTTCCAGAGTTTGATGATTTTCCAAAGGTTTTAAATTGGATTAAGATCTGGTGATTGAGCAGGCTAAGGCATGAAAGTAATGTTGTAGGGTTCTCCACCTAGGTTTTTTTAACTGATCCCTGTGCCATGTGGCAAGGTGCATTGTCTTGTTGGAAAATCCATTGGCTCCGAGGCAGGAAAGCGTTGCCCAGCTGATGGAAGAAGACTGTTTTCATGGGTAGTCCTGTACTTGACCTGGTTCATCTGGTCTTCACACAATTGTATCTGTTCTGTTCCACTCAGACTGTCACAATTCCCAGATCATGACTGATCCACCCCACAAGCTTCATACTGTAGCGGGTGCGACAGTCTAAGTTGTAAGCTTCAGTAGGCTTCCCTCCTAACCAGTAAGTTATTGAGTGGGCATTTAACCAAAAATTGATTCATCACTGAAGAGAACCCAGTCTTAATCATCAACCAGTCCAGTCCTTTGTGGTCTCGTGGAAAAAGAGTAACCGGTCTCTCTTCGCCTTTCACATTGCTTTTAGGCTTCTTGCGCGTTCTCTGGTGTGACTCAAAACCAGCTTCAGCAAGTTGGTTTCAACCATCCTGTCGATGTCACATTTGATGTGCCCACCTATTTTTGCATCCCTGAGGTCTGATTGATTGATTCTTGGTCATTGAACGGATGAGTGCACGTCATCTGCAAGTAGGAAAGGAGACGCTTCTCGCCACACAGGTAGCAGTAATTTAAAGATGTCTAGCTTCTTTTTGTTGTAATGAATCTAGTTGTCTTTGGAGATCTTTCAGTTTTTTCGCTACCTGTCTCTCACTCATGCCACTTTCCAGAAAAGCCAAGATGGTTGCTCTTGTTGCTTCTACATAATTCTTTGGTTTTAGGTATTATGTGAGAGCTGACAACTTGGGAGTTGTGCTACGGCTTTGAATGTAAGCAGGAAACCACTCTAGGGCCTTTTGCATGGTGCAGGGTGCTTTGCTTGTGACATGAAATGTAATCTTATATACCCTGGGAAGTCAATTAAGCTTTAAGAATGTCAAATAAGACATAAAGTATTATGTGACCAGCTGCATTTTTTGTTGTGTTCATGTTGTATTATACGTTTAGTGGTACCAGATATTAGAATGAACAAGAAATTGAAGAAAACAAGGGTGGTCTTAATAATACTTTTTCCATGACTGTATATATACCTGCCTATATATATATATATATATATATATATATATATATATGTATACGTATATATATATATATATATATGTTGTTTTTATGTGGATCAAATCCTCTTTCTACTTCTTTGCTGTAGGCCTATACTGAAAAAAGGGCTGAATACGTTATAGTCTACCTAATCACTGCAGCCTGATGGATGAACAAAATCAAATTCAGAAACCTTATTAATAAATAGGATATCTTGTAAACTATACTGCATGATCCAAATAGAGTATTATTTGATACAAACGTTTAAAGTTTCATCACATTTTCGGGCCTGAAATCCATGCTGAATCCACCCTTCTGATGGGATCAGTTTAATCCAGATTTTTGGATCAAAGTGATCCCAATCCCACTAAAACTCTTAAAACCCAAACCAAAGGTTTGAGATCCACATCAAAAGCCCAGATTGGATTACATGATCTAATCTGATTACATAATCCGTTTTTTCTTTGAAAAAGCCATTTTCAAGATTTGATCCAACTCACGTTATCCAAAAATCTGAGTGGATTCCTTTTTGAAAAACTGGGCCCTGGTTATTATACAGAAGCATTAAGGTTAACTGTTGTTTTATGAACTGGAACAATTGAAGTACAACCTAGTCATCCCTTAAGTCCAGTTTCTAATACATTGATCTGAATGATTTTTATTTTTTAAAAAGACGAATCCTTTGTTTTCTGCTTTGCAACTAAAAATGACTAAAACTAGACAAAACTCTCACATATAGAAATGACTAAGAAAATGTCAAACCAAAACTAAAAAGTATTTTCATTCCAAAAAGACTTAAGACTAAATCTAAAATGGCTGCCTGAAACAACACCGGACTTTTACTGTAATTCCTCCACTTAACTTTTGAGATTTTTAAGCTTTCTCCATACTGGAAAATAACAAAGTAACACAGTACAAAATAAACAATTACAACAAAATAGGAGTGCCAAAACAGACATGTAGTCTGACTAATTAAAACAAATGAAAAATAGAAACAAAGTACCTCACATAACAGCAAATCTAGCTTTGGTTATTTATCAATGCATAGAAGTTAATGTGAGTTAACGATTAACATATCGTAATATAAACTTTCTAAACTGTTCATATGGATATTACTACTGACTAACCTCTATTCCCTTATGTTTTCTCATAGTGGGCAAGACCTGATCTGTGTGTGTGTGTGTGTGTGTGTGTGTGTATCTCAGTATATTGTGCTTTCTTTAATAAAAAATGTAAATGAAATTGTTCTATTTTATCAGTCCCATGATATTTATTTTTGACATGATCAATATAGAAACTGGTAGAGTGTGACCCAGTTAAGGTCCTCATTTAGTTTTGGCTAACAATTATATTTTAATAATAATATATTTTATGAACAGATTGCCTGTCACTGCTACCTGTTACTCAAAGACACTGTACATCAAAGGTGACAATAAAAGCAATAATATTTGAAAAGATCATAATAGAATCTATGTGTAAGGTGCCAAACATTAAAAGCAATTCTGAATAAGTGAGTTTTTTCCAGGGATTTGATTCTGGTGCAGGTCTGGAGCAGGTGTGAATGTTTATGGGCAGAGTGTGGGGGCAGTGTAAACAGTAAAAGCCCCCAGGTCCGGTTCTTGGTTCTGTGTGAAAGAAGGGAGAGGAGGTGGGCATCAGAGGATTGAAGGTCCTGATGGTTTTGGTGGAATGTAGAGCTTGATGCTGACAGTGAAGGCTAGTGGAAACGGACACCAAGATGATAACTGAGGTAAGTGGGAGTATGTACAAGAGCCATTCATATGAAATAATATCAAACCCATTTATACAAAGTAATATAAAGTAGAATTCATAAACAACCACTATTTTCATGGAGGATCACCCAGACACTGGATTCTTCAGATACAATGCAACTGATCAGGGTTAGGGGTGGGGTAAGTGAAAAACTACTGATTATCAACACAAAACATGGTATAAGTGGCCTGAAATGACATTTGTGACTTATAATAAGCCAAAACTAAATTGTCACTAAGACATTTGTCCACTATGTCAACCAAAACAGCTTTTAATCATTTTTATGCAGGTGACCATTCATGGCCTCTTGAAATCTATACCTGACACTAGGGGTTGGTCAAGAAAGGTAAAGCTTTAAATTTTGTCATAGAGGTAAACCAAATACATCATCGGAAAGGTCTTATCAAGGAGGATAGTATGATGTCAGTCTAAGGGCTCTATGCCAGTCCTGCTTTGAACTATTGACCTTTGAACTCTGCCTTTTCTGCATTTTCTAAGTCATCGAGCTCAACAACAGAATTACCTACAATCATGACAGTAACATTTCTGGAAAGGTCTTGATTTCCTTCATCATGTGGGGTATGGTTTTGTGTGTTCACCTATAGCAGGCGTCACTAAATATGGTAAAAACACATTTTCAGCTATTTAACATGTTCTTTTTAAAATTCTGACCAAACAGCAGTGTTCCCCATCCACTAAAACCCCTGACTACACTTTCACTTTTATATGAAGTACTTCCACTAATGAGAAAAAGGGTTATAAATAAAAACTACAATTCCCTATTGCAGCGCAATACAACATGATAGGGCTGACCGTTAAGTATGTAGTTTTTCCGGTTAGCTAGTTGTCAGAATCAGAACAGGGTTTTTCAACAGAACTACAGTATAAAATGCCGACTAGCTTCCTAACAAATATGCTACAGTAGAACTACCATCCGTGTTGCAAAAGGCAAAATACATCGTCTTTGGTCAATATTAATCCCTAAAATGTTGTTCGGTGAGGCTCGTGCACGTTGCTATGGTAACCATATAAACTGCTGTGCGCACATGGAAGACGGAAGTCAAATGCGTTATCTTACTTACTTTATCAATAATACCCATTTACTATTTATATTATTATTATTATTACAATCATGTTAATCCCCCAACCCCCTCAACATTACATTTCCAGTTTCCATGTTTAGATTGTGATTTTAAAAGAGATTAGATTATTTGGTATTGATGCATGGAATTTGTTGTCTTTGAATAGTGGCTTTATCTCGTACTGTACACAGCATATATCCATGAGAATTCATTTCTCCAGTAGTGTATGGATGTCAGCTAATATTTTGGATACCAGAGGCCTGCTGTTAATTGTTACATATACTAATACAGCATGCTATTAAAATCATGTGTTCCTGACTAATAGCTATAATTAACAAAGTGTTTCTGTACATAACTAAATAAATCACAGTATACATACCTACCATCACAGCAATGAAAATAACAACTCAGCATTTCCATAAACATTTTATTTTTTAAAAAGAAAACAATACTCCAGTATGAACAACTTCACATGTACAGTAGAGCACAGTTGACAGAAGTAGTTGAAAAAATGGATTATTCATAGACAAAGTAACATCATTGATTTCATTCAATAGTCAGTTCAGCATGATATGTACATAGTGTAATAGGTTCAGTGTCACTGTGAAAAAGTGAAGTAAATAGTAGAACTTGAGGAGAACTGTGAAGCTGTCTGTAAGAGGGGTCACCAGCGTCTCCACTGCCTCAGGAAGCTGTCCTTCTTTCACGTGGATAAAACCATGATGATCCTGTTCTATCATGCTTTTTATTGAGTCTGTCCTATCTTTCTGCTTGGTGTCATGGTTTGGAGGTCTGACTCTGA
>JAQQSB010000990.1:0-40609 GCA_029721515.1 Synanceia verrucosa | reverse complement strand
TAATAGTTCAAATAACTAAACAAATAAACAGTGGGGAAAAATAAAATGAACAGTAGGATATAATCACAGTGTGACTATAACAGTTCAAATAAATAAACAAATAAAACAATGGAGGTGCAGTGAAATAAAAATGAACAGTAGGATGTGATACTGGTGTGACTATAACAGTTCAAATAAATAAACAAATAAACAGCAAGGTGCAGTGAAATAAAATGAACAGTAGGATGTGATGCGAATTGTGACTATAATAGTTCAAATAAACAAACAAATAAACAGTAAATAAAAAAAACGAGGATTATACAGGTGAAAATAAAATGAACAGTAGGATCTTGATACAGGTGTGAACTATAACAGTTCAAATAAATAAACAAATAAACAGCAAGGTGCAGTGAAATAAAATGAACAGTAGAGGTGTGATACGGGTGTAGCGATAACAGTTCAAATAAATAAACAAATAAACAGCAAAGGTGCAGTGAAATAAAATGAACAGTAGGATGTGCTTGATACAGGTGTGACTATAATAGTTCAAATAAATAAACAAATAAACAGTAAGGTGCAGTGAAATAAAATGAACAGTAGGATATGATACAGAGTGTGACTATAATGATTCAAATAAATAAACAAACAAATAAACAGCAAGGTGCAGTGAAGTAAAATTAACAGTAGTCCATATGATACAGGTGTGACTATAATAGTTCAAATAAATAAACAAATGAACAGTAAGGTGCAGTGAAATAAAATGAACAGTAGGATGTGATACAGGTGTGACTATAATAGTTCAAATAAATAAACAAATAAACAGCAAGAGTGCAGTGAAATAAAATGAACAGTAGGATGTGTGATACAGATATGACTATAATAGTTTGAAATAAATAAACAAATAAAGAGGTGCAAAAATAAAATGAACAGTAAGGATATGATACAGGTGTGATTATAACAGTTCAAATAAATAAACAAATAAACAGTAAGGTGCTGAGTGAAATAAAATGAACATTAGGATATGATACAGGTGTGACTATAATAATTCAAATAAATAAAAAAATAAACAGTAAGGTGCAGTGAAATAAAATAGACAGTAGGATATGATACAGGGTGTGACTATAATAGTTCAAATAAATAAACAAATAAACAGTAAGGTGCAGTGAAATAAAATGAACAGTAGGATATGATACAGGCGTGACTACTTAACAGTTCAGAAAATAAAATAAACAAATAAACAGTGAAATAAAATGAACAGTAGAGATATGATACAGGTGTGACTCATAATAGTTCAAATAAATAAACAAATAAACAGTAAGGTGCAGTGAAATAAAATGAACAGTAGGATATGATACAGGTGTGACCTATAACAGTTCAAATAAATAAACAAATAAACAGTAAGGTGCAGTAAAATAAAAATGAACAGTAGGATATGAAATACAGGAGTGACTATAATGGTTCAAATAAATAAACAAATAAACAGTAAGGTGGAGTGAAATAAAATGAACAGTAGGATATGATACAGGTGTGACTATAATAGTTCAAATAAAATAAACTCAAATAAACAGTAAGGTGCAGTGAAATAAAATGAACAGTAGGATGTGATACAGAGTGTGTGAGCTATAATAGTTCAAAAATAAATAAACAAATAAAACAGTAAGGTGAAGTGAAATAAAATACACAGTAGAGGATGTGATGTTTGGAACCAGGTGTGACTATAATAGTTCAAATAAATAATAAACAAATAAACAGTGAAATAAAATGAACAGTAGGATATGATACAGGTGTGACTATAATAGTTTCCAAATAAATAAACAAATAAACAGTAAGGTGGAGTGAAATAAAATGAACAGTAGGATGTGATACAGGTGTAGCGATAACGGTTAAAATAAGCAAACAAGTAAACAGTGAAATAAAATGAACAGTAAGATATGATACGAGTGTGACTATAATAGTTCAAATAAATAAACAAACAAAAATAAACAGTAAGGTGCAGTGAAATAAAATGAACAGTAAGGATGTGATACAGGATGTTGACTATAATAGTTCAAATAAATAAACAAATAAACAGTAAGGTGCAGTGAAATCAAATGAACAGTAGGATATGATACAGGTGTGAATATAATAGTTCAAATAAATAAACAAATAAACAGTGAAATAAAATGAACAGTAGGATGTGATACAGGTGTGACTATAACAGTTCAAATAAATAAACAAATAAACAGTAAGGTGCAGTGAAATAAAATGAACAGTAGGATATGATACAGGTGTGACTATAACAGTTCAAATAAATAAACAAATAAACAGTGAAATGAAATAAAATGAACAGTAGGATATGATACAGGTGTGACTATAATAGTTCAAATAAATAAACAAATAAACAGTGAAATAAAATGAACAGTAGAGGATATGATACAGGTGTGACTATAATAGTTCAAATAAATAAACAAATAAACAGTAAGGTGCAGTGAAATAAAATGAACAGTAGGATTATGATACAGGTGTGACTATAATAGTTCAAATAAATAAACAAATAAACAGTAAGGTGCAGTGAAATAAAATGAACAGTAGGATATGATACAGGTGTGACTATAATAGTTCAAATAAATAAACAAATAAACAGTGAAATAAAATGAACAGTAGGGATGTGATACAGGTGTTACTATAATAGTTCAAATAAGTAAACAAATAAACAGTAAGGTGCGGTGAAATAAAATGAACAGTAGGATGTGATACAGGTGTGACTATAATAGTTCAAATAAATAAACAAATAAACAGTAAGGTGCGGTGAAATAAAATGAACAGTAGGATATGATACAGGTGTGACTACTAATAAGTTCAAATGAATAACCAACTAAACAGTGAAATAAAATGAACAGTAGGATGTGATACAGGTGTGACTATACTAGTTCAAATAAAAAAACAAATAAACAGTAAGGTGCAATGAAATAAAATGAACAGTAGGATATGATACAGGTATGACTATAATAGTTCAAATAAATAAACAAATAAACAGTGAAATAAAATGAACAGTAGGATGTGATACAGGTGTGACTATAATAGTTCAAATAAATAAACAAATAAACAGTAAGTTACAGTGAAATAAAATGAACAGTAGGATATGATACAGGTGTGACTATAATAGTTCAAATAAACTAAACAAATAAACAGTGAAATAAAATGAACAGTAAGGATATGATACAGAGTGTGACTATAATAGTTCAAATAAATAAACAAATAAACAGTAAGGTGCAGTGAAATAAAATGAACAGTAGGATATGATACAGGTGTGACTATAATAGTTCAAATAAATAAACAAATAAACAGTCAGTGAAATAAAATGAACAGTAGGATGAGATACAGGTGTGACTATAACAGTTCAAATAAATAAACAAATAAACAGTGAAATAAAATGAACAGTAGGATATGATACAGGTGTGACTATAATAGTTCAAATAAATAAACAAATAAACAGTAAGGTGCAGTGAAATAAAATGAACAGTAGGATGTGATACAGGTGTGACTATAATAGTTCAAATAAATAAACAAATAAACAGTAAGGTGCAGTGAAATAAAATGAACAGTAGGATGTGATACAGGTGTGACTATAATAGTTCAAATAAATAAACAAATAAACAGTAAGGTGCAGTGAAATAAAATGAACAATAGGATATCAAACAGGTGTGACTATAATAGTTCAAATAAATAAACAAATAAACAGCGAGGTGAAGTGAAATAAAATGAACAGTAGGATATGATACAGGTGTGACTATAATAGTTCAAATAAACAAACAAATAAACAGTAAGGTGCAGTGAAATAAAATGAACAGTAGGATGTGATACAGGTGTGACTATAATAGTTCAAATAAATTAAAAAGTACACAGTGAAAATAAAATGAACAGTAGGATATGATACAGGTGTGACTATATAATAGTTCAAATAAATAAACAAATAAACAGTAGGTGCAGTGAAATAAAATGAACAGTAGGATATGATACAGGTGTGACTATAATAGTTCAAATAAATAAACAAATAAACAGTAAGGTGCAGTGAAATAAAATGAACAGTAGGATGTGATACAGGTGTGACTATAATAGTTCAAATAAATAAACAAATAAACAGTGAAAATAAAATGAACAGTAGGATGTGATACAGGTGCTGACTATAATAGTTCAAATAAATAAACAAATAAACAGTAAGGTGCAGTGAAATAAAATGAACAGTAGGATGTGATACAGGTGTGACTATAATAGTTCAAATAAATAAACAAATAAACAGTAAGGTGCGGTGACATAAAATGAACAGTAGGATGTGATACAGGTGTGACAATAATAGTTCAAATAAATAAACAAATAAACAGTGAAAATAAAATGAACAGTAAGATGTGATACTGGTGTGACTATAATAGTTCAAATAAATAAACAAATAAACAGTGAAATAAAATGAACAGTAGGATATGATACAGGTGTGACAATAATAGTTCAAATAAATAAACAAATAAACAGTAAGGTGCAGTGAAATAAAATGAACAGTCGGATATGATACAGGTGTGACAATAATAGTTCAAATAAATAAACAAATAAACAGTAAGGTGCAGTGAAATAAAATGAACAGTAAGATGTGATACTGGTGTGACTATAACAGTTCAAATAAATAAACAAATAAACAGTGAAATAAAATGAACAGTAGGATATGATACAGGTGTGACTATAACAGTTCAAATAAATAAACAAATAAACAGCAAGGTGCAGTGAAATAAAATGAACAGTAGGATGTGATACAGGTGTGACTATAATAGTTCAAATAAATAAACAAATAAACAGTGAAATAAAATGAACAGTAGGATGTGATACAGGTATGACTATAATAGTTCAAATAAATAAACAAATAAACAGTAAGGTGCAGTGAAATAAAATGAACAGAAGGATATGACACAGGTGTGACTATAATAGTTCAAATAAATAAACAAATAAACAGTAAGGTGCAGTGAAATAAAATGAACAATAGGATGTGATACAGGTATGACTATAATAGTTCAAATAAATAAACAAATAAACAGTAAGGTGCAGTGAAATAAAATGAGCAGTAGGATATGATACAGGTGTGACTATAATAGTTCAAATAAATAAACAAATAAACAGCAAGGTGCAGTGAAATAAAATGAACAGTAGGATATGATACAGGTGTGACTATAATAGTTCAAATAAATAAACAAATAAACAGTGAAATAAAATGAACAGTAGGATGTGATACAGGTGTGACTATAATAGTTCAAATAAATAAACAAATAAACAGCAAGGTGCAGTGAAATAAAATGAACAGTAGGATATGATACAGGTGTGACTATAATAGTTCAAATAAATAAACAAATAAACAGTAAGGTGCAGTGAAATAAAATGAACAGTAGGATATGATACAGGTGTGACTATAATAGTTCAAATAAATAAACAAATAAACAGTAGGTGCAGTGAAATAAAATGAACAGTAGGATATGATACAGGTGTGACTATAATAGTTCAAATAAATAAACAAATAAACAGTAGGTGCAGTGAAATAAAATGAACAGTAGGATGTGATACAGGTGTGACTATAATAGTTCAAATAAATAAACAAATAAACAGTGAAGTGAAATAAAATGAACAGTAGGATGTGATACAGAGTGTGACTATAATAGTTCAAATAAATAAACAAATAAACAGTAAACAGTGAAATAAAATGAACAGTAGGATATGATACAGGTGTGACTATAATAGTTTCAAATAAATAAACAAATAAACAGTGAAATAAAATGAACAGTAGGATATGATACAGGTGTGACTATAAAAGTTCAAATAAATAAACAAATAAACAGTAAGGTGCAGTGAAATAAAATGAACAGTAGGATGTGATACAGGTGTGACTATAATAGTTCAAATAAATAAACAAATAAACAGTGAAATAAAATGAACAGTAGGATATGATACAGGTGTGACTATAATAGTTCAAATAAATAAACAAATAAACAGTAAGGTGCAGTGAAATAAAATGAACAGTAGGATGTGATACAGAGTGTGACTATAATAGTTCAAATAAATAAACAAATAAACAGTAAGGTGCGGTGAAATAAAATGAACAGTAGGATATGATACAGGTGTGACTATAATAGTTCAAATAAATAAACAAATAAACAGTGAAATAAAATGAACAGTAGGATATGATACAGGTGTGACTATAATAGTTCAAATAAATAAACAAATAAACAGCAAGGTGCAGTGAAATAAAATGAACAGTAGGATATGATACAGGTGTGACTATAATAGTTCAAATAAATAAACAAATAAACAGTGAAATAAAATGAACAGTAGGATGTGATACGGGTGTGACTATAATAGTTCAAATAAATAAACAAATAAACAGTAAGGTGCAGTGAAATAAAATGAACAGTAGGATGTGATACAGGTGTGACTATAATAGTTCAAATAAATAAACAAATAAACAGTAAGGTGCAGTGAAATAAAATGAACAGTAGGATATGATACAGGTGTGACTATAATAGTTCAAATAAATAAACAAATAAACAGTGAAATAAAATGAACAGTAGGATGTGATACAGGTGTGACTATAATAGTTCAAATAAATAAAGCAAATAAACAGTAAGAGAGTGAAATAAAATGAGACAGTAGGATGTGATACAGGTGTGACTATAATAGTTCAAATAAATAAACAAATAAACAGCAAGGTGCAGTGAAATAAAATGAACAGTAGGATATGATACAGGTGTGACTATAATAGTTCAAATAAATAAACAAATAAACAGTAAGTGAAAATAAAATGAACAGTAGGATATGATACAGGTGTGACTATAATAGTTCAAATAAATAAACAAATAAACAGTAAAAGTGAAATAAAATGAACAGTAGGATATGATACAGGTGTGACTATAATAGTTCAAATAAATAAACAAATAAACAGTGAAATAAAATGAACAGTAGGATATGATACAGGTGTGACTATAATAGTTCAAATAAATAAACAAATAAACAGTGAAGTGAAATAAAATGAACAGTAGGATGTGATACAGGTGTGACTATAATAGTTCAAATAAATAAACAAATAAACAGTAAGGTGCAGTGAAATAAAATGAACAGTAAGGATATGATACAGAGTGTGACTATAATAGTTCAAATAAATAAACAAATAAACAGTGAAATAAAATGAACAGTAGGATATGATACAGGTGTGACTATAATAGTTCAAATAAATAAACAAATAAACAGTAGGTGCAGTGAAATAAAATGAACAGTAGGATATGATACAGGTGTGACTATAATAGTTCAAATAAATAAACAAATAAACAGTAAGGTGCAGTGAAATAAAATGAACAGTAGGATGTGATACAGGTGTGACTATAATAGTTCAAATAAATAAACAAATAAATAAACAGTGAAATAAAATGAACAGTAGGATATGATACCGGTGTGACTATAATAGTTCAAATAAATAAACAAATAAAAAGTAAGGTGCAGTGAAATAAAATGAACAGTAGGATGTGATACAGGTGTGACTATAATAGTTCAAATAAATAAACAAATAAACAGTGAAATAAAATGAACAGTAGGATATGATACAGGTGTGACTATAATAGTTCAAATAAATAAACAAATAAACAGTGAAATAAAATGAACAGTAGGATATGATACAGGTGTGACTATAATAGTTCAAATAAATAAACAAATAAACAGTGAAATAAAATGAACAGTAGGATATGATACAGGTGTGACTATAATAGTTCAAATAAATAAACAAATAAACAGTGAGGTGCAGTGAAATAAAATGAACAGTAGGATATGATACAGGCGTGACTATAACAGTTCAAATAAATAAACAAATAAACAGTGAAATAAAATGAACAGTAGGATATGATACAGGTGTGACTATAATAGTTCAAATAAATAAACAAATAAACAGTAAGGTGCAGTGAAATAAAATGAACAGTAGGATATGATACAGGTGTGACTATAATAATTAAAATAAATAAAAAAATAAACAGTAAGGTGCAGTGAAATAAAATGAACAGTAGGATATGATACAGGTGTGACTATAATAGTTCAAATAAATAAACAAATAAACAGTAAGGTGCAGTGAAATAAAATGAACAGTAGGATGTGATACAGGTGTGACTATAATAGTTCAAATAAATAAACAAATAAACAGTAAGGTGCAGTGAAATAAAATGAACAGTAGGATGTGATACAGGTGTGACTATAATAGTTCAAATAAATAAACAAATAAACAGTAAGGTGCAGTGAAATAAAATGAACAGTAGGATGTGATACAGGTGTGACTATAACAGTTCAAATAAATAAACAAATAAACAGTAAGGTGCAGTGAAATAAAATGAACAGTAAGATATGATACAGGTGTGACTATAATAGTTCAAATAAATAAACAAATAAACAGTGAAATAAAATGAACAGTAGGATATGATACAGGTGTGACTATAATAGTTCAAATAAATAAACAAATAAACAGTGAAATAAAATGAACAGTAGGATATGATACAGGTGTGACTATAATAGTTCAAATAAATAAACAAATAAACAGTGAAATAAAATGAACAGTAGGATGTGATACAGGTGTGACTATAATAGTTCAAATAAATAACAAACAAATAAACAGCAAGGTGCAGTGAAATAAAATGAACAGTAGGATATGATACAGGTGTGACTATAATAGTTCAAATAAATAAACAAATAAACAGTAGGTGCAGTGAAATAAAATGAACAGTAGGATGTGATACAGGTGTGACTATAATAGTTCAAATAAATAAACAAATAAACAGTAAGGTGCAGTGAAATAAAATGAACAGTAGGATATGATACAGGTGTGAATATAACAGTTCAAATAAATAAACAAATAAACAGCAAGGTGCAATGAAATAAAATGAACAGTAGGATATGATACAGGTGTGACTATAATAGTTCAAATAAATAAACAAATAAACAGTAAGGTGCAGTGAAATAAAATGAACAGTAGGATGTGATACAGGTGTGACTATAATAGTTCAAATAAATAAACAAATAAACAGTAAGGTGCAGTGAAATAAAATGAACAGTAGGATGTGATACAGGTGTGACTATAATAGTTCAAATAAATAAACAAATAAACAGTAAGGTGCAGTGAAATAAAATGAACAGTAGGATGTGATACAGGTGTGACTATAATAGTTCAAATAAATAAACAAATAAACAGTGAAATAAAATGAACAGTAGGATGTGATACAGGTGTGACTATAATAGTTCAATTAAATAAACAAATAAACAGAAAGGTGCAGTGAAATAAAATGAACAGTAGGATATGAGACAGGTGTGACTATAATAGTTCAAATAAATAAACAAATAAACAGTGAAATGAAATGAACAGTAGGATATGATACAGGTGTGACTATAATAGTTCAAGTAAATAAACAAATAAACAGCAAGGTGCAGTGAAATAAAATGAACAGTAGGATATGATACAGGTGTGACTATAATAGTTCAAATAAATAAACAAATAAACAGCAAGGTGCAGTGAAATAAAATGAACAGTAGGATATGAGACAGGTGTGACTATAATAGTTCAAATAAATAAACAAATAAACAGTGAAGTGAAATAAAATGAACAGTAGGATGTGATACAGGTGTGACTATAATAGTTCAAATAAATAAACAAATAAACAGTAAGGTGCAGTGAAATAAAATGAACAGTAGGATGTGATACAGGTGTGACTATAATAGTTCAAATAAATGAACAAATAAACAGTAAGGTGCGGTGAAATAAAATGAACAGTAGGATGTGATACAGGTGTGACTATAATAGTTCAAATAAATAAACAAATAAACAGCAAAGGTGCAGTGAAATAAAATGAACAGTAGGATGTGATACAGGTGTGACTATAATAGTTCAACTAAATAAACAAATAAACAGTAAGGTGCAGTGAAATAAAATGAACAGTAGGATATGATACAGGTATGACTATAATAGTTCAAATAAATAAACAAATAAACAGTAAGGTGCAGTGAAATAAAATGAACAGTAGGATGTGATACAGGTGTGACTATAATAGTTCAAATAAATAAACAAATAAACAGTAAGGTGCAGTGAAATAAAATTAACAGTAGGATATGATACAGGTGTGACTATAATAGTTCAAATAAATAAACAAACAAATAAACAGCAAGGTGCAGTGAAATAAAATTAACAGTAGGATGTGATACAGGTGTGACTATAATAGTTCAAATAAATAAACAAATAAACAGCAAGGTGCAGTGAAATAAAATGAACAGTAGGATATGATACAGGTATGACTATAATAGTTCAAATAAATAAACAAATAAACAGTGGAAATAAAATTAACAGTGGGATGTGATACAGGTGTGACTATAACAATTCAAATAAATAAACAAATAAACAGTAAGGTGCAGTGAAATAAAATGAACAGTAGGATGTGATACAGGTGTGACTATAATAGTTCAAATAAATAAACAAATAAACAGCAAGGTGCAGTGAAATAAAATGAACAGTAGGATATGATACAGGTGTGACTATAATAGTTCAAATAAATAAACAAATAAACAGCAAGGTGCAGTGAAATAAAATGAACAGTAGGATGTGATACAGGTGTGACTATAATAGTTCAAATAAATAAACAAATAAACAGTGAAATAAAATGAACAGTAGGATATGATACAGGTGTGACTATAATAGTTCAAATAAATAAACAAATAAACAGTGAAATAAAATGAACAGCAGGATATGATACAGGTGTGACTATAATAGTTCAAATAAATAAACAAATAAACAGTAAGGTGCAGTGAAATAAAATGAACAATAGGATATGATACAGGTGTGACTATAATAGTTCAAATAAATAAACAAATAAACAGCACGGTGCAGTGAAATAAAAAAATTAACAGTAGGATGTGATACAGGTGTGACTATAATAGTTCAAATAAATAAACAAATAAACAGCAAGGTGCAGTGAAATAAAATGAACAGTAGGATGTGATACAGGTGTGACTATAATGGTTCAAATAAATAAACAAATAAACAGTGAAATAAAATGAACAGTAGGATGTGATACAGGTGTGACTCTAATATTTCAAATAAATAAACAAATAAACAGTAAGGTGCAGTGAAATAAAATGAACAGTAGGATATGATACAGGTGTGACTATAACAGTTCAAATAAATAAACAAATAAACAGTAAGGTGCAGTGAAATAAAATGAACAGTAGGATATGATACAGGTGTGACTATAAAAGTTCAAATAAATAAACAAATAAACAGTAAGGTGCAGTGAAATAAAATGAACAGTAGGATCTGATACAGGTGTGACTATAATAGTTCAAATAAATAAACAAATAAACAGTGAAATAAAATGAACAGTAGGATATGATACAGGTGTGACTATAATAGTTCAAATAAATAAACAAATAAACAGTAAGGTGCAGTGAAATAAAATGAACAGTAGGATGTGATACAGGTGTGACTATAATAGTTCAAATAAATAAACAAATAAACAGTAAGGTGCAGTGAAATAAAATGAACAGTAGGATGTGATACAGGTGTGACTATAATAGTTCAAATAAATAAACAAATAAACAGTAAGGTGCAGTGAAATAAAATGAACAGTAGGATATGATACAGGTGTGACTATAATAGTTCAAATAAATAAACAAATAAACAGTAAGGTGCAGTGAAATAAAATGAACAGTAGGATGTGATACAGGTGTGACTATAATAGTTCAAATAAATAAACAAATAAACAGTAAGGTGCAGTGAAATAAAATGAACAGTAGGATATGATACAGGTGTGACTATAATAGTTCAAATAAATAAACAAATAAACAGTAAGGTGCAGTGAAATAAAATGAACAGTAGGATGTGATACAGGTGTGACTATAATAGTTCAAATAAATAAACAAATAAACAGTAAGGTGCAGTGAAATAAAATGAACAGTAGGATGTGATACAGGTGTGACTATAATAGTTCAAATAAATAAACAAATAAACAGTAAGGTACAGTGAAATAATAAAAACAATAGTATAAGATACATGTGTTAATAAAATATTTCAAATAAATAAACAAATAAACAGTGAAGGTGCAGTGAAATAAAATGAACATTAGGATATGATACAGGTGTGACTATAATAGTTCAAATAAATAAACAAATAAACAGCAAGGTGCAGTGAAATAAAATGAACAGTAGGATGTGATACGGGTGTGACTATAATAGTTCAAATAAACAAACAAATAAACAGTAAGGTGCAGTGAAATAAAATGAACAGTGGGATGTGATACAGGTGTGACTATAATAGTTCAAATAAATAAACAAATAAACAGTAAGGTGCAGTGAAATAAAATGAACAGTAGGGATATGATACAGGTATGACTATAATAGTTCAAATAAATAAACAAATAAACAGCAAGGTGCAGTGAAATAAAATGAACAGTAGGATATGATACAGGTGTGACTATAATAGTTCAAATAAATAAACAAATAAACAGTGAAATAAAATGAACAGTAGGATGTGATACAGGTGTGACTATAATAGTTCAAATAAATAAACAAATAAACAGCAAGGTGCAGTGAAATAAAATGAACAGTAGGATGTGATACAGGTGTGACTATAATAGTTCAAATAAATAAACAAATAAACAGTGAAATAAAATGAACAGTAGGATGTGATACAGGTGTGACTATAACAGTTCAAATAAATAAACAAATAAACAGCAAGGTGCAGTGAAATAAAATGAACAGTAGGATATGATACAGGTGTGACTATAATAGTTCAAATAAATAAACAAATAAACAGTGAAATAAAATGAACAGTAGGATGTGATACAGGTGTGACTATAATAGTTCAAATAAATAAACAAATAAACAGCAAGGTGCAGTGAAATAAAATGAACAGTAGGATGTGATACAGGTGTGACTATAATAGTTCAAATAAATAAACAAATAAACAGTAAGGTGCAGTGAAATAAAATGAACAGTAGGATGTGATACAGGTGTGACTATAATAGTTCAAATAAATAAACAAATAAACAGTGAAATAAAATGAACAGTAGGATGTGATACGGGTGTGACTATAATGGTTCAAATAAATAAACAAATAAACAGTAAGGTGAAGTGAAATAAAATGAACAGTAGGATGTGATACAGGTGTGACTATAATAGTTCAAATAAATAAAGAAATAAACAGTGAAATAAAATGAACAGTAGGATATGATACAGGTGTGACTATAATAGTTCAAATAAATAAACAAATAAACAGTAAGGTGCAGTGAAATAAAATGAACAGTAGTATATGATACAGGTGTGACTATAATAGTTCAAATAAATAAACAAATAAACAGTAAGGTGCAGTGAAATAAAATGAACAGTAGGATGTGATACAGGTGTGACTATAATAGTTCAAATAAATAAACAAATAAACAGTAAGGTGCAGTGAAATAAAATGAACAGTAGGATATGATACAGGTGTGACTATAATGGTTCAAATAAATAAACAGATAAACAGTAAGGTGCAGTGAAATAAAATGAACAGTAGGATATGACACAGGTGTGACTATAATAGTTCAAATAAATAAACAAATAAACAGTAAGGTGCGGTGAAATAAAATTAACAGCAGGATATGATACAGGTGTGACTATAATAGTTCAAATAAATAAACAAATAAACAGTGAAATAAAATGAACAGTAGGATGTGATACAGGTGTGACTATAATAGTTCAAATAAATAAACAAATAAACAGTGAAATAAAATGAACAGTAGGATATGATACAGGTGTGACTATAATAGTTCAAATAAATAAACAAATAAACAGTAAGGTGCAGTGAAATAAAATGAACAGTAGGATGTGATACAGGTGTGACAATAATAGTTCAAATAAATAAACAAATAAACAGCAAGGTGCGGTGAAATAAAATGAATAGTAGGATGTGATACAGGTGTGACTATAATAGTTCAAATAAATAGTTCAAATAAATAAACAAATAAACAGTGAAATAAAATGAACAGTAGGATGTGATACAGGTGTGACTATAATAGTTCAAATAAATAAACAAATAAACAGTAAGGTGCAGTGAAATAAAATGAACAGTAGGATATGATACAGGCGTGACTATAATAGTTCAAATAAATAAACAAATAAACAGTGAAATAAAATGAACAGTAGGATGTGATACAGGTGTGACTATAATAGTTCAAATAAATAAACAAATAAACAGTAAGGTGCAGTGAAATAAAATGAACAGTAGGATATGATACAGGTGTGACTATAACAGTTCAAATAAATAAACAAATAAACAGTAAGGTGCAGTGAAATAAAATGAACAGTAGGATTTGATACAGGTGTGACTATAATAGTTCAAATAAATGAACAAATAAACAGTGAAATAAAATGAACAGTAGGATGTGATACAGGTGTGACTATAATAGTTCAAATAAATAAACAAATAAACAGTAAGGTGCAGTGAAATAAAATGAGCAGTAGGATGTTATACATGTGTGACTATAATATTTCAAAAAAATAAAAAAATAAAAAGTGAAAAAAAAAAGAACAGTAGGATATGATACAGGTGTGACTATAATAGTTCAAATAAATAAACAAATAAACAGTGAAATAAAATGAACGGTAGGATGTGATACAGGTGTGACTATAATAGTTCAAATAAATAAACAAATAAACAGTAAGGTGCAGTGAAATAAAATGAACAGTAGGATGTGATACAGGTGTGACTATAATAGTTCAAATAAATAAACAAATAAACAGTGAAAAATAAAATTGAACAGTAGGATATGATACAGGTGTGACTATAATAGTTCAAATAAATAAACAAATAAACAGTAAGGTGCAGTGAAATAAAATGAACAGTAGGATATGATACAGGTGTGACTATAATAGTTCAAATAAATAAACAAATAAACAGTAAGGTGCAGTGAAATAAAATGAACAGTAGGATGTGATACAGGTGTGACTATAATAGTTCAAATAAATAAACAAATAAACAGCAAGGTGCAGTGAAATAAAATGAACAGTAGGATATGATACAGGTGTGACTATAATAGTTCAAATAAATAAACAAATAAACAGTAAGGTGCAGTGAAATAAAATGAACAGTAGGATGTGATACAGGTGTGACTATAATAGTTCAAATAAATAAACAAATAAACAGTAAGGTGCAGTGAAATAAAATGAACAGTAGGATGTGATACAGGTGTGACTATAATAGTTCAAATAAATAAACAAATAAACAGTGAAATAAAATGAACAGTAGGATATGATACAGGTGTGACTATAATAGTTCAAATAAATAAACAAATAAACAGTAAGGTGCAGTGAAATAAAATGAACAGTAGGATGTGATACAGGTGTGACTATAATAGTTCAAATAAATAAACAAATAAACAGTGAAATAAAATGAACAGTAGGATATGATACAGGTGTGACTATAATAGTTCAAATAAATAAACAAATAAACAGTAAGGTGCAGTGAAATAAAATGAACAGTAGGATGTGATACAGGTGTGACTATAATAGTTCAAATAAATAAACAAATAAACAGTAAGGTGCAGTGAAATAAAATGAACAGTAGGATGTGATACAGGTGTGACTATAATAGTTCAAATAAATAAACAAATAAACAGTAAGGTGCAGTGAAATAAAATGAACAGTAGGATGTGATACAGGTGTGACTATAATAGTTCAAATAAATAAACAAATAAACAGTGAAATAAAAAAATGAACAGTAGGATGTGATACAGGTGTGACTATAATAGTTCAAATAAATAAACAAATAAACAGTGAAATAAAATGAACAGTAGGATATGATACAGGTGTGACTATAATAGTTCAAATAAATAAACAAATAAACAGTAAGGTGCAGTGAAATAAAATGAACAGTAGGATATGATACAGGTGTGACTATAATAGTTCAAATAAATAAACAGTGAAATAAAATGAACAGTAGGATATGATACAGGTGTGACTATAATAGTTCAAATAAATAAACAAATAAACAGTGAAATAAAATGAACAGTAGGATGTGATACAGGTGTGACTATAATAGTTCAAATAAATAAACAAATAAACAGTGAAAATAAAATGAACAGTAGGATATGATACAGGTGTGACTATAATAGTTCAAATAAATAAACAAATAAACAGTAAGGTGCAGTGAAATAAAATGAACAGTAGGATATGATACAGGTGTGACTATAATAGTTCAAATAAATAAACAAATAAACAGTGAAATAAAATGAACAGTAGGATATGATACAGGTGTGACTATAATAGTTCAAATAAATAAACAAATAAACAGTGGTGCAGTGAAATAAAATGAACAGTAGGATATGATACAGGTGTGACTATAATAGTTCAAATAAATAAACAAATAAACAGTAGGTGCAGTGAAATAAAATGAACAGTAGGATGTGATACAGGTGTGACTATAATAGTTCAAATAAATAAACAAATAAACAGTGAAATAAAATGAACAGTAGGATGTGATACAGGTGTGACTATAATAGTTCAAATAAATAAACAAATAAACAGTGAAATAAAATGAACAGTAGGATATGATACAGGTGTGACTATAATAGTTCAAATAAATAAACAAATAAACAGTAAGGTGCAGTGAAATAAAATGAACAGTAGGATATGATACAGGTGTGACTATAATAGTTCAAATAAATAAACAAATAAACAGTAAGGTGCAGTGAAATAAAATGAACAGTAGGATATGATACAGGTGTGACTATAATAGTTCAAATAAATAAACAAATAAACAGTAAGGTGCAGTGAAATAAAATGAACAGTAGGATATGATACAGGTGTGACTATAACAGTTCAAATAAATAAACAAATAAACAGTGAAATAAAATGAACAGTAGGATATGATACAGGTGTGACTATAATAGTTCAAATAAATAAACAAATAAACAGTAAGGTGCAGTGAAATAAAATGAACAGTAGGATGTGATACAGGTGTGACTATAATAGTTCAAATAAATAAACAAATAAACAGTAGGTGCAGTGAAATAAAATGAACAGTAGGATGTGATACAGGTGTGACTATAATAGTTCAAATAAATAAACAAATAAACAGTGAAATAAAATGAACAGTAGGATATGATACAGGTGTGACTATAATAGTTCAAATAAATAAACAAATAAACAGTGAAATAAAATGAACAGTAGGATGTGATACAGGTGTGACTATAATAGTTCAAATAAATAAACAAATAAACAGTAAGGTGAAGTGAAATAAAATGAACAGTAGGATATGATACAGGTGTGACTATAATAGTTCAAATAAATAAACAAATAAACAGCAAGGTGCAGTGAAATAAAATGAACAGTAGGATATGATACAGGTGTGACTATAATAGTTCAAATAAATAAACAAATAAACAGTGAAATAAAATGAACAGTAGGATGTGATACAGGTGTGACTATAATAGTTCAAATAAATAAACAAATAAACAGTAAGGTGCAGTGAAATAAAATGAACAGTAGGATGTGATACAGGTGTGACTATAATAGTTCAAATAAATAAACAAATAAACAGCAAGGTGCAGTGAAATAAAATGAACAGTAGGATATGATACAGGTGTGACTATAATAGTTCAAATAAATAAACAAATAAACAGTAAGGTGCAGTGAAATAAAATGAACAGTAGGATATGATACAGGTGTGACTATAATAGTTCAAATAAATAAACAAATAAACAGTAAGGTGCAGTGAAATAAAATGAACAGTAGGATATGATACAGGTGTGACTATAATAGTTCAAATAAATAAACAAATAAACAGTGCAGTGAAATAAAATGAACAGTAGGATATGATACAGGTGTGACTATAATAGTTCAAATAAATAAACAAATAAACAGTAAGGTGCAGTGAAATAAAATGAACAGTAGGATATGATACAGGTGTGACTATAATAGTTCAAATAAATAAACAAATAAACAGTGAAATAAAATGAACAGTAGGATATGATACAGGTGTGACTATAATAGTTCAAATAAATAAACAAATAAACAGTAAGGTGCAGTGAAATAAAATGAACAGTAGGATGTGATACAGGTGTGACTATAATAGTTCAAATAAATAAACAAATAAACAGTGAAATAAAATGAACAGTAGGATGTGATACAGGTGTGACTATAATAGTTCAAATAAATAAACAAATAAACAGTGAAATAAAATGAACAGTAGGATATGATACAGGTGTGACTATAATAGTTCAAATAAATAAACAAATAAACAGTAAGGTGCAGTGAAATAAAATGAACAGTAGGATATGATACAGGTGTGAATATAATAGTTCAAATAAATAAACAAATAAACAGTAAGGTGCAGTGAAATAAAATGAACAGTAGGATGTGATACAGGTGTGACTATAATAGTTCAAATAAATAAACAAATAAACAGTGAAATAAAATGAACTGTAGGATATGATACAGGTGTGACTATAATAGTTCAAATAAATAAACAAATAAACAGTAAGGTGCAGTGAAATAAAATGAACAGTAGGATGTGATACAGGTGTGACTATAATAGTTCAAATAAATAAACAAATAAACAGTAAGGTGCAGTGAAATAAAATGAACAGTAGGATGTGATACAGGTGTGACTATAATAGTTCAAATAAATAAACAAATAAACAGTAAGGTGCAGTGAAATAAAATGAACAGTAGGATATGATACAGGTGTGACTATAATAGTTCAAATAAATAAACAAATAAACAGTAAGGTGCAGTGAAATAAAATGAACAGTAGGATATGATACAGGCGTGACTATAATAGTTCAAATAAATAAACAAATAAACAGTAAGGTGCAGTGAAATAAAATGAACAGTAGGATATGATACAGGTGTGACTATAATAGTTCAAATAAATAAACAAATAAACAGTAAGGTGCAGTGAAATAAAATGAACAGTAGGATATGATACAGGTGTGACTATAATAGTTCAAATAAATAAACAAATAAACAGTAAGGTGCAGTGAAATAAAATGAACAGTAGGATATGATACAGGTGTGACTATAATAGTTCAAATAAATAAACAAATAAACAGTAAGGTGCAGTGAAATAAAATGAACAGTAGGATGTGATACAGGTGTGACTATAATAGTTCAAATAAATAAACAAATAAACAGTAAGGTGCAGTGAAATAAAATGAACAGTAGGATATGATACAGGTATGACTATAATAGTTCAAATAAATAAACAAACAAATAAACAGCAAGGTGCAGTGAAATAAAATGAACAGTAGGATATGATACAGGTGTGACTATAATAGTTCAAATAAATAAACAAATAAACAGTGAAATAAAATGAACAGTAGGATATGATACAGGTGTGACTATAACTGTTCAAATAAATAAACAAATAAACAGTAAGGTGCAGTGAAATAAAATGAACAGTAGGATGTGATACAGGTGTGACTATAATAGTTCAAATAAATAAACAAATAAACAGTAAGGTGCAGTGAAATAAAATGAACAGTAGGATATGATACAGGTGAAACTATAATAGTTCAAATAAATAAACAAATAAACAGTAAGGTGCAGTGAAATAAAATGAACAGTAGGATATGATACAGGAGTGACTATAATGGTTCAAATAAATCAACAAATAAACAGTAATGTGCAGTGAAATAAAATGAACAGTAGGGTGTGATACAGGTGTGACTATAATAGTTCAAATAAATAAACAAATAAACAGTCAAATAAAATGAACAGTAGGATGTGATACAGGTGTGACTATAATAGTTCAAATAAATAAACAAATAAACAGTAAGGTGCAGTGAAATAAAATGAACAGTAGGATATGATACAGGTATGACTATAACAGTTCAAATAAATAAACAAATAAACAGTAAGGTGCAGTGAAATAAAATGAACAGTAGGATGTGATACAGGTGTGACTATAATAGTTCAAATAAATAAACAAATAAACAGTAAGGTGCAGTGAAATAAAATGAACAGTAGGATGTGATACAGGTGTGACTATAATAGTTCAAATAAATAAACAAATAAACAGTGAAATAAAATGAACAGTAGGATGTGATACAGGTGTGACTATAATAGTTCAAATAAATAAACAAATAAACAGTGAAATAAAATGAACAGTAGGATGTGATACAGGTGTGACTATAATAGTTCAAAGAAATAAACAAATAAACAGCAAGGTGCAGTGAAATAAAATGAACAGTAGGATATGATACAGGTGTGACTATAATAGTTCAAATAAACAAACAAATAAACAGTAAGGTGCAGTGAAATAAAATGAACAATAAGATATGAAACAGGTGTGACTATAATAGTTCAAATAAATAAACAAATAAACAGTAAGGTGCAGTGAAATAAAATGAACAGTAGGATGTGATACAGGTGTGACTATAATAGTTCAAATAAATAAACAAAAAAACAGTAAGGTGCAGTGAAATAAAATGAACAGTAGGATGTGATACAGGTGTGACTATAATAGTTCAAATAAATAAACAAATAAACAGCAAAGGTGCAGTGAAATAAAATGAACAGTAGGATGTGATACAGGTGTGACTATAATAGATCAGATAAAAAAACAAAATAAAAACAATCACTGAGAATTGAAAAAAAATGAAAAGTAGGATATGATACAGGTGTGACTATAATAGGTCAAATAATTAAATAAACAAATAAACAGTAAGGTGCAGTGAAATAAAATGAACAGTAGGATATGATACAGGTATGACTATAATAGTTCAAATAAATAAACAAATAAACAGTAAGGTGCAGTGAAATAAAATGAACAGTAGGATATGATACAGGCGTGACTATAACAGTTCAAATAAATAAACAAATAAACAGTAAGGTGCAGTGAAATAAAATGAACAGTAGGATATGATACAGGTGTGACTATAATAGTTCAAATAAATAAACAAATAAACAGTGAAATGCAGTGAAATAAAATGAACAGTAGGATATGATACAGGTGTGACTATAATAGTTCAAATAAATAAACAAACAAATAAACAGCAAGGTGCAGTGAAATAAAATTAACAGTAGGATGTGATACAGGTGTGACTATAATAGTTCAAATAAATAAACAAATAAACAGCAAGGTGCAATGAAATAAAATGAACAGTAGGATGTGATACAGGTGTGACTATAATAGTTCAAATAAATAAACAAATAAACAGTAAGGTGCAGTGAAATAAAATGAACAGTAGGATATGATACAGGTGTGACTATAATAGTTCAAATAAATAAACAAATAAACAATAATAAACAGCAAAGGTGCAGTGAAATAAAATGAACAGTAGGATATGACACAGGTGTGACTATAATAATTAAAATAAATAAAAAAATAAACAGTAAGGTGCAGTGAAATAAAATGAACAGTAGGATATGATACAGGTGTGACTATAATAGTTCAAATAAATAAACAAATAAACAGTGAAATAAAATTAACAGTAGGATGTGATACAGGTGTGACTATAATAGTTCAAATAAATAAACAAATAAACAGTAAAATAAAATGAACAGTAGGATGTGATACAGGTTGTGACTATAATAGTTCAAATAAATAAACAAATAAACAGTAAGGTGCAGTGAAATAAAATGAACAGTAGGATGTGATACAGGTGTGACTATAATAGTTCAAATAAATAAACAAATAAACAGTGAAATAAAATGAACAGTAGGATGTGATACAGGTGTGACTATAATAGTTCAAATAAACAAACAAATAAACAGTGAAATAAAATGAACAGTAGGATATGATACAGGTGTGACTATAACAGTTCAAATAAATTAACAAATAAACAGTAAGGTGCAGTGAAATAAAATGAACAGTAGGATATGATACAGGTGTGACTATAATAGTTCAAATAAATAAACAAATAAACAGTAAGGTGCAGTGAAATAAAATGAACAGTAGGATATGACACAGGTGTGACTATAATAGTTCAAATAAATAAACAAATAAACAGTAAGGTGCAGTGAAATAAAATGAACAGTAGGATATGATACAGGTGTGACTTGTTATGGATTTTCTAAATTTAGGAGTTCCTAGGGTTGGCTAGTGTCCTTTTTTTACAGCATTAAATCTTTAAACTGTTGCTCCAGAATGCAGGGTTGAAGCGCAGTGTCTCAAGGAAAACAGATGGCTAGTTATCTCTAAGTTGACTAGGTAACCAAGGTCAGAGGAGTCTGTCAGTGTTGGTCCTTTGATAAGGCCCGATGGCTGGCGTCAGCAAGACAACAAGCGCCACTGTTAGTTCAGAGCTTAGAATGAGCATGCCCTGACTGTAACGCTACTCAAGAGTAATGTAAGGTAATATACTTGTACTTAACTGGGTGTTACTTTATAAGGCTGAGCACCATAGGGGAAGGTAGGAATATGTGGCGGACTCTGGCAGCTGTACGGTTGTCCACGACAAAGTTCATATTCCACCTGACATATCAGAATCTTCAATAAATGTTACTTCTTTAATCAACTGCAGAAGACTCCTGGGTGCATCCATTCTTTCCTCATTTTCCATGACAAGCTGGCGTCATGAACAGGATTTGGTGTATTAAGACTGTTATGAGTTACATAACAGTGCTGACAGAGTTGCTGTCAGTGTGATTTCTGACCACTGCTGCTGGAAAATTTTAATTGGAGACCTTTGGGGCAGAAGTATCATATATATTGAAGACTTTTGTTGTTTGTCAGTTTGTCTCTGTGTAAACTAACACAATGGGTGATGAAGCTCTGAGTAGTGGTGGATCAAAAGCTAATGTGATTTAATTCTCCAAACAGCAGAAGGAGAGGTCAACCTGTCATTGAAGTCATGTGGTAATACATATTTTTGCACACATACCGTACATCTGAGCAAATAACACGTTTATACATGACATGAGACCTCGCATGCCTGTGTGGTCACAGGTAGATAGTCAGCTAGGTGGAGGGCATCATGGTCACAGGGTCACTTCACTGTAAGAAATGATTCTGTGCTCATGTAGATTTGAATTAATGTATTAGGTAAAATACATTCAATATGATTGTGTTTTTGATTTTGAGACAACTATTTAATTAAATTTCAAATACAATGCACCCATTGTAGTTAATAATAAAAAATAAAACATAAGCATTATATTTATAAAATCACAAATAGAGAGAACATTGAGTTGATTGAAATTAATATAAACAGGCAGATTTTAATTTAAGTGATTTTTTTTTAAAAATTATGCCCGCAATTCCCATCATGCCCCTGCCCTATATTATTTGCAGTTAGTTTGTTAAGCTAGCTGATTGACCTTTGTAAATGCAGATATTACTTTGTGTTTTAATGCTTCTGTTTTGAACATGGCAGTTTATGGAGTTCATTGTCATGTTTTTGCTCTTTTACAGTTCCACCATCGGTGAGGTGGCTGTAACGTTTCTTGACTTCAGCTCTATTTTGATTCAGTTCATGCTTTGATGCTTTCTTCTGGTTTGAAATGAGACTGTGGTTGCAGTGTACACGGATGTGCAACAATGTGTCTAAAGCACAAAATGAATAGTTAATCAAATTCTCATTTCAGTATTTCTTAAGTTCTGTACTTTCTGGGCCACAGGCTGGTTATTCATCAAAAGATTAAATTCAGTGCATTGATAAAATTCAAATTAGATGATTACTACACAATTATGTATCATAGAATTAAATTCATTTTTATTAATATTATTTACACATTAGGGAGTTCATCTTTTAAAAATCAACTCAATATTTTTGTTTAGGTTATAATTAATTCTGTACCGTTGTCTATTTGAATCTACTCATATTACATGGATAACTATTAAGGGCCTCATTTGAATAATATTTACTTAATACCAAACCTTGTGAAACTTAATAAACAATATTGCTTGTAATCTGTCCCCTCATTAGATATGGTGTAAAAAAGTTTTCATCCTATTTTTAAATATTTCCCATAATTTAATGTCAGATTTGGTCATTATTTTTATTTCTATTATTTTATGTATTTCTTGTTTCAATTCAATCAATAAATCTGTGTCTTTTAAACATTGTGTGTTTAGTTTCCAGAAACCTCGATTGACTGAGGAGCCAAATGTCAGACATGTTTTAACAATGAGGTGATCAGAAAAGTTATTTAGAACAGTTGCACACTGATTTACTTTGAAATGTGATGACACATAAATTCTTGGTTTTAGAGTCAAACCTTGTAAATTCTTTCCCGAGGAATTCACAGCTCGACACACATCTATCAAGTTAGCTTTGTTGTGATATACTATACACGGTACAGTATTATCTAATAATAAATGGATGAGTGCCACAACGGTCAGTCTTTGTTTTATTCCATCTTCGTGCATACAATGCCGGGCAACACTGACCTCTGGTCTGGTGACTATCCACAACAGAGTCTTCTACCTCCGGTAGTGGCAGTAGGACCTTCAGAATAAAAGTGTACCCAATACCGAACATTACATCTCCCTTTAACACAAAATAAGATGTAGTTATGCACTAAATTGCATGCAGAAAATATATAGACACCCAAATAACAAACCTATGCCACAATATTAGAGTCACAGTATACTGTATAATAATTGGCAGTGCAAATAACATCAGAACACAGCGTAGCATCAGTATACTCACAAGAGCTGCAGTCTTAAGTAAGTGTGCTTCTTCTGGAACAATAACAGTAGCAGCGAACAATTAATTCCGTCAATCAAATCAAATGCAGAGACACTCCTGTGATATTAGCAATAACCTCAAAGGGGAATTACATTATATTGGCAGTGTTAAACTGGTGAGCATCATATGACAGGTAAGTATTAGTACAGTTCTCTATTTTTTTTTTTTTTTAATGAACATAAATAATTATCTTCTCAGCAATCAAGGTATGCATATTGTATATCGCAGAGGTCATAGGGCAGTGCTGGGCCCTTTACAATCAATTATAAGTCAAGGACTTGCCTCGGCTTAATGACCCGTCCATACCGTGTTAATGCGTTGGCGCGGCTCAGGTTCACTGGCAGAACCAGCATGATGTTGCTGTGCATCTGGGCTCTCTCGTGCAGTGACAGGGTCATCCTCCCTGGTCTCAGGTTGCTGCGTGGTGGGTGCATGGGAGTCAAGTAGGTGCCGTCGGTTTAGCCTGAACAATTGTCCATCATCGGTCTCAATGTGGTAGCTCCGAGAGTCTCAGCTGGTGGACGACTGTAGCTGGTTTCCACGTGCCATCTCCCTGCTGGAAGCGGATAGGTGCTCCGGCGTGCAGCGTTGACAGCGGTCTAGTAGATCTGTCGTAATGCTGTTTCTGGCGCTGCTGGCAGGTCTCTCTCCTCATCGCACAGTGTCTGTGGGGGTCACTCGGGTCGTAGCTGCTGAGTTGTCGTGGGCAGGATGGAGCGCGGTCTGCGGTTCATCAGGATCTGGGCTGGGGATCTGAGTCCGTCGACCGGTGTGTTCCTATACTCCAGAAGGCTGAGGTATGGATCTTTCTTGTCCTCTTTTGCCTTAGTGAGGATCCGCTTTGCAGTTTGAACAGTTTTTCAGCAAGGCCGTTTGCACTGTGGGTAATGCGGGCTCGAGGTGATGTGTTGGAAACCCCATGACTCTGCAAACTGCTTGAACTCTTGGGAGCTATAGGCTGGGCCGTTATCACTGGCGACCGTCCGAGCTATACCTTGGCGTGAGAACACTGCCTTCATTTTGTGAATGACAGCGGCAGTAGTGATGTTGTGCAGGCGTTCTATTTGAAATACCTGCTGAGGTAGTCAACAATGGCGATGTAATTCTCAGAGTTCCATGTGAATAGATCTGTTGCCACAGTCTCCCATGGGGTCTCTGGGATGTCGTGTGAGCAGGGGTTCCTTAGCATTGGCACTACAGTGTTTTTGGCATATGTCACATTTTGGACTGTTTCCTCGATCTGTTGACTCATGCCAGGCCAAAACATTATGTCCCTTGCCCTGTGCTTGCTCTTCTCTACTCCAAAATGTCCTGTGTGTATACATTTTAGCATGTAGGGTCTGAGCTTGTGTGGACCGATTATTTTCTCACCCTTCAGGAGGATTCCATCAGCCTCTGTGATCTCATCACGGTGGTTCCAGTACTCGCTGATGAGTGGGTGGCACTGTTTTCTTCTCTCCGGCCAGCCTGACCGAATGACTCGCTTTAAAGTGGAGAGCTGCTCGTCCTGAGCTGTAGCTGTTCTGATGTCATCTAGTCTGTTTGAACTCACTGGGGCATTGCTGATGACAGTGTGCACTTGTGCCTCCATGGCCTCAGATAGAGACTTGTCCGACTTGTCCTCTTCCTCCATGGACTTTCTCGACAGTGTGTCCGCCACCGGGATCTCTTTGCCTGGTTTGTGGATGAGAGTTATGCTGTATTTTGCAATGCCAGCATCATGCGCTGTAGCGTGGTGGGGCAAGGGCTAGGGGCTTGCGTAGAATAGCCTCTAGTGGCTTGTGGTCTGATTCCACAGATATGTTTAGCCCATAGAGTACTCGTGGAACCTCTTACACCCATACAGGACCGCATACAGCTCCTTCTCGATTTGGGCGTAATTTTGCTCTGTGCTGTTGAGCAGCTTGGATGCATATGCTACTGGCCTGCCTTCCTGCATAACGGCTGCACCCAGTCCATTCTTTGATGCATCCACTTGCAGTGTCACTTCCTTTTCGGGTCGAAATAGGCCCAACACCGGCCCTGGCTCTGCTGTGATGATCTCTTTCATCTGTTGGAATGCACGCTCATGTGTCACTTCCCATTTGAACTCTGCTTCCTGCCTTAACAGGCGTCTGAGTGGTGCACACACTTGGCCAAATTGGGTGCAAATCTCGCCAGGTAATTCACCATGCCTATGCACGGTTTCAAGCTCTGCCTCACTTTTGGGTGGTAGCATGTCTCTGATGGCTTTCACCTTGGCGGGTCTGGTTTCAAACCGTCGGCTGTGAGTGTGTGACCGAAGTAGCTCACCTCAGGAACACAGATGCGACACTTCTCTGGGTTCAGTCGTAAGCCTCTCTCTCTAGTTCGGTCGAACATGGCTCGGAGGTTGCTGTCGTGCTCCTCCTTCCGTTTTCGAACACAGCGATGTAGTCCACGATGCCAGCTACTCCTTTCAGGCCTTCATATGTCTCGTCCACCCTCCTCTGGAATTCGTCCTGGGCAGAACCACGATGCGAAGGGCAGCCTGAAAGCGATATCTGCCAAATATGGTGTTAAGCGTGGTGAGCAGTGAGGACTCCTCACTTAGCTTGATTGCCCAATACCTGATCTTGCATCTAGGATGCTGAAGTACTTTGCCCCTGCTAGCAGATGTCACATCCTCCAGTGTGGGCAGTGGGTAGTGCGACCTCATTATTGCCTCATTTAGGGGTCTTGGGTCTAGACATACTTTCAGTTTGTGTGTCTTTGGCTTTTCACACACTACAAGGGCGTTGACCCACTGAGGTGGGCTCGGTCACCTTGCATATTATGCCATCCCTTTCCATCTTGTCTAATTCTGTCTTTAGGCGATCTTTAGAGGCGAATGGCACTCTTCGTAGTGGACAGACAACTGGTGCTACACTGGGGTCTATTCTGAAACTGCACTCGCCTGGGAATGTGCCGATGCCTTTAAAAACATCTGGTACTCGCTTTGGATGTGGTTTGGCTGGGTGCTGCTTTCCTTGGTGCTGTTAACTGCATACACCACTCTGATGAGTCCCAGGGCTTTGCATGCTTTGTAGCCTAGAATGGGTGGCCCTTTGCAGTTCACTATGTAGAACATGTCTGTGGTTGACTTGGCTTTGTATCTTCCTGATATTTTACAGTAGCCCTTTACCTCCAGTGCGTGTCCGTGGCGGTTAACTACGGTCAGCTGCCATTAGTTGGGTGCCGGGCATGAGCTCATCGAAGACTTTGACAGGTATTATGTTTACTTGTGCCCCAGTGTCCAGCTTGAAACTCAGTCTCCTGTTTTGTGGCCCCAATCCAATGTCAGCATATGCACTTTCCTCATCTTCCTTCTCTGTAGTAACAGTGTCCACAAACAGCTCAGAGTCGTCATCAACATAATTTTCTCCAACTGTGTGGATCTCCTTGTGCATTGTTTTACCTGGAGTCTGAGACTTAGTCTTACACACTTTGGCAAAGTGATTAAATTTTACGACATTTTAGGCATTGTTTACCTTTAGCTGGGCACTCTGTGGATTTGTTGTGGTGTCCTCCACACTTACCTGCAGGCATTGTCATGCGTCTTTGGGCTGTCGTTGTGCTTGCTAGCACCTTTTGTGAAGCTTGACTTACTTGGGTTGCGATGGATTGCATGTACTACATGGCTGTCGCTAGCCATAGCCTTTAGCTGCACTTGTGATAGCTCATGAGGCGGGCTATGTCGATCGCTTTTTCCAGCGTGAGCTCCGGCCCATGGCTGAGTAACTTTACCGCGCACTCTGGGTGAGTTGGTAGCGAAAACAATACGGTCCCTGACCATGTCATCACTGTCTGAGTAGTTGCAGTCTTTGACGAGCAGCTTTAGCTCTGTAACAAAGTGCTCAAATGACTCACCACTTCCTTGTGTCTTTTCATGGAACTTGTACCTCGCAAATATGGGGTTAGCTTTTGGAGTGAGGTATTCTGAGAATTTGCCATAGTAAGTCTTTAGCAACTTAGCCTCATCCTCCGTTAGCGTCCATGTATTGCTGATGTCCCTCCCTTTGTCGCGATCCACAGCAAAAGGAAACTGCATTTTCCTCTTCTGTTCTCTGTTTGAGAGGTCCTGAGAACATGAGTTCAGCATGTTGCTTGAATCTCCGCCAGGCATCGGGTAGGTTGGATGAATCCCAGTTCATCGACGGGTAGGAGGAGCTCCGAGGGCATCCATTTTTCGATCTTTTTTTTTTTCGATTTGTTTGAAGAAGAAGAAGAAGAAGAATTCCTTTATTAATCCCTCAATGAGAAAATTACATTTTCACTCTGTTAGTATATATACATATTTTTCAATTGCACATTACACACAAGTTATGAAACAAACACATGCACATGCATTAGAGGAGAGGTGTCAGAGTGAGGGGGCTGCCTTATCCAGGCGCCCGAGCAGTTGGGGGATTGGGGTGCCTTGCTCAAGGGCACCTCGGCAGTGCCAGGAGGAGGAGCACTGGCACCTCTCCAGCTACCAGTCCACTCTCCACATTTTGGTCCGACCTGGACTTGAACTGGCGACCCTCGATTCCCAGCCCAAGTCACTACAGACTGAGCTACTGCTGCCCCTACTGCCGTTGTACTAGCTTGCAGGCGTTTCCACATGAGTCCGTAGTCTTACAACCTTTACTCTGACACCATGTTGTGATATACTATACACGGTACAGTATTATCTAATAATAAATGGACGAGTGCCACACGGTCAGTCTTTGTTTTATTCCATCTTACGTGCATACAATGCCGGGCAACACTGACCTCTGGTCTGGTGACTATCCACAACAGAGTCTTCTACCTCCGGTAGTGGCAGTAGGACCTTCAGAATAAAGTGTACCCAATACCGAACATTACAAGCTTCATTACATATTTCCTTTAAATATTTACCTTCGACACTCAACTTAAACTGAACTGAGCTACATCTGTCATTTTCTTCAGTAACTGTATTACAATCCCCACACACAATGATTTTATAACCCACAAACAATAATTCTCTGAGTCTTTTAAAATAAATAGACTTTGTTGACTCTCTCAGAAGCGGTGTAGACATTTATGATTCCATATTTCTCACCTCAATATGAACAAACTCTCATCAATAGTCTCCTGGTATTATGTCTCGTCTCCTGATGAGAACAACGTCTTTACTTTTAAAAGATATGTCCACTCCGTCATGCCAGATTTTCACCTATTGATATAAAGGTTTTACCTTTGTGCCACATTTACAGGCGTCCTCGACATCATCATGAGTGTTTAGTCTCAGTTCTTGGGTGCACAAAATATCAAAGTCAGTGTTCAATAAATAATTAATTTTTGATGGCGGAAAGAACTTGATTGAATACCCACGAGCGTTCCGGGTGGCAATTTTAAGGGCGCTCATCGTAAATCAGGGTGGTGACTGTGGTGAGAGCCTGTCATCCAGCCTTTTATTTCACTTATGAAAAGATTGCTTTAGCTGTCGTCTCTTCCTTCTTACTATTTCAAAGGGTGCTTCATGTGACTCGTTAATTGTTGGAGCTAAAAACTTCGGGTTGTAGGGGAGAAAGAGTCTGAGTTGGCATTAGACAGAGAGGACAGAGAGGGATGCTACAGTTTTCCTCTGCCGCTCATCTTCAGGTATTTTCTGTTGTTGAGACCAAAGAAATGTTCTGGTTCTGGTCTCAGGCAGCATCACAAGTACTCTGTCTTGTTGTGGTTTGTCTGTTTTCTTTGTTGATGCTCTGTTGTCTAGTTTGTTTGTTAATGCAGATGCCATCCTCTGTTTACACTGCAAAACAAATCTACCTACAGGTACAAATAAAGTCACTAACCTCACCTATAAAAAAATCAAATAAAATCCACATCCAGGACAGTAAAAAACACCATACAAGTGGAGCAGTGCCTCAGTCATGTCAGGCAGTGGCCCTTACTCCTCTTCCTCCTCTGACTCTGACTCTGGGATAGTGAAGCCGTTTGTCGTCCCACTCCTCACTGTCCTCTGTCTGTGTGTGAAGTGAATCACAGTCCATGGAGGCTAAGCTACAGTACACATCTACAGCCTGTCTGTGCTGACTTTTCACTGAGAGGCGTCTTCCACTGAGGTCACTGATGAGCCCTTGTTTAGCCTCATCTGTCAGGTCACCAAAATCTGTAAAACAAACAAAACAAGTGATACAGAGCATCATTTATTGATTTTAATATCATATTATATAATATTCATAACTTATTGTTTCCATCATATATCAAATACAGACACCAAACATTTGCTGAGTTCAGCATAGCATGGCAAGATTTCTAACAATGAAAAAATATGAAGGTCTTCTACACATGTAGGACTAAACCTGTTTGCAGAGTGGAGGAAAAGATTCTCCTTTGAAGAGCTCCATACATACTGTTGGTTTTGAGGCTCTCCAAAGTCTGTCCTCTGAGTGTCTCCACTTCTTTGACTTCCTTCAGGAGGTAAGGGCGTGCTGAGACATCTCCTTTAACAGGATGCTCTGCTCCTCCTCCAAGTGTTTCACCAGCATCACCTGGTCAAAAGCAGTCCTCTTCAACATGAAGTTGTTTACCTTCCAGATTGAGGAGAGGGAATGGAGAAAGGGACAAAGGTATATTTACATGTTATGGCAGAATAATGCTTATTTCTGACACTAATATATTTATGGCCAGAGAACAAAAGTATTAAAACTGTAATTCAATTGCGCATTGACAAAAATACAATAATAATAATTTAATTAAGTGAGGTTGGGAACCATTGTTCCATCTGAAAATTGAAAACTGTTCAAAATTTACAACACTAACATACAGTACGCACCACGGTCATAGAGTGGGAATAGTCTCAAAGATCAACAAGACAAGCTAACTTATTAGCATACCATTTTCATGCCTCTCTCCCATGGTGGGATGTAACCCTCTGTCAGACTGCATGCCAACTCCTCTTCAATCTGAGTCTTCAGCCACTGAGTTGTACTGAACAACCTTCTCCACGAAGCTTCTTCTTCAGCTCTGTCATTTGTTTTCTCTTTCTTTGTCTCACCTGGTTGCTATCTGCATTGTGGGAGGAGGAAAGAGAACTGTGTTGTGGTTGATAATCTTTTGTGGTGTAATGGAAATTAACTTAGTTTGAACACAAACCATGCTGACCGGTACAGGTCTTGTTTCTTGTGCAAAGGGTTACACAGTGATGTTCTCAGCGTCTGCCCTCATGTCTTCAGTACACCCTGGAGTGGATACTCTCTCTGAATAGGTAAACAATAACAAAGGAGAAATGTCATCAACTGTCTCATTTTCAACATAAAGTAATGTGCTATTGTGGATGTGAAGGAATAACATGGACACATGAAAAAGACATCAAAGTACATTTCATTTTTCACCTGTTACCGTCCATTGCCTCACATCACACACCCACTGCTGTAGGGTTTCCTCATCAAGGTTGTGCTCCTTCTTTATGTTTTTCGAGGCGGTAGCTTCAACCTCTGCCAGCTTGGTGATCTTTAAAGAGAACAAAACAAAAAAACAAGACAAATGCCACACCATAATGCTAAAACCACCAGTTTAAGTTAAGCTTCCATCAAAACAGATGAGACCTTAGACGACACCATCTGTATCCCAAAAGTAGGTGTTGAGAAAAATGATCCATAAAGGCTGTAAAGTCACAATTATATAACAGCACAGATTTTTTCATAAAGTATATAATATGTGTTGAGTCAGGAGAAGCGATCAGCAGGCATTCAGCATATTTTTTCTCTTTCCCCTTATGTCCAATTTATTTAAAGGACTGGGTTTAATTAATAATCATATAAATATCAATATAATAATAATAATACTACTAATAATAGTGCGTTGGGTATCTGCAGGTAGGCAGGAGAGTGAGGAGGAGCCATTCTGATGAAGTGTGCCAGCAGACAGGTGTGTGGCTTCTTTGTCTGTTCAGTGTGGCATGCTGCTGCAGGGAGAGACAGCTTGCATCAGTGTTTTAGATGAGCATAGAGGCAGCTGTCCGGTATGTCTACATTTTATGAGTTTAAATAGTGTTCTCAATCAGTGGGGTGAGTGCAAAAGTGTTTTCCTCTTCTGTTTGCCCTGCTCTGTGGACACTAGTCAGTTAGTTATTCACTCATTCATTAATTCATTGTGCTCCATTGCCAACTAATTGCTGATAGATAAATAAATAAATAAATAGATGGACAATTAGACTCATAGAGATATAAACAGATAGTATATAAGAATATTGGTTGATTCCTTTTGAAGTCACACTGATTAGTTTATTCACATTGGCTTCCCTAATTTCATGTGTGTATATATAGATATATTTTATTTGGTTGGGCAAATTAAAGAACTGAATAGACTTGGTGCATTAATTGCCTAAATAAAATGCCTAATAAATCCAACCTCACTCATAAATTTAACATGATTTTTTGGTTTAACTAATAATATGATATTTAATTTTACCATGATGAAATAAGCTATCAAATATACTATGTTGATAAATTTGCTTATCTAATTTAATGCTCTCTTTTCATTTAAGGTTATCAACCTATCCCATCCTGTGTGGTATTGAGAGGATAAATAAAGACACAGTGAATGAATGGATGGAGTTGTACCGCGTCCTCTGTGGTCATCTATGCCATTTGAGTTCAGGCAGGCATTGAGACATTATCCCCAGAGGACTCTACAGTTGATAACCGAGCGTGCAAGCGTGGATGAGAAGATAAAGGCTTTGCACGTCCAAGAGGGCTGTAGGCATAAAGGTAAAAGCCAGAGGAGTCCTATATTCCTGAGAAAGATGGCAGAGGAAATGTTGGAAGACTGTGAAACAACTCAGGAGGGGAAAGAACCACTGCAAAGAGTAGCTTCACAAAGCAGGCCACCTTCCTCAGAAAAGAGGCAGACAGCATGGTCGAGGCAGAACTGAGGGAGGAATTCAACAGACTCTCTGATTGCTACAGGAGACTTCTTGATGCCAACTTGAGGACTATAGGATGGGACTCCAGGCTGAGGCATCAGAGCAAACAAAGGAAAGAAGATGCAGTTCTTGGAGAGACACTAGAGGGTGACATTGAAGAACTGCAGCTGAAAGCTGAAGAAAGATGGAAAGAATTGAAAGACATTGTCCAAGAGTGAACCTGTGGTCCAAGTATGGCTGTTATGAGCTCACAGCCAGCGATCCATGAAACTGAGAAGAGCTGTGATGTAGCTGAAAACCTACCTGTTGAAAGTACCCACTTGGAGAGCTATGAGATGCACCTAACCCTCCTGGGGAGAGAGGGTGCATGAGGACACCAGAACTATGTCTGCCTGAGGCGGTGGATCCCAATGGAAGAGAGAGGGCAGTGCCTGAATGACCAAATTAAAGATTTAAGGGTTTGTATTCAGCAGGCTGGAAATGAGGAAAGCTGAGTTCATGTCGCTGCGAGGAGGACTGCAGAGACAGCTGTTGAGAGTGGCAGAGAACCTGTAATGCCAGCAGCACCTGCACCTGCTGCTGTGAGGATTAAACCAACAGCCCTTCCCATCTTCGGTGGAAATAAAAGAGAATACCACAGGTGGAGGAAAGACTGGGAGAGCCTACAAAGTCAAGGTGAACCATCTGGATCAGCTGAGGTCATGAAAATCCAACTCCTCAACAGTGTTGATGGAAAGATATTAAGGGATCTCAGACAGTCAACATATAGTACTGCTTAAGAGATATTCAGAGTCATGGAAAACAGGTATGGGAATAAGACAACCATCACCTTAGAGATTCTACAAGAACTGGAGAACATGCCTGCTGTGAAGGAAGGAAACCAGCCCAGGAGAGTCATCACCTTAATACAGTTAGTAAGAAAGCCTTGTCAGATCTCACAGAACTGGGAATTCTGGTGCACTGAACAATCCCTTGAGTGACCAAAGCAATAGAAAGTAAGTTACCAGATTTCATTAAGAGAGACTGGATGATTTTCATTGGTGACCCAAGTAGCAATGTCACTCCCAGCAACCACTTTGATGCATTACTGAGATTCCTGAAGAACCAAGAAGAGATTCTTGAGAGGCTAGAGCAGCAAGCAGAGTGGGAAAAGACTGAAAAACCAGACTACCATTCATCCAAATAACCTGAGAGAAAAATATGCCACCACAAGGACAGCAAAAGAAAGCACTTGGGAACATATGTGCTGTGTGTGGTGATGAAAGACACCATGACAAAATATTCCTCTGTAAGAAGTTCAAGAGCTGAATCTCCATGAGAAGAAGGCTGCCCTGATAAGAGTGGGAGCTTGCACAAAATGCCTTGGATGCCATTAGAGTGATGGATAATGTAGAGACACCTTCTTATGCAGGAACAAAGACTGTAAAGGAGAGAGAACATCTAGTCACCACTACTTCCTCTGCCCAAAAGGAAACAGCAGCAGAAGCACTGAAGAGCAGCGTGGAGAAGGTACTAAAGACCGATTCACGGACGACCAACAAGGACTTTTTGTCTGAGCTTTCCCCAGAGATGGCAGAGAGGATTGCAGAAAAGTCTTCTGCAACAGCACTGCAGGCAGGATTAACACCAGTGAGACCTGGACTGAGCTTCTGGCGAAGAATAGACTACTGTGAACTCCCTGTCATCATGATGCTGATGGAGGTCACACGCAAATGCAGGTCAGAAGATTAGGACTCTAATTGATCTTGCTTCTGATACAAACTACATAACCCACAAAGCTGCTGAAAGGCTGAAATTACGGGATGCTTGAAAGTGACCTTAATCCTACACATGGTGTAGGCAGGATGGCCATGAAAGTGAAAACAAATAGATACCTCCTCCGAGTTTAGGATCAAGACACCTCAAGGCAGAGTAATAGCCCAGCAAACTTGTCTGCTATGGGCTGGGTGAGATTGCCAAAGCACACAGGCTGTTGATCCTGAGAGACTGAGGAAATTCTTCCCTGAGGTTAAGCTGGAGGAGTTGAAGAGACCAAAGAGCGTTGAACTTCTCATCAGCCACAGAGAGGAGGCTTGCACCACAAAGGGTAAGAGTTATTGGTGACCTCGTCTTGTGGGAAAGCCCTTTGGGAAGGACAGAGAGGCGGAGCACACCTGACCTGTTTGAGAGGATGTTGAGGTCGCAGCTTATGAGTCAAAAAGCCCCCTTTGCTCGTTCCATGAGGGGCGGCTGCTGTTAAGTACACAGATGTTTCAAGAGGTCCAGAGGCTAAGCTGGCATTTGAAAGAGTGTAAAGACAGACTCGCCCAAGAAGTTCACAACTACAACTACCCGTGAGTTCTTGACTGGTGGTGGTGGGAGAGCATTGGAGCGCATGTGAGCCAAAGTGTGGAGGAAATCGCTGCGGCAACTGCCAGTAGGAGGAAAAGATATGACTCTGGCAGAGGAAAAGGAACTTGAGATCATAAGAGGAGGACTCACCTATGTGTGCATGGATGGGCACACAGACTCTCCCCCACTGGGATGCTAAGTACCCATGGATGAGGGATTTACACTCACTTCCTAACAACAAAAGCGCAGTAGAGGCCACATTCTTAAGGACAGAAAGACAGCTGCAGAGACAAGAGAGTGGAAGTGAACCATGTACACAACACAGATCCATGGAAATGGTTGAGTGACTCACTGCCATTGAGCTTTCTGGTGGAATTAGGAGGAAATGGAAAGGGCCAGTGTGATTACGTGAAGGCCACCTAGGTGGCACCAAACCCACAATTCTACTGTCCCACAACCCCAATGCTAGATTGGTGTTATGGAACCTTCAGTCAAAAATTCAAAGGGATAAGTATGAATGATCTTTCTGCTGAAGAGGAACCTGATGTACTCAATCCAATCAGAGCTGTGTTACTGAGAGTTCCAGAGAAGAGGGGCCACCGCTGCCCTTGGGGACGCTCAAGAAGATGCTACAATTCAGTGTGGTTAGAGGAATGTGAAATGCACCTGCACCCGATTCCTTTGGAGGGATAAGCCTGAGGAGGAGAGATAAGAGAGTATGCTATCACCCGTGTTAATATGGAGACAGACCGAAGCTGGATGCTTATAGCACAACTAGCTATAGAGAGAAACAGCCAAAGCTTCCCATCTTTGCTCATCGGACAGAGAATGCAGAAGTCCTTGAAGAGAGATAGGTATGATGATGATGCCACATCCTTACCTCCCACAACAGCCTGGAGAAACTGGGTTGCAAGAAATTACCCCAAGGTGTGGGGGAAATCCTGAGAGCTGGGGGCTTCCTGGTGAAACCATGGAGTACGGTCAGAGAGAGAACAGTGGGAGGCAAAGGAGTGATGCTGTCCAGGAAGGAGAGGAGGGGATGTGACAAAAGATTTCAACCATCATTCTTCCAAATCAGATATGAGAGACAGAAGGCATAACAAAGTGTTATCTTATCTTTTATCTTTATCTCTGTTGTTATTTAGGGTGTTGGATTATAATGTGGGAGAGAAGATAAACTCTACATGTTAACATCCATCAACTTTTCTAAGAGGAAGAAAAAGGTGAGGGTGAGTAAAGATCTTCTCAGGGCCCAGGTGTGACTAGGAACTCCTGACCCACCCCTGACCCCTAGAAGGGAGCTTTTAAGCCCAGGTGGCTGGGCTTTACATTTACCCCCCATCAGCCTGGCCCAACAGTGCTCTGCCAAACAGAAGAGACCAATCCTTGTGAGGAAAGCATTCCAGGAGGCAGGGGGTGGAAAACTTTTACCAGAGAAACCTGGGACAAAGCCACTTTCAGAAAGCCTCAGTAGAAGCCATCAAACTTTTGAGGAGCATGTGGAGCTTGGGCAGATTACATTCCACCGCAGCTTCACACCCGCCAACTGGGAGGGGAGACCCTGAGGGAATCACCTTCCCTAATACCATCATCACAATGGTAGGAATTAATAACTGAATTTGGTCTGTTGTTTAGTCACTTTAATTACAGTACAAAAGTGATACAGCTGTATCGTTCATAGAAATGTTTCCACTGTTGAGGGCTGCCTTATCACAGTGTGAAGGGGGTATGACTGTGGTATTTTCCAACCTGCCCCTTTGTCATGGATTTGGTAATGAGAGCTGCCCGGGACAGAAAAACTGTTAACCTACAAAGAAAATGGCCATTTGTATGTTCAGGCTATATACACAGCATGAAGTTTATGAAAAACCCTGCATTTGACATTTGTGGTCCCTTTCAGCAACATGCATTTAACATAGCTCAAAAAATATGACCAGCCCACCTGTCATTTCAGCGTAATAAAGGATGATATAAAGGATAGGATTTATTCCACTCACACCAGGCTTGTCAATTACATAACAAATAACCATTTTCTGGTGTTTTTGATTTTTGATTCAGACTCATTTTACAATAATTACATACTTGCTCCACTTCCTCTCCAACTGTGTTTCCTACTCCATCCTGGCTTCTCCCACCCCATCATCACCTGCAGCACAATGTAAGAAAGAGTTACAAAAGCCCCGCGTAAACTTGCACTATGTTTTTTGATAGAACATCATCCAATAGAGATGTCACGCTTGCACGGTGTAGCAGGTAAGCCCTGATGAAAATGTTGACTAGAACAATTACCGTTTAATTTCAAAATAAAAAACTTGTACTTTGTCTGTATTTTTACACTTTTTTGAAACTATTTCAGTTTGTGTAGGATTGTGTGGGAATACTTTCAGAACATATTCAACACACTTTTAAATAATGCCACAATGATGCGAAATATTGATCATTTGGTCACAGTAACCATGAGTTAAACTGTTTCATTCGTGTTCTCCTATAATCCAATAATGCATGACATGCACAGCTTTTAAGAGCATGTCCTTACAGCTTTAGAATTGAAAATGGCCTTTCAAATATGTCATTACAAAAAGCACAACATTCTAGCAAATTCTAAGAGTAACTTAAAACACTTTGGTGAAGGTTATAACACTTTAGCATATTCTGTTGGCTAGTCTGAGGTACATTTCCCTGTGGCTGCTGTCACATTACAATTTGAGTGATTGCATGTACCTCGCATTTTTGGTGTATGGGCTTTTAGCATGCATGACACTCAATGTGGTCTCACTGTCTCATCAACTGCAAAAGCTCACCAGTAGCTTTCTGCTCGGCTACCTTGTTCCAGGTCAGACCCAGGATCTGAAAAGCAGAAGCAGCATACTGACAGTTTGAATAAAGACACATCTTAATTACTGCATAAATCTACAATAAATACAATCACTGTAAAGGTGTATGAGCCATGAGGCCCATTTTGACCAAAGGGATAAATATATAAAACAGCAATAAAGGATTAGCTGCATATCACGTCCATACAGAAAGAAAGAAACATTTGCACGTGTTTGAGATCTCTCTCTGGAGATACATTGGATCGACAAAATATTTCTCCTCACGATAATGGTTCAGTAATCTACCAAGAGAAAACTATATCTGTGATAATCCCAGAAAGAAGAAAAAAATAGTGGTTGATAATAAACTTCTGGTGATCAAAGGCAAAACTACTATCAGCGCGATGTCTGTAAAAAACAAAAAAACACTTTCCTGCAACAAAGAGTGACCAATATAACTCTGCATCCAAGCATAAGTAATACTTTAATTATTACTATGAATAAGACTTGGACTGTAGATGACAACAGGAAATTGTGACTTTGTATCAAGAACTATACAGGTATCCCACACAAACACATAAACACAAACCTGCAAACAGCAACCTTGAGATACCCTCCTCATCTATCTGAGCACCAGACTTTTTGACATTGTGTGGCTCTGCCAGCGTGAAATTGGCAGGACCACAGACAGCGTGGTCATTTCCCTACAAAGTCCAGATTACACATACATTATTACACATCCAAAACACGTCCAAAAACTACAACAATAAAAATATATAATTCATAAACACCCCTGATTGGCACGTTGCCTCTGACAAAGTCAACAAATGTGGATGCCTCCCTGTCTTTTGTGGGAACAAGCCCTCAAATATGGGTGGCTCCTCAGTCCTGTCCACTCTGGTAATGATGACAAAGTACATTCTTATTATTTGTTGAAATGTCAAATTATTCTCAAAAAGCATACCTATGAGGGTATTATTCCAAATAATCCTAAAACTAACCTCTGATACTAGTACTTACCCTTTTGACTTGGAAAACCTGGAATGTTTTGGTTTCCCATCACAGCAAACAGCCAGCATGTCTGGAGAACAGGCTGGACCAGACAAACTGTTGGGCGATGACACATTTCCTCTTCTTTTAAGTGACAAAATGAAAATTCAAAGAAAGAATTCGCTGGAATGTGTCAGCACAGATACTGCCCGTCTGCAAACAATTAGATTATGATTTGTTTTAAAGTGATGCCCAACATTAATATTAACAATAAAGTAATATGTAATATATGTTTCTATGTAATGATTAAGGCAGATTCTACCCTTCCAGCTTTAAAGATCTGTTAGCTCCAACATTTTCAATAAGGCCTGTCTGCACATGGCTGGTGCTTGTCAACTTCATGTGCTCAAAAGAGGTGAAGACATCAAACTTGTAGGGGTTTGGCAGCTGGTACTAGATGGTAAGTAATTTTACGATACAAAAACAGGTCTTTCACCTCAGGAGTCCATTCAGCAGGGCAGGATGGAAAGGATTTCTTAGACAAGTACACGTCACATCGGCCTGTGAACAAGTACATTTATTTAGGAACAAGGATTTTTTCACTAACCAAATTGCAGCCATGGTTTGCCTGAGCGAATTATATTTTCCAGATTGGTCCTGGTGAAGGAACAGGAAGTTGACATACTAAAATACAGAATGAAGTTAGAAGGGTTACATTTGTAGTTCTTTCTCCAATTTTTGTTTCAAACATGCTTATCTCATCCTCAAAAATAGTGCCTCAAACACATTAAAAAGCCAACCACAACAGTATTTCCAGCTGTCATTGTGTGTGTGTCCACAATGTAGGAGATTTAGTTATCATTCCCAAGATATGCTGGTCAAAACCAGTCATACTTTTTTACCAATCAGCTATCAGCTATGAACAC